>CM053577.1:90498066-90549684 GCA_028646485.1 Cryptoprocta ferox | reverse complement strand
GAAGGAGGAAAAAGAGTTAGGGAGAGGGAGGGAGACAAAACACGAGAGACTCTTGGATCCTGAAAACAAACTGAGGGGGGAAGGGGAAGTGGGAAAGGTAAAGGGGGGTGATGGTCTTGGTGGAGGTCACTTGTGGGGAAGAGCACTGGGTGTTATATGGAAACCAACCTGACAATAAACTATAAAGTTTAAAAAAAAAAAAAAAGAATGATAATGATGATTTCTGGTAGTGATCCCACACACCAGAGATGGGCTGGGTGTTTTGGGATTTCTTAAGAGCTTCTCTTGGTTACTGGCACACTTCTAAATACCAACAGTTTCCTCAAAAACAGTGCAATTCATTTTAGTCTTTGAAGAAGTTCTTAGGTGAAGTCCCAAAGTGGCTTTTGAAAGTAGGTGTTTTTGATTGCCCATGTGGACCATGAAACAGATAAGTAACAACTGACTCCAAAGTCCCATTTGTTGATGTAAACAACAAATACGAATTTTTAAAATGTAGTACATCCTGAAAATATGTATAGAGATGCCTGGGTGGCTCAGTCAGTGAAGCGTCTGACTTTGGCTCAGGTCATAATCTTGTGGTTCTTGAGTTCGGGTCCCACATCAGGCTCTGTGCTGACAGCTCAGAGCCTGGAGCCGGCTTCAGATTCTGTCTCTGTCTCTGTCTCTGTCTCTCTCTGCCCCTCCCCTGCTCTCTCTCTCTCTCTCACACACACACACACACACACACACACACATGCACACATGCACACACACTCTCTCTCTCTCTCAAAAATAAATAAATACTAAAAAAAAAGAAAGAAAAAATGCATAGGGAAATTCAAGAAGACAGCTTGATAAATATGTGAATAATCTAGAATAAGGAAAACTGTAGAAACTTTTGAGGGTAAAATTCTGAAATATATCTGTGGCTCAACTAGTTGGTACTTCACATTTCTCTATTAACTTTAATTCACCTCAGTGGAATATGGGTTGGTGGCCATGGCTGGGTTTTATAACCTAAGAATTAAATCATCTTCCAGTTTCTTTTTCCAGTTTAGATATGGAAATTCTAGGGCCATTTTTCCTAACCTTTCTCCATTCTTATACATACCCTTATTTAGTATCTCCAAATTTACTTCAGGCATAATACCTAATTTCCAAATCATTGCATGATTTCATGATTTTATCTTCTATGGCTAAGCTTAATTATTGGAATTACTGCTATTTCTGATTGTGAGCTCCAGGAAGATTTTAAAAAATGCCCAATAAATTTGAAGCTGTGCCAAGAACAGCATTCCAAGTAGTTTAGCTTGCAGTGAGTGATTTTTATAAGCTCCTATGTTCCCAGATGCAGCCACTATGATTTGGAATGTCAGGAAGAAACACCGTAATTCAAAATGCTGTGATCAGTGTACTATCCCTCCCTTGCTGGTGGTACTATTTTTATATTGTCTGCTGTCTTAGTCCCTACCATATTCATTTCACACAATACAATATTTAATAATAACTCAACTCTGTACCATTTCTAGTAATCATTCATTAATAGTTGACAAATTACACATGTAACTAAAACTTAAGCGTATATTTTATCCTTGGCTCTATTGTGTAATATCTTGCATCTATAGAATAATAAAGGCCAAGGTTCTCAATATTTTAAAATAAGTATGTCTCTATCTTCTTACTCTGGATCTAAGATCTCTCTAAGTAAAAAAGAGATAAACAATCCAGTTATGGAAGGTACAGAAAAAAATGGTGAATAATAATTGGACACAACGTAGAAGCTTCTGTGACTTGAGTTTAAAAAATACTTCTACTATTGTGAAATAAAATCTGGAATCAATCAAAAGTCTGTAAAATTCAGCCACCGACTTATTTTGTACATAAGGACTTTATGAAAAATAATGGAAGGATAAGAATGATGATATAAAATAATATTTTATTATTCTCTTCTCTAAGAATTCCAATAATGCCCTCAACTCAGTGAAGAAGGTTGGCTTGGTGGCATAGCTTCATAGACAAAGCAACTGAATTTATAACTGTTTGATTGCCTTACTCCCCCCACATCTGTCATTTCTATACTTGAGAACAGAAGTGAGCCCAAAGTATATTCTTAGACCAACACCAAGTTATGGGAGTTATGTTTTAAGCTCAGCAAAGTGTTAACCTGGCAATGATCAGCTCTGACTCTACTTTTGCCTCAGCATGCCTCTGCCTGCTTTCCCAGGTGGGTGCTCATGTTGTCACTACCCCCATAACAAATATTATGAGTGCCCTTTGTCCCTGGTTACTGTGAAGTAACCTCTAAACTCTGGAGTGTGCTGGAGTAATGGGAAGGTCTTTGTCATCAATGGTGCGTCCTCTGACCACACCTGATAGTTCATGCTAATGAGATGACTCAGGTTGGGCATGGTTCTGCCTGAAAGACCAACCAGGAGGTTAGAGGGTTTGGGTCTTAACCAAGTGATATCAGCTCAATTTGAAGAGAAAAGGAGGCAGGAGTTAGAGATGGTTCAGGCATTCATGCTGCATAATGAATCTATAATAAAAACTCTGGGCACTGAGGTTTTCAAGAGCTTGGCAATACCTTGTGTGTTGTTACTCATCAGTATGCCAGGAAGGATAGTGCCATCCTGAAGATTTTGAAAGCTTCATATTTGGGACTCTCCCAGGCCCTGCTCTATGTATCTTTCTCTTTGCCTGGTTCTGCTTCCTTTCCTTTTGTTCTAATAAAATTAATTGTAAGTTAGAGCCCTTTCTTTACAGAAGCCCTTTCCTTCTGTGAGTCATTCTAGCAAATTATCAAACCGAAGCAGGTAGTGGGAACTCCAGATCTGTAGACAGCTGGTCGGAAGAAAGGGTGGTCTTCAGTCTCCCAAATTTGTGACGAGTGTGAAGTGAGGGCAGTTTTGTGGACATTTGTACCCTTAACTTGTGACATTTGGGCTAACTCTAGGCAGTCACCTTTCTTTTGGCTCTCCCCAGTCTTCTCAGCAGCCCAAATTTTAGCTCTTTGCCTATAACTGGACCTATTGCTGGAATTTCCAAATGCCAATGGCCTCCAGGGGTATCTCTCTGTCTTCTGGTGCTATACTCCCCTGATCACAAGGGGATTTCTGGAATCTTCCTGCACAGTTTCCAGGCTCCAGAGAGACTGACCTAAGTGTTCTAGATCCATTCTCCCCATCCCCTGGCATGTCTTGTTACCAGCAGAGCTAAAAGTTTGACGAGGTCCTCATATGGTTAGGGAATTTCCAAAAAGACACCAATATTAGTCAACAATAATTGTAATTATATTTTCAACTGGCATACTTTTTTCAGCATATATATCAGTTCCCACCGAATCATTCAATACATTATGACATTTGATAAATATATGTTGCGCATTTATTTCAGGACAAGGTATCTGAAACATAAAAGTCTCCCTAAACTGTGGAAATTTATTATAAAGACCCCCTAAGGTGGTAGGCCTTTAGTATATAGTTTTTCTTCACTAGTGTATTTCCAAGAAAATGTTACCCTAGCTTTATATTTTGTATTCTGTACTTTGCATTTTAAAAACAGCTCATTTTGTATATTTTAAATAAAAATCTATGTAATATTGAATATAGTTTTTTGTATATGATCTGTTCACCCCAAGATTCTGACAATAAATCACTCAACTCCTCCCTCCCCATCAGTTAAAATGATTGCCCCATTAACTCAGCAGAAAAGAAAGTGATAAAAGAACTTTCCTATGGCCTGTTTTATCATCTCAACAAGAGAGTTGTTGGGTGTGTGTGGGCTATAATTTTTTGTGGACTCTCTATCTGTTGGGTGAATTTTAGACAAAGTCAAGTTTAAGATTTAATTGTTTAAGATTTAACTGTTCAGCACACCGTTGTTCAAAAAAAGACAAATTCTATTTTCCATTACTTAAACTTACAGCTTTTTAAAAAAGGTGAACTGAAGATACCAGGTCCTATAACACAATATTTGCTTATAAAGTACCCAGTGTTCTAAAGGCAGCCTGTGCATAACTTGTGTGGTGCTTTAAGGATGCAATTGCCTGGCACAGTTTTGACCATTCATACTAAGATCATAGGCTACTTTTCATCAAGCTCCCATGTATGTATCTAAAACTTACTCTCAACTTTAGCTTCTGATAGGACCACTGAGAACACTGTTCAACTGATGCCTAGTTCTTATCTCCAAAACTATGATGGAGCTGATCTTGGGTGGTAACTGGGCTTTAGTATTTTTTTCAAGATTCATCAGGTGATTCTAAAATGCGTAATTAAAGTTAAGAATCTCTGATATGAAATATTGAAAATTGGGTTCCATTTCTGCCTAAAACGGAATTGAAACTGTAATACATCCATTACAATGGAAGCAATGGAGTAGTGGTACACTGCTTTTTTTGTCTGTCTAGGCAACATAATCTGCATTTATTATCAAGACTAGTTGAATTAGATATCTATCTCATTGCAACTTCTGAAATAATAAGGGCAGAAAGTTAGCTATGTCTTAAGTAAATTTTACAAGTGAATTTGAAAATACTTTTGGGGCTCCTTGGTGGCTCTCAGTCAGTTAGGCATCCAATTTTGGCTCTGGTCATGATCTCATGACTCGGGAGTTCTAGCTCTGCATTGGGGATCTGAGGGCATTGCTGAGGGCATGAAGCTTGCTTGGGATTCTCTCTCTCCCTCTCTCTGCCTCTGTCCTGTTCACTCTGTCTCTCTCAAAATAAATAAATAAACTTTAAAAATACTTTAAAAGTGCCATTTCATTAATGTTTTTGATTAAAAATAAAGTTTAAAAATCTATATTAGAATAAATCACAGTGATATTTTTCTCAATAGCCTATCATGTAGCAATTTCAATACTAAGAAGTCCTAGGAAAAATAAATTGGTTGTATACATTAGTTTTTAAAATGTCTAGTGAATTCTTGCCCACATTAAGGAACTTATCTTCATTTATAAAATCAATTTCCTCAAATTTATATTTCTACTTACTCTTAAAAACGGACAGTCTTTGTTCTTGAATCACATGGATGGCATGATTTCCAGTTAGCTTCATTTTCTTTTGCTGTTTTCACAGATTAATCAATGCAGGGCTTATTTTCATACTGGGATAATAATCATTCCTGCCTCTGAACACAAAATGAGCTTTGTGTTCTGCAATCGTCTTGAAGTGAGGCCCTCAAATGCCCTAGAATATGGCACAAAATTCTTTTTGCTTTCATTCATTTCAAGACAGTGTATTAATATTATCCTCCTTGCTTCCACACAGCTGTCATCTTAAATGCCACTAAAGAATGGATGCATAATTAGCTCTTCAGTTCGTACATTAAATACATTTTAATAAACAGTTCTTTTCTCTGAGAAGAGAATATTGCCATCCATTCTTAGCTGTCAGTCTCAGAGTGAATTTAGAGAGTGTCTCCTATGGGAAGCATTGCTTAGCCAAGCTAATCTATGCACTATATTTAAAATGCACCCTTATTGAATTATGAGCTATTCAGACTTAACCAAAACAATTATAATGACTCTGATAAGTTAGGAAATATTTTTAAAATGAATAAACTGATTTTGATCCCTGTAAGTCAAATATTTGTGTTCCAAAGTACATTCAAGTTATCAGAAACTTAATATTTAAACATTAATTTAGTAATAATTAAAGATCAGTGAAATGTTTAATACATATTAAAACATTAAATATTAAATATAATAAGTAATATACTTATGTTTTATTTTTTACTAAATTGAAGTGTTAATATTTAAAATTTTATATTTATAATGTTGCAAGAAAAAATAGTTTAATCATTAATATTAAATTGTGGGCAAATATCTTAAATAATCTAACTGATGAAGCCCAAAAGGATGCATGTTTTTCTCTGAAGTCAACATATTTGCCACTTCAACATGAATTATGGGCCTGAAAGAGACAAATACAATTTTATTGTGGTAATATACACAATGTATGAAGATTCAGAGAGAAGCATCACACTGCATGATTAGATTTTTACTTCCAGTGGTTTATTTCAAATCATTTCTAAAGGAATCCTAAATGAGAGATACCATCTGTGAGTCTTTTGAATGCAGGACCCAATTATCCTGAAGAGCATTCCTTCCTCCTTTCCCAAAGCTGTTTGCCACACAGGTCTTTCCACCAACCCGAGCAGGAGAGGCAACTGATTCTGAGCCTCCTCACTTACACTCTGAATCTGGGGTGTTGCCAGGAAAGTGAGAAGTGTGCTATTTATTTTATAAAAAATACAGACTACTCATTGAGATTTAATATCTGTACCAATGATAGAACCAAACTGTAACAGAGAGACATTACTAATTCAGAATGGAATTGGACAAATCAGTGGAGATGCAAGATTTAAATGCTACTGATTTAAAAGATTGTGTACAAGTGATTAAAGGTCAGCTATAAATGGATACTAGTTAATATGTAAGGTATGGAAAATTAATGAAAAAAACATCAATCAATCTGTATTTGAGATGACTAGGTCCTCAAGTAACTGTCCCACATGCATATTTAAATTTTATCATCTGCCTATTTGGATATGATAGGATGAGCAACCTATCAGCAAGAAACCTGCACTTGAAGTTCCCTCTACGTAGTAACCTAACACCAAAATCTGAATGTATGTGATGCAGGTTAATTTATCAATCAGACTTTAAGATTATGATGCTGAGCACTTACTATTTCTCAGCTTTTGACTTGGCCCTTTTACTACTATCTATAGAAGATGGGAGAGCATGAGAATTCTCAAAATTTAAATCTCATAACTATATGGATAGACTGCAAATATTTTCTTTATTTCCTGGTCATACAAAAGCCGGGTCATTTTTCACCTGATCATCGTGGTGGTTAATTCGGATAGTGCATGTGAAAATAAACTGTGCATTTCGTCAAGGCATAATTGTAATGATTCAGAACTGAAAACAAACTTTATTTAATGATAGAAAATTCTTAAAGGAATTTTTATTAAGTATTCTATTTTGTGTTCTCTTTTTAAATAAAATGTATGTCATAATGGATTAAAAATTTTTCAAAATATATAACAAAAAGTAAAAAGTGAATAAATATAGTAGTGTAATTCAGGATAGTTTAAACATTTCCTTCTTTTTCAAAACTAACTTTCTATTGCGGATGTGTATTATTTTTAGAATAAGGAAAACATAACTTTTTTGTTAGGTTAATCAGATCCATGTATCTGCTTAGATTTCTAAACACCTGTGGCAAAAAAAATCTAAAAAAATAAAATCAATTTCACATGTGCATCATTTAAACATAGTTGCCTTTGTTCAGAGTCTCTGATCCCTGTTCCGTGGCCTAATGTGTACCACAGATGGGTCGTACTGAGCCAAGAGGGTTATGGGGCAGTGGAATGGCCCTTGGGCTGCTCGAATCCTGGATTGTGAGCAGCTCTTGCTTCAATTTCCCATGCAGCACACATATCATTTTCTGTGAGATCTATACCAGGAAAAACGGTTGCAACACATTAGCCGGATTTCTTTATACATCAGCCCCTGGAATATCACTTCTGACCCCAATAAAATAACTAAAACTCTGTCCTGAACAATTATCCTTCTGACATGAAAATCAAGAAGCACTTCCTAAATTAGAATGCATAGAGTGTTGACATATCAACATTTTCAAGCAAAGAATAAAAACACCTTGAATGTGAAGTTTATTCTTGAATTAATGCTTGCTCAATAATGTCACAAAATGGCAACAGATCCTAGTAGCCAAAGAAAAGATCATTGCTCCAAAGATGAGTCAATTTTTAGGCATATATATATATATATATATATATATATAATCCTCAAACGCTAAGAATATGGCCAATTTGGCTGACATTTTAGTTAATAAAATAGGTTTAAAAAGTGACTATGTAAAAATTCCTACTTAATAACTTTCTTACTCTGTGCAGACAATCAAATCACTTTCTGCCTTTTCTTCATTACTTCATTAAAAAAATAATTTATCAACTGTTTCTATGTGGTGAGAATTGCATATTGGTAAATTGTAATGTGACTCAGAATAAAATTTAGTGCTTATGGGCAGGGGTAGCTTTTAAAATAAAAGGGGTTGTTTGTCTTTAGACTTTGCTGCAGCAGAAGAATCAAATAACCAAGAAAGAATCATGTAAGACCCATAGGTTAGAGGTGAGCTCCACTCTCCTGACTATGGCCTCCTACATGTGCATTATAAGATCTGAGAAGCAATAGTTTGTATTCACACACTTTTCCCTATTAACTTACATGGTAGTAACATTTTAAAATGTAAATAATTGAGAGAGAGAAAACATATCTCTTATTACCAACTACACTGTCAGATTCATCCCTGCCATTGATTTCAGTACATGTAATTCCGTAAAAGAAAGCTCATAGGTGTGATTTTCCTCAAATTGTTGTGCTAAGTGTAAAATGCAATGACCGCATTTTGCAATGAAAATTCCATTTTTTAAAAAGTGACTTATAAATAATGTAAGTTTTAAGAGAATGTCTACTGCAGTATCTCCAGGATTGAGAACAATGGTTTACACATGTCAGCCACTAAATAAATATTTGTTACATAGATAATGTTCTCTGGCCTTCCCTTTTATCATATGGTTTATAATCTGGCACAATTTTTTTAAGTTTATTTATTTTGAGAGAGAGAGTGTGCAAAAGCAGGGGAGGGGCAGAGAGAGGGAGAGAGAGAATCCCAAGCAGGCTTTGTGCTGTCAGCACAGAGCCCAATGTGGGGCTCGATCCCACGAACTGTGAGATCATGACCTGAACTGAGATCAAGAGTCAGATGCTCGACCGACTGAGGCTCCCAGGCGCTCCAATCTGGCACGATTTTTTATATGTACCCATCTGTTTATCAACAGTAGACAGTAGGAACGGAGGAAGGAAAATGTCTATTGTATACAACATCATGTTCCTACAGCCTGGTGATACCAATATGCACAAAGTTGAAAGAATTAAAGAAAGGCCCATGTTGTATCTTACTCATCTATCATCCTAAGTAACTAATTATACAAGGCATACGGCTTGATTCCTATTTGATTAAGAATATGCTTGGAACAATGCAGACTGACTTATTGCTCTGTTGAACTAAGGGAATGCTGTAGCAACTGAGCCAGACCTGTGCAAACTTGTCCACCACTTATTTTTTCTGTGAAATAATTTCTGAAAATATGTTTCAGTTATTTTGGAGAATACGTCTGTCTCTCACAGCAGGGAGATTAGGTTCATTTGGTGTTGTAGAAGCTGGAATCTGAGAGAGAGTGAGCCTACTGCTCATTTTAGGTTAATTATTTTTTCCTGTAAAATACCGTAGATGGCCTAAGATTAGTAGGAGAGCAGCTGGCAGGATTTAGGGAAATCTCACTGAGCTCAATCAATATGCTTCCTTTAAAGCAAACTCAGGTATAAAGTACCAGACCCTGTTCTTTCTCACTAGGTCTACTGAACTCTGCCCCCACTCCCAACAACAAAATCAGACACACTTGAATTCACATTCTTGGTCTGTCATTTGCTAATTGTTTAACTCAGGCAAGTTACTTACTGCTCTGAACCTTAGTTCCTTATTTGTCAAATGCAGCTAGCAATAGGAGTGTGTACCCTGTATGATTCTAGTGGGGATTAGAGTAGGTAGATATACATATAATGTTTAATGAGGATTATTTCCATTATCTCTAATCTTCATTATAAATTGCTTAGTACAGAGCCATAATAGGTAGCCACTTCATGTGTAGTAGCAGCAATTAATAGCATTCCAACCACCGATAAGAATATAAAAACTGGAGCTGAGCCTCACAGCTGGACTCTCATGTCGACTTACCCTCTGTTATTCAGTTTCCTCGTTATAAAATGGAGATCAAAACACTTAATAGTTCAATTTATTATTTAAAAAATGAGAAAATATATGTAAGTAATCAGCTTATGAATAGCAATCATTGTGGGGGTGTGCTATTTTTCTACTCTTATTTCTGAGCATGGCCTCAAGAATTCAAGTTCCAAGGAGGATGCACTTCCTCCTTTCCTCCTGAGCTCTGGACCTTCCCTTCCACATCCTTATGGAGCACTGCACCTTCATAATGTGGAGCCTCAAACACACAGGCAACATTCATGATCTCTTTTGCTGCTCCCCATAAAGCAAAATGGAGAGGCCTCATTCGTATTTCAATAAAAATCGGGGGCCGAAAACATTTAATGAGTGTTAGTTTTCAAGGTGGTCAACTAGTGATACTGCATATATATTTTAAGGGATAAAAAAACTACCTTTCAAAGATGATATACTAAATCGATATGTCATAGATACTCAATAAATCGTACTGAATTGAATAACAATTAATTTTAAGTAGTATTTTCATTTAATGGTGCATTTTTTAAATTAATCACTTTTATAGACTGACATGCTGTTTGACTATTAATTCTTAGGCCAAGAGTTCTGTGGCACTTTTAAGAAGTAATGCCTATGCACGCTATAAAAAAATAACTTGAGAGCCACAATTTTTGCCCTTAAAAGTTTTAAAATATTTTAACTGTGTATTATGATCTTTGTGACAGCAGGAAAGACATAGCGTTGGTATCAAATCGATGAGTCAGACAATGGACACAGTGGAACATGTAAGACACTATCAAAATGCTCACTGTTGCTGTTGAAAATGATCTATGATTGTGATTAATTGCTTTTGAAATTCTGATCAAAATTGATCTGTCCAGTTTTCTGGCACTGGCTGTTGGATGTCAAATCTCACCGTGGAATTACATAAATCAATTTAGCCTGGACTTCTGTAAAAATTGGGAGTAGAAAGATAGAAGTAATTTCTGAGTTGTCAGTGACTGATGGATGTTCTGATTTCACAGTTTTAGTAAAGAAAAGGTCTTACCGTAGCTGTCATAGGCATCCTCACTTACTCCATGACCGTAGTCATAGTATTCAGGCACACTGCAACAGATTTAGACAGCAATCAATGCTACTGTAATCAGGGGGAATCAACCCAGATACTCATATGGAATTTGAAAGCAAAACGTGTGCTAAAGTAATAGCCCAAGAACCTGTAGCATAAAACACAATAAAATACTCCGTAAGAAACATACACGTTACTGACAAGGAGTGCTACTATTTTCTCATGCCACCTCAGAACCTCGTTATCTCTAACCTCCAATTTTATAAATCAAATTTCCCTTAAAACACAAGTATCATACTTCAAAATTTGTCAAGAGGAAAGTTATAAAGGTCTATTTCCAAGAAAAAGTGCTATATAAGATGACAATCTGGTCAACTGTGTGTGGCTTTTAATGCTGTTACCTTAAGAAATGTGCATCAATTTCATCTTTACTTCCAAACACTGAAATTATATTTATACTCCCCTCTAGCCCTTCCACAGCATGTCCATGAACTTCTCAAATATATAAGCTATTTATTTTTACTTAATATTTTGCAAGATGCTTCCATGTTTCAATAACTGACAAGAAGGTGTCCTTTCTTCATTTCTTACTCAAGTTACTTATCAGCTTCCCTCACTACAGTTGTCATCACTTTACCCTGCAGTGGTACTTCGCCTGTAAGGCACCATTCTCATTAGCATCCAAGCATTTCATGTATCTCTCATCCCCAAACAGTCCTCCCTCACCCCCACATCTCCTAGTGACTTGCCCCTTTACAGCAAAATTTCTTGAAAAGAGGCAACTGTTCACTCTTTTCACTGCTTCTCTTTTCCATATGTTTTTGAAGATATTCCAATCAGGCTGTTGTCTCCACTGAAACAGCTCTGGTCAATATCCTGACATTTTCAAATCCAGTGGTCAAGATATGGTCCTGATTTTACATTAGCATTTAACACAGTCAGCCATTTCCTGCTCCTTCAGCCATTTCAGTTGCTTCTGAGATGTTCTCAGAATAAATAACTATTTATATTAATATATTCACATTTATATTTATAACATGATATATAATATTTTCCCTCAAATAAGCTCCTTCATTTTACATCCTTTGCTTGAATCTTCATTTATAACTTATATATTATATATAATAAATTTATCAATAATGTCAAGATTACTAATTCCTTTTAAGTACAGTAAAACCTTAGACTGAGAGTAACTTGTTCTGTGAGTGTTCCACAAGACAAGCACACATTTCTAATAAATTTTAACTTGATAAACGAGCGATGTCTTGCAATATGAGTAGTACGTGATGCCAAATGTCACATGATCACAAGTGAGCCAGTGGTTTCTCTCTCTCTCTCTCTCTTTCTCTCTCTCTCTGCAGGAGTGTGGTGATCGTCTTCCTCACTTCAATGCTCGGTCTCAGGCCATAGTGTTTGGCTAAAATCAGTGATTTTTCAGAACACTGGAAGGTGCCCAGAACTGACAGTAGTGTATTTTTTGTCACTTCAAAGCATGTATGGATAGTCCTTTGCTTTTCCATACAAGAGTAAGCTTAGAAAGGCTTTGCTTCATTCTAGGTCAGGCTACCTGCAGATATAGACCCTTTCCTCCACTGCTTTATTGCCAGTTACATAAAATACAGTATATGACAAGATTTTATTAATACTGTACTGTAGTCAACATCCATGTGACTAGATGCAGTGGCCCCCATGCAGAAAAAGATCCATTGAACCAATAGATAGCAGTGATTCCGTTAGTGATAGTGAAAATTGTCCTACAATAAGGACAACTTTCTCTTGTTTCCCTCACACCAGTCATGGCAGTTTTCCAAGGTAAGTGATGGCTAATTTATTTTTCTTTATATTTTGTATTTTCTTTATTATCTTGTATTATAGTATCATAATCATTTTTATATGAATATTTTTGGGTTGTGGAACGAATCATCTGAGTTTCCATTATTTCTTATGGGGAAATTCGCTTTGAATACAAGGATTTTGGGTTACAAGCATGTTACTGGAACTAATTATGCCTGCAAACCGAGGTTTTACTGTACTTTGGAATATTCAGATTTTCACTTATCTTTACCTGGGAAGCAACATCTCCATACATAAAGTAATTCTCTTCCCCAAGTATTAAATAAAAAGCAGAGATTTTAACCTTTGGAGTCCCGTCCCCTCTAAGAATTTCATTAAATCTATGAGTCACTGGTCCAGCTATGAAGTGTGGCAAGAAAATGGCTTAAGATCAAATGCCAAATTATATAAGGGCTGAGGGTGGGCCAAAGATTCCAAAGGGTTATGTTGAAAGGAAAGATACAAAGGCCTAAAATTTTGTGGTTGTTATTATCCCTCAAGGCAATCTCGTAGGTCTCCTTATATTAAATGCTTTACATTTCACTGATAGTAAGGAAAGCGAAGCAAAAAAGAAAATAGAAGCATATGTATTAGAAATGAAAATGAGAGACAGAGAAGCTTGGCCCTTTTTCTATTTCTGGGAAGCAACTGAGAATTCACTAACTCAGATTTAGTATAAAGTAGCTGGGAAAAAGATTACTGAGTGCAGCCTCCATTGCCCAGAATATCTATACACAAATTATCTAAGAAAAATGTATGGTAGTATATGTTTCTTCCCAACTTGGACTATAGCAGTCTAAGGCCATTGACTAGTGGCTGGATGTTTCTCTCTTCTTTCACACATTTAGCTTAATAGAAGTGATACAGCCTCATTGAGAACCCTCATGCATGTGTCGCAAATTCCTGAGAGTTGTTACATTGACTCCCTGGATGATCAAGAGATGGCAGTCATGAGAATATGATTTAATAAGCAGCATTCCCATTTATATGGATGAAGAGAAAATGAGGGCAGTACAGCAGCTTCTCTCTCCCTTTGTCACAATCAATAATGTTTCCTTGAAAAAAGCCTGACTATATTTCCCAATGTGCTGTATGAAGACCACCAGCTCCAAACACTGTCTAGTGGCATTGCTATGTTTTTCATTGGATTTCAATTTTAATTTTTAATGTTTATGTATTTATTATTTTGAGAGAGAGAGAGTGAGAGAAAGAGAGAGAGTTAGTGGTGGAGGGGCAGAGAGAGAGAGAGGGAGAGAGAGAATCCCAAGCAGACTCCATGCTTTGCACAAAGCCTGACGTGGGCCTCAATTTCACGACTGTGAAATCATGACTGAGCTGAAATCAAGAGTCAGACGATTAGCCGACTGAGCCACCCATGCACCTCTCAGTTTTAATTTTAATTGATGAAGGTAAGGGACAGGAAAAATAAAGTAGTGAGAGAGACCATGACAAAGAAACTACAGTTATTGCCTGTCGTAAATGATACATACACATCAAGAGGGAGTTTTAACTTCCAGCTACTCTAAAAAGGCAAAAGTAGAACATACCAGATATTTGTAAAATAATGTATAATGCAAAATAACATAATTAGCGTAGTGGACTCTGTCAGAGTCCATACCTTTGCTTGTCTTAACATTACTTCTCATTTCTTCCCTAGGAAAACATTTTGCACAGATAAATGGCTGCACTATGAATAAATACATTCCTCAGCTATCCTTACCAACTAGATGCGGCCTTGTGACTAATTCAGGAAACACGGGGTGTGCATACAAGTGAGAGCGGCAACCCTGAGGTTATTTCCAATTTACTGACAAGTTCTTCATCTTGGACTTGTGCAGTCATCTCCTTCATTGGTAGAAGGCATTCAAAGTAATGATCTGGCAGCTACCATGCAAATAAAGACAGTGCCTTAGAAAGGTGTGGATGGCAACATAGGAGGAACTTCTGTCTCTAAATGATCATGTTGGAGCAGACTTACTGTAAACCACTGCCTACCTCAGGGATTGTTGTGGGGAAAAATATTTTTTATCTTGTTTGAGCCACTGAACTTTGAATCTCTCTGTCACAACAATTAGTCAAATAAATGAGTATGTAGAAGTGTTGAACTGCCATTAAAATCCAAGAATATTGGGCATTAGCTTAGTGGGAGAGTGGAAAGTGCAAGGAAAACAATACAGTAGGGTAGAAAGCTAATAGGCCTTGTTATGCCATTGCCCATGAACTTGGAACTGTAGGCTATAGGTCTGCATATATTTTGACACTACAGGAAAAAGCTGAACAAATGTTCACATGTTCTTAATCCTCCTGCTTTTAGAAAGGTTTACAAAAGTCATGAGATTAAATAAGAATGGGCCATTTTTCCAGAAGAAACAGAAGTGAATAGAACTTTTCTAAGAGAAGTTATTTCTGCCTGATTTATGTGTCAGTTCTATAATTTAAAATGAAAGAGTGTTCAGGAATTTGTGGTTTGGCAGGATTAGAGAAGTCAGCTGTTTCTGTATGCCAATAGGAAGAGATAATGAGTGTTGCTCAAAAATGCCCTCACCTCTTTCTATTAGACTTAACCACCATGTATGATCCTTAGAACATTCCCCCAGGTTGCTGAACATGTACAAGCATGCTGACTGTAAAAATTGTGAAGCTCCCAATAAGGGCACACTATACTTGACTCAATACAGATGTGTCTATGGATTAAGACCATTTATCCATTAGGATAAAGAAGAAGCTTCTAGTAAATCTGCTATAACCTCCAGAAAAACAAACAAACAAAAAAAAACCCAGAAACAAACAAACAAAAATACCCCACAAGGTTGCCAGATGCACTGCCCAAAAAATTTATTTCAGTGTGGTTGCTTAGGTGTCTTATAATGTCGCTTGGCAGGATTTTATAATTGTTATTGCCTATGGAGCCTTCAGTGTTTCCTAATGAAAGTTTCTATTGTGGTGATTCTGTTCCTTTTCCACAACTTTATATCGGGTATTATGTATGGGGAAGAAAGTTGAGAGCAGCAAAGATAATCTGCTTCTCATTTTATAGGTTGTCAGACTTCAAAGAACCATATCAAGACCTAATGTAGTTCTGTATGTTTTCCAAAGATTCTGGATTTTGAGCTGGCTGCCATCATTGGAATTGAACTTGGATTTTCTCTCTTGGGTAGTAGGTAGGTATCTTTGTTTGTTTTAATGAGAAGAAGGGTATTCATTTGTATGTGCATGGCTAGAGGGTTGGACATAGAAGACTTCTAATTGTTCCCCTCCAAATCCACTTGTCTCTTGTGTAAGAAAGACTGACCATCTCAGGATTATATTTCCTAGCACAGGTGCAGAGTGATGTGTAAAAATGTTTTAATGATCTGCATAAAAGTAAATTCCTTTGTCCTCTACTTCCTTTCAACTTTTATGTGACTGACTGGAAATGTGAATGACTTGGAACCATTCTGGAAAACTGTTAATGATGGTGGAGTGAACCAAATCTTTTTGTCTCCCAAAATTTGTATGTTGAAATCTTAACGCCCTATGTGATAGTGTTAGGACGTGGAACTTTTGGGAAGTAGTTAGATTATGAGGGTGGAGCCTTTATGAATGAGATTAGTGCCCTTGAAAAGGGGACTCCAGAGAGCTCTCACATCCTTTCTTCACGTGAAGATACAATAAGAAGACAGAAGTCTACAACCCAGAATAGAGTTCTCACCCAAACCCAACCATGCTGGCACCTTGATATGGGACTTCCAGCCTCCAGGACTTTAGGAAATAAATTTCTTTTTATAAGCCACCCCATGTATGGTATTGTGTTCCAGCGGCACAAACTGGGACAGATGGAATTCCAGTAGTTTGGAATCCCTCAGTGGTGCCATGAAGCAGACCCCACCTACTTGTCCATGTCTATTATATATGAGGGAGATGAACTTTTCTCTTCTTTAGGCCATTGAATTGTGGATCTTCTTACTAAGGAAGCTATACCCCATATCTCAAATAATACAGTAGCAATTAAAGCATTCCCTTGAAGATAAACAGGAATCCAGTAAATATTTGTTGAATAATTAAATGATTGAATAAAAGAACTCAAAGAAGACATGATTGTGTTTGAACATGAATAATCTTAGAATAGTTTGATATAAATATCTTTATAAAACTTTGTTTATGGTTCAGAAGGAATGTCTAGTTATATTGACAGCAATGGGAGCAGTGAAAAAAATTTATTTTCTGATATGAATGAAATTCAGATTGAAAACTTAAAAATAATGTAACTGACCAATGCATCTGTGATTTTTATATTGTTATGTTATTTTTCAACTTTAAAATCATATGATTTGGCTAGAGAAAGTAGACTGTAATGGTAGCTCTATGCTTTTCATTTCATTATTTCAGAAAGCTACCATTTCATTATATTTTTTTCATTTATCTGTTCTTAATAATGTTGAAATATGAGTAAAAGTGAACAAATGAATTCACTATAAACACAATCTGGTTATTTAATTTTCAGTTCACTGTTATTCCTCCGTATATTTTAGAAATATAGCTCTCAAGGTATCTAAACACATTGTGACAATTGTGGAAGTGTTCATTAAGATGACAATTATTGGTGATTTGGAACTTAATTACTCTGGTGGTTATAGCAGATATAATTTTCCTAGGAATTGGGACATATATAAAATCAAGATATAACATGTTAGCTGCAATGACTCATTAAACAATATGTAATTATTAGTAAAATTGTGCACAACATTTTGGCCTTTTGATACCAAGACTGTAGACAGTAATAAATATTTGGGGTAAAAACATATAAAGAAGTGAAGGAGGCAGGAAAGATATCAGGTTAATTTATTAATGATCAATTGTAAAACTAGAAAGAAAAATCAGATATGGAAAATTCCAGTTCTTTTTTGTTGGACAGAGGAACATTTTACCTTAAATAGACTATGTTAGCAGTTTACTAAGATAGCTAATTAAGTGGCAGTGAGCACAACAGACAAAATTAGGATGGAATGTGGTTTCTAGGAAACCAAATAATATCATCACCACAATCAAGCTATTTTTCCAAGCAAGTTCTTAGCGCACCCACCTGTGACATAATAACCCATTTCTATAGTGCTTCACAATCTAGCAGTCGGTGTCCGTGTTCGTGTGGCGGAAGAAACCACACTGATGGTGGATTAGGCTAGTTCAGGGGCCACCGAGACTAATCAAGCTGATAAAGGAAATATGTTGGATGTTCAGTTGTTACAAATAAAGATACTGGCAGTAATATAAAGGAGAACTCCACTCTAAAAGATGTGTTCATATTATCAAACCACTTGGCATAAGTGGGAAAAAAATAGAGGAGGCAGTTTATTAAAAATCCACACTTTGCTTAGTTTTCCAACTGTTTACTTTGGTAGGATATAAAAAATTACCAGAGATCATTAAACACATTACAAACACACCATTGCTCTTTGTGGTCCTCCAAAGATTAAAGCTTACACATTTATAAGTTCCAGTTGCATTTAGTTTATGCTATGTTGTCTTTCACTTCAACCTTTTTTGATTCTTGAGTAAGCTAAAGATCTGTGTCTATGAAGTAGGACAGATAGTTGAGGATGAGTTTTAACTAAAGCTTCATTCATTATTTTCCAAATTGAAGAAAAATAAAAAATATAAAATAATATTTTAGGGGCACCTGGGTGGTTGTTGGTTAAGTGCCTGACAGCTGACAGCTCAGAACCTGGAACCTGCTTCAGATTCTGTCTCCTGCTTTCTCTGCCCCTCCCCCGCTGACACTGTCTCTGTCTCTCTCAAATATAAATAAACATTAAATTTTTTTAAATATAAAAATATTTTAGAAGAAGGGATAGAGGGACTTACTCAATGTATTAATATGAAAGATTTATAACTACCCGACTATTTTTGGCACTTAAGTACTCTTAAAATTTGAATTCTTAAAATAAATTGCTCTCCTAAGCATTTATGCTGAAACCTTGTTAGTTGTGCATTTATGCTGTATTTCCAGAAATATTTGTCAAGTAAAGGCAAGTTTTCAGCCCAGCTCCTACCCTCAAATTGCAAATTGGTAGTTCTTTATTTTTAGGTCTACTGATATGATGATTAAATCCTTCTGTTAAGTTTCGCAAAGTTCCATGAAAGTGCTACTTACAAAGCTGTAAACCTCGTGTGTAGATTATGATTGCAACACACTGGTACATTTTGAAAAGTAACCAAATGTGCTCAAATTTTGATAACTAATTTGTACAAATGAGTGTGGCCTCTGAATGCACTGCCATGATTAATACTACAAGTACATAGAAGACTCATAATATTTACTGGGCTGCTACCAGTTAATCTCAAAGGTTTAGAAATGAAATATTCTGTATTATTAAACCAGATAGAGGGACGCCTGGGTGGCCCAGACAGTTAAGCGTCTGATTCGGCTCGGGTCCTGATCTCACAGTTTGTGGGTTCAAGCCTTGTGTCAGGCTCTGTGCTGACAGCTCAGAACTTGGAGGCTGCTTTGGATTCTGTGTCTCCCTCTCTCTTTCTGCCCCTCCCCCACTCATGTTCTGTTTCTGTCTCAATAATAAACATTTAAAAAAATTAAAAAAAAAAAACAGATAAAAACACGACTGTGATACATCTAGTCATAAGGGAAAAGCATAAGAAAGAAAACATACTATAACTGCTAATTATGAGTGAATCCACTATGTATAGTTTAAAATTGTTAATCTCATGTTTTTAGATAAAATCACAAATACCAATACCAATACCACTGGAGTTAATAAGAGGTTTAAATATGAAAAATGTACAGCTTAAATTACTTAATTTCCCTTATGTGTTCATGTTTTATACATTTTATTTTCCATTCAAAATTTTCCATTTAGAAATTGGCCTTTATTCTGAGGGCAACTGGAGAATTAAAACATACAAGTTAACCATTCTGATACTAGAAATGAGTGCTCATGTATATGATCATGTGCTTTTTTGAGAATTCACTATCATTGAAATTATTAGTAAATAAAAACTTGGTATTAAAATAAGCCATATGAAACACGGAAACTTAACTGCACAACTTATACATTCCTAATGTATAAATAAATAAAAAAATTTGAAGAAATGAAACTCTCTTAAACTGTGAAATATATTGATCATTTTGTGTGTGTGTACTAAAAAATTACATGAAATATTCCTTTTTAAATGTGTACATGATTCAACTAAAATGCAAATACCCTTTTCTGTACTCAAATATCAGCATGGAAATATTAGCTTTCACAGAATTCTAACAAGGGAGAAGATCAATGCTTTAGATACATATATATTTCTAAAGTATCTTTGGAATTCCACCAAAATTACATAAATAGCTTTAAAATATTTTTGAAATTCATTCATTGATTTCATTCATTCATTCATTCATTCACTCATTCCAGCCAACCAATAGCGTTACACAGAAAGTACTGTATTATAGAGTGGCCGTATTTGTTTATAAATGGAATATAAATTTGTGTCTTCCAAGATTAACCAGTAAATCAAATACATTGAGCATGAATGGATGGAAAGAGAGAGAGAGACAGAGACAGACAGAGACAGAGACAGAGAGAATGAGAGAGAGATAACATAATAACCTTGGCAGTTATCCTGGACAATTTGTTTTGAGAAAGTCAAAGATATAAATCTCTCACTCAAAGGTAACTCATTATGAGACAGAAAAAGTCCACAGTCCATTCCCAGATCCATTTGGAGGAAAATCGGTATTTGAACTGAACATTGAAAGCTGCTATTTTCCATTTTCATTGGCTATGTCATCTTGGACAAATCATTTAATATCTCTGAACTCCAGTTTCTTCACCTTTAATATGGCAAAAATAATATTTACCTCAAGTATTAATGAGATAACCTGAGACAGCCCCATGATAAGTGCCTAGTACATAGCAGGCACTTAGTAAATATTAATAATGGGTAATTGTCCAATCAATAAAGGCATAGACATAAAGTTGCCCTTTTTCATATTCATAAATGTTGCAATGCTGATAGAGATTTCATCTTCTTGAAATACTCTGAAACATGAAATAACCATACATGCCCTCTTAAGTTTCAGTTGATGGTATTTAATGTTCACAGGATGAAATATAGGCTGATTATTCATGAGGGAAGTGACATATTTGTTCTGCTCATAGATTAATGATCAAGATAGATGATCTATATAAGGCATCTAGCATAGAATTATGATCAGCTTTGCAATGATCTACTTTATAGAAAATGGGTACTTTGAGAGTACAACCTCATGCTCCAAATAAGAGAGAAATACATTTAGATACACTTTTGCTTTTTAGATTCAACACTGCACATACATTTCTGAAAATGGTCTATTTTTATAGACTCTCTTTAATCATTTTTTTCCAATTCAGCTTGTATTTTTTGCTTACTTTGACCCTTTATTACATAAATGAAGGGTGAGCAATTTTATAACAAAAACATTAATCTTCTATTTTATTGCATGGAGTTATCATTAGAATAAATAGCAATTATTTTCTATAAATAAGACCTTCAACTGACTGATTAATTAGGCTCAGTGATACATGACATTATTAAATGAGCTGTTACATGCTTTTGGTACAAATACACAGAAGTTATTGAACCCTAGTTTGAAATGGACATAATTCCAACTGTATACATGTTATTTTTTTGCCTGAATCATAATTCATGAATATCAGTAAGATTTCAGTGCTGTAAATATCAGTATAATTTCCAATTATTCTAGTACTCTAATCTAGTTGACTTTGAGACTGAATTTATTGGTGCAAACTGCACTATGGCTATGTGTTAATGGTGATTTATATTCTTCCCCATTCAAATTGGAAATGGAATCTTTCCTCCATTGCATAATGTTCCAGAACCACTTTTTACTCATTAAAGGATTATTTTCATATATCAGACTTTGGAAATTTAAATAAATAAAACAAAGTCTGGGGAAAGAATATACCAATTAATAACAATGATTCTGTTTTGACAAGTCTTTCTCTATGTGAAGAAAAAAGCCACATTCTTCCAGAAACTCTCAATATATAACTAAAGGCAGGTGAGGGTGTGTCTCCGTGCACCATCATTGTGGCACGCTATGAACCGAATTGTAATTGTGTATTTTCATGTTTCCCTTTTCTCTAATCCCCAGACTGTGAATGGTAATTCTTTAGTATGGCATACACTTCTCTTCTGTATCTACATTTTAATGACTACAGAGCCTTTTCCTTATCACTCCCCTGTTACCAAACTCTACACCCCTACATAGTAGAATGTCTCCCAAAATCATGAATCATTTCATGACTCCATTCCCCTGACTATGGTATCCCTCAACCTAGATGGAACTTCCTCTACTTTTTCACTAAAGAAGGTATTCACCATCTTCTTGGGGTCTAGCTCAATGGTTGGCTTATTAAAGCATTACCTGGCCTCCCAGGCAAGGTGTTACCCATTTCCACTTGCCTTGCTGACACCTTCATGTACAGCAGCTCTCATTGTCTGAGGGTGTTCTTTAAAATCTGTCTCTTCCTTTAGCACAAGGACTCTCAATACCAAGTGTGCATAAGCATCACGAAATCGTGCCAAAAATGCAGATTCCTGAGCCGCCATTCTTCAGATTCTAAACTGATCTCATCAGGGGCCCCAAAACCCAAAGATCTGCAATTTCATTTGCAGGTGCTTCTCATGCAAAAGTCCAGGATCATATTTTGTGGAAAAAAAAAAAAGAAAAAGAAAAAAAAGAAAGAAAAAGAAAAACAAACAAACAAAAGACCAAAAAACAAAAAATAAACTGCACTAACTGTGTATATATCAACAACTGGGCTATGCCTTTTTTGCTTTGAATATATAGGTACAAAATAGTGACACTCAATGAATGCTTATTGAGTAAATGAATGGTTTTAAAATACTACATAATTTCTTTGTGAATGATTTGTACGCTGCCTGGCAGTACAGCCATGTAAATTTGTGGCTATGTTTACAACTGTTCTTGCAGAATTTGAATTTATGGTCAATGTCAATTTAAAGGTTGCTACTGAACTATGTACTTGGTACCCTGTTTTTATAAAAAAAATTGGAAGTACTTGATAAAGAAATATAAGATGTGCTAAGAAGTATAGCTAATATTCTGACTTTCAGAATTAGTATTCAAAAAAGTCATTCAAAATCAACAATAGAAGGCCTCAACAACAAGGTGCAATGTCACAGAGATAAATGTACACTTCTGCGTTTAGGTTAAAAAACGTCAATTGCAAAGATGCAGGATGTTGTGAGAACAGGCTTGACAGAAGTTCATTTAGGAAGAACCCAGGTTTTCAGCTGAAAATAAATGAAATAAATCCCAATAATGTGGCATAGCTACTTAAAAAGACCACATGGTCAGATGATGTTGAAGTGCTTTAAAATAAGAAGCATTATTATAGAGGACGAAACCATGTCATTTCTTTGCACCAGGCAACTCTCATCTGATGTAACATACCTCGAGATCACTGTGCCACAGCTTAGGATGGACACTTGGACAGCTGGAGTCGTTTTATAAGAGAACAACTAGGGTATTTAGTGAAATGGGAATAATGATATACCAAGAACAGTTGAGGAAAACCATATCTATGTGAGTACTGACCTTGGATACTATGTGTTACTGGTACAGTAATGTAGCTTAACAATCACAAAATATTAATATCATATACTAAGAGGCAATTGTTTAGGTCATTTAGGTTGTTTTTTTGTTTGGGTAGAGGTTCCCCAGAGGCTGGGATCACTGGGGCCTCTGTTCCAAGCTTGGATGGAACTGGGACTGACCTCCTTGAGGTGTGGACTCCCCGTGTATTCATTCTGGAGCCCAGACTAAGGGCACAATAGCTATCTAGAGAAGTTCTTCTCCTGGCAAGAGCAAGAGCAAGTGGGAAACGCATAGTCCTCTTAATGTGTATGCTCAGATATGGCATTATTCTATTAGTCAAAGCAAGATACAGGATAGTGAGGAGTCAGTGTCTCTTTTATGAGACACAAAAGAGTGTCTCATAAGAAAGACACTGAAAAATCACAGAGCAAAGGGTGTGAACATAGGGAGAGGTGCAGAATTTTACCCAAGAATGCATTCTATCACATTCTGGATATTGATAGAGGGACACTATCTTCATAAAGAAAGACTGGTATGTGGAACAAAACAATTTATTATGTGTAGCTTAACAAGCTGATTACTGATCAATGTATATAAATGGAGATTACAGGGGAGAAGATATTATTTCAGTTTATGAGTTTTCTAATAAGCTGAGGTATGAACAATATGGCATTAGTACAAAGTGCCCAGTCTTTGGAATTGGACAGAAATCAGTTTGAACCTTCTCCAGGCCTGGGCAAGGTAAACATTCTGAACCTAGTTTTCTTGTGATCTGAGGATAAAACCCTCTACCTCATATGATAATGTTATAAAGTACCCAGTATAGGCCTCTGCATATAGCAGCTGCTCTGTATTATTTTAGAAATTGTCAAGTGTTTCCTGACTAGCCCTTAACACTCCTCTCTTGCTTCTTTCACACATCTATAATTCGGTCTTACTGAATATTATATAATACAAATTCACAAGTACTTATAGTACTTGAATTCTAAATCCCAAAACTCTGAACCCCCAATTTTTTTTCTTCATTTGAGTGTCAAAATCATTACCTAAATGATTAGCTATTTATAGCTATTTATGTCCTGCCTACTATAGTCACACATTTATTTCAATATAGTAATATGAACATATATTTTTGGCCCAGATGCAATATATAATTTATGCATTATACTGCCTTTATAAAATATAAATAGTTCTGAATATGAAACATCTAGTCCACTGTATTATAACTATGGAATTTAAACCTGTACTTAAATATACCATATAGTTCACTGTTCTCCTTCTAGCCCCTAGAAAATACCCCTTAATAAATAACTTTAATCAAGCAGTAAAATAAGGTGTTGAGATTATTATATAGGGAAATCCAGTTATGAAAAATTACTAATATCTGTATCTTATTTTGGCTCCATTCCACATGCATCTGAGATACATTCTGTTCCCTTTTCTGAGGTTCTTCCAGGATCTAAAGTGTCATGTTGTTATGTTTTTTTTCCCCTACTCTACAATTTCAAGATCACAAAGTCCATATTTTTCATCTTGACCCTGGGTGTTTCAAGAAAAATACCTCCCTTCTCTCATTACCAGTGTTCAAGTGCAATAAATAAAGGCCCATTTTTGTTGTTGTTGTGGTTTGTTGGTTGGTTGGTTTTTGGTTAAGTGCAAATTGATTGAGAAACCAAAGAAAACAATGAAAGCACAGGAAGATAATTCAGAAAAAGGATGGAATAGCAACTAATAGAGAACTTGCTAAGCTCAAATGACCAAATCAGGCTGATGCAAAAAAAGGATGTTCATAATTGTCATCAAAGATGAATTTGGTTTTGCCAACTGTTGGATATGATAACAACCTCAAATTCTATGCAAAAATCATTCTTTTCATACATCTGAGTGGTTGTATCTAGGCTTTCCTGTTCCTTTCCTATCATTTCAACTAAATGCTCTACCACTCCTAAGTATCTTAGATTACCTCAAGGACATGTAGTTCTTTAGTAATGAATTATATTCTCATTTCTTTGTCTTTGTAAATATCTTTGCCTGGAAAAATTTTATTTACCCAGTTAAATCACAGCTTGGCATCAGCTCTTTTTAAGAAAATTTCTGGGGGACGTTTGGGGGGCTTGGTTGGTTGAGCGTATGACTTGATTTCAGCTCGGGTTATGATCCTAGGGTCGTGGGATTGACTCCCACATCTGGTTCCACACTGAGCATGGAGCCTGCTTAAGACTTTCTCTCCCTTTTCCCCTCTCCCTCATTTATGCACACTCCTTCTCTCCCTCCCTCATAAAAAAAAAAGCCTCTGGTACTTTCTTGTAATTGTCTACTGGCTTCCTTGGTTCTCTCATATCCTCTGGCACCTCTTTCTAGCATAAGTACTTATCACATGCTACATGTTTATCTGCATGTCTGTCTTCTTCACTAATCGTCTCCAAAGAGCCTTCTCCTGGATTTTAGGACATCCTTCATGGACCACATAGTGCCCTCTAATAGCCATTTTTTAAAAAATTATGTTTATTTATTTTTGAGAGAGAGAGAGACAGAGTTTGAGTAGGGGAGGGGCAGAGAGAGAGGGAGACACAGAATCCAAAGCAGGCTCTGGGCTCTGAGCTGTCAGCACAGAGTCTGACATGGGGTTCGAAACCACAGATGTGATATCATGACCTAAGCCAAAATCAGTTGTTCAACTGACTGAGCCAGCCAGGCACCCCCAAATAGTCATTTTGAAGGACTCTGTATTACTGTGCCCTTGAAAGCATTTTCTGGATACTGACTTCTCTATCTTGCTTATTTTGTATAAAACAGAATTTGGAAAACAATGACTGTAGCTACCTACAGTTATATTTGGTTTACTCTCTATAGTGTTTAACTTTCAAAAATTAGTTGCTAACATCAAAAACATCAGGGCATTGCACTGAAAAACTGATGTGGCAAGTTACATTTTCCAAAAATGGCCACAACATCATTTTCAATCCTTGAACCATGCCCATTCCCCAGTTACTGGTGAGGTTTCATATCCTTTCTCTTGAAACTGGGAGGACTTGACAGAATGAAGGTAAGTCATGAAAGGCAATGCAGCTTCTGTTTTGTTCTGTGGCATACTTGAATCTGGTGCTTTAAACTGCCATGCTGTGAGGAACTAAGCAATGTTGAGTACTACATGAGCATTCCAAGCAGCAGCCCCAATTTAGGTATCAGCTGACATCCAGCATCAGCTGCCAGATAGATGGAGAAGAATCTCCAGATATTTCCATATCCCAGCCATTGAATTATCCTTACCTTTTGAGCCTTCTTGCTGAGAGGCTCCAGACGTAGGGGAGAAAAAACAAGACACCCCTGCTGTGCCTTGTTAGAATTCCTGATATACAAAACCCTCAAGTAGAAGACAACATAGTAAAGATGGTTATTTTATGCCACTTAGCTTTTGGATGGTTTGTTATGCAGCAATAGTAACTGGAAAACAGGATTTCATGGGGAAAAAACATCTAGCACTCCAGGACTCTTTACTCTACATTAACTATATGGCCACAATATCCTAAACTTGAACAGAAGATATTTGTCTTCAATAGAGCATGCACTTTCCAGTTTGCCACATTCTCCACCAATCCTTTTTGTTGTACTTTGACAATTATATACACTCGTGAACATTTGTGACCCCTAAATCTGTTGATAACTATGTTAAATATGTTTTTCATTTTTAAAAAATGTTTATTTATTTCTGAGAGAGAGTGAGAGAGAGAGCATGCGTGCAAGTGGGGAAGGGGCAGGGAGAGAGGGGAACAGAGAACACAAAGTGGGCTTTGTGCTGACAGCTGCGAGACCCATGTGAGGCTCGAACTCATGAATGGTGAGATCATGACCTGAGCTAAAGTTGGATGCATAACCAACTGAGACACCCAGGTGACCCCAAAATGTTTTTTTTTTCCTTTTGATGGAACTAAGTATCTTTAATTACCATCAAAGTCAGAATTTCACCTTAGGCTCTTTAATTGGTCCTGATACTAGGCTTTTTGCAACACATGAGGTTCTTCAAGAGTCTAAGATGATCTAACAGTTCCCTTTTCTGAAGCTCTGATTGCATATGGTTTGTCTGATACTTTCCTGTTTCCAGTTGAGGCATGTCTCCAGTTCTAAAGTAATCTCCTGAGAAGAAATGACTGACATGCTGACCTATCCTCATCTCAGTAAATGATTAAACAGGTTTCAGTTACTAACTGGGACACTTCCTTAAGTTTTCTTGGGAGACTCATCATTCAAATGACTAGGGGAAATGGGTTTTCTAGCTTTTCTTATTAAAGCCTTACAAAAGATATTTTATTGCATATGTTTAAATACAAATTATTTAGAGAAGTAGTTATCAAAATTAACCTTACAGAAATAAAAATAATCAACAAATACAATAAATACATAATGGATAATTTGAGAAAACACATTCTTCCTTAAAACCAACAGCAAGTATCCTAGATGCCTAAAATAAGTATTCCAGATGAGGAGAAAAAATAGTGTGTATCAAGAGCTGGACTTTCACTTTGTTAAAGTAAATCCAAACAATAGCCAATCTACTGTTCATGCATGCAGAGGTCTGTAGATAGCATGAAAATACAACTAATTTGTAGAATAACTGGGAAAATATCTCAAATCCAATAACCTTTTGTAAATTCAATCTCATCATTGACTGTAGTTTGAAACAGGAGAATTGAATTACAAAATGAGGATGAGTCATTTTATAGTGAATAGTACCACTTAAATGAATAGGAAAAGCTGTTATATACTTAATATAACTTTTATTAAATTACTGGACAACTACAGTGACTTACACTTAAGTTTTCATTAGAAGGGTTTCTGTAGACTCTTAGTATCATATACAGGGATTACATTAAATTTATAGCCTAAAAACATGGTTTTTCTTGCCTTGAAATTATCCTTTGGTCAGAATCTTTTGAAAAGCATACAAATAATTTACTACACTTTTATTATATTAAATGCATATTCTCTGTGGCTTGTTCAGGTAATAACAGAAATCTGTTGACTCAATGAATTGATTTCATATTTTCGGACACTATTAGTCTTTATGCATAAGGCCTTTGGAGCTAGAAGATGTGATTTTGAATCCAACATTTACTACCTGAATGAACTTGGGAAAATCACTTGAAATTTTTAAGCTTCATTTTTTTCTGCCTCCAATGTTACTGCAAGGATTAAATGAGACAAATTGAGCTAAACAATTAACACAACAGCTAGGCCGGAACTAAGTTAGTTATGAATCATTAGTTCCATGTAGTCTCTGAACAACAGAGCAGTGGTTCCCAGTGTGTCCGCTCTGACCCTTGAGGAGCCAAGAAATTGTGCAAGGGAGTCCAGAACCCATTTGTTCACCAAATGTACATTTGTATGGTCACTGTGTATTCTGACCTTTTTTTTTTAAGTATATAGATGCTTTCTCATTAATAAGACACAAATTCATTTAAAAGCATTATTGTTTCCATAACAATTCAAGTCATTTACATCTTCAAGCAACTGACATTAATATGTACAATTACTAGTTGTTGAGGGTATGACACAATTTTTGGATGTTGTACTGTCTCTCTTCTCTTTGCCTACCCACTTCCACTCTTCCCTCCAACCTACTCTGTACTCTGGGGATGACTAACAGTAACTCCATCTACTAGGTTTCTTGTTTTCTGCCTCCTAATGTGTTCAACCAATGAGAGCAAAGGTAGGAGACTGGAAAGAGGGAGGAGAGTGAGGTCAGGGCATTAACTCCCGGAACTCTGTGAGATGACCAGAGCTGCCATGCTGAATCAGAAGTCTCAGTTCCTCTCAGGAAGCCTCTCCAAATAGTCTTCTCTGTCTTCTCTCAAAATTAATTTTGGTTACAAACACCTTGCCCCAAGGATACTACTGCCAGGGCATCGTATTGTCCCTTGTGGTTTCTCTATACTCTGCTACTGAAAATAGTGCTCTTATTAAACTTATCTCAAATTATCCCACATAATTTGATTGGGAAAAAAAAGAGTGTCATTTTTCCCCTACTGTGTAGACCATGACCAATATAGGTATTCAAAAAAGGGTCTTCATTCTAGAAAACTTTGGGGACTTAAATATCAGAAAGAGATGTATATTCGCTCGCCTAACACATTCCTTTGTAATTTACAGAAAAGAAGATTCTTTTCCTAGTGAATTCCTCACCTGATTCATGAACTAAGGAAAGCAAAGTCTTCCATTTTTATATTTTGCCTATTCTACCAACATGAAGTTAAAGATTTACAATTGAAAAAAGACAGTCTCTTCAGCAAATGGTGCTGGGAAAACTGGACAGCGACATGAATCAGAAGGAAACTGGACAACTTTCTTACACCGTACATAAAAATAAATTCAAAATGGATGAAAGACAGGAAATGTAAGACAGGAAACCATCAAAATCTTAGAGGAGAAAACTGCTGCAACCTCTTTGACCTTGGCTGAAGGCAACCAGCTAAAAGGCAACTGCTGGAATGAGAGAAGATATTGGCAAATGACATATGGGATAAAGGGTTAGTATCCCAAATCTATGAAGAACTTGTCAGAGCCAACACCCCAAAAGCAAATAATCCAGGAACAAATGGGCAGAAAACATGAACAGAAACTTTTGCAAAGAAGACATCCAGATGGCTAATGGACACATGAAAAGATATTCATCATCAGGGAAATAAAAATCAAAACCATAATGAGATACTACCTCACACCTGTCAGAATCGCTAAAATTAATAACTCAGGAGACAACAGATGTTGGCAAGGATGCAGAGAAAAGGGAACCCTTTTGCACTGTTGGTGGGAATGCAAATTGGTGCAGCCACTCTGGAAAACAGTATGGAGGTTCCTCAAAAAATTAAAAATAGAACTATCCTGCAACCTAGCAATTGTACTACTAGGAATTTATCCAAAGGATACAAAAATGCTGATTTGAAGGGGTACATGCACCCCAGTGTTTATAGCAGCACTATCAACAATAGCCAAATTATGGAAAAGCCCAATGTCCATCAACTGATGAATGGATAAAGAAGATGTGGTGCATATATATACAATGGAATATTACTCAGTGATCAAAAAGAATGAAATCATGCCATTTGCAACAATGTGGATGGAACTAGAGTGTGTTATACTAAGCGAACTAAGTCAATCAGAGAAAGACAAATATCATATGATTTCACTCATATGTGAAATTTAAGAAACAAAACAGATGAACATAGGGGAAGGGAAGGGAAAATAAAATAAGATAGTAACAGAGAGCGGGAAAACCATAAGAGACTCTTAAATTCGGAGAACAAACTGAGGGTTGCTGGAAGGGAGGTGGGTGGGGGGATGGGATAAATGGGTGATGGACATTAAAGAGGGCACTTGTTGGGATGAGCACTAGGTGTTCTATGTAAGTGATGAATTACTAAATTCTATTCCTTAAACCAATAGTACAGTATATGTTAACTACATTGAATTTTAACTAAAAAAATATAGAATAAAGGGAAATATTCCAATTAGGGTTTATGTACCTCTAAAGAAAATATATAGTTCTGTCCCAGGTGCAAAGGGTAGATGTAATATTCAAGCAAAATGAACTATACTTGCCATCACTTCAGAAGGGCTATAAGTACTAAACCAAAACAAATACACAATTTTTTTACATTTAGAATTAAATGTAAAAATGAAAGCATAAAAACAGCGCGAGTAGCAAAACAATATATTTACACTGGAAAATTATACTTTCTTAACATTTCACACCCAAATTAAATTGCCCTTAGAATCAATGATCAAAATTGGTCTTTTGATTTTCATTTGCATCATTACTATTTGAGTCTAAGTACATGCCAGTAACTTTTTTTTCTACATTTTGGATTCTTGCTGAAAATTTGGGCATTGAGAAAAGTCAATTGGTTGGTAAAACCTAATTTACATAATTTCATAAGATTGATCTCTGAAAATGTTAATGACATTGAGGAGTACATAAAAAATGGGGTATGAGAACATGGACAGAATTTAATATTTAGTCCAATTAAAGTTGTTAATCACAGGATGTAACTTGTCTTAAACCAAAGACTTCAATAATTGAGTTCCCTTGGAAACTGCAATACTAATACTGCAAGTTGACGCTTGCATAATAAATTCATCAATCCATTTTTTTGAAGTTTTTATCCTCATAGTCACAGAGCAAGAGAAAAAGATGGTCCAAGACCCATCATATCATCGTCCTCTTTACCAGTCCTTAATATGTCATTTATGTTCAGCTGCCTCCTAAGGAATCTTTAAAGTCCCTTCTCTGATCCAGTTGAAAATTTCTAGAACTAACGACATCTTACAAGACAACTGGGGATTAATTAAAGTTGTTATAGCTTCTGAACTCCAGGTGACCCTTTCTAGTGTTGTTACCTTATGAACTTCCCTTAGACTCTCTATTGAAGATGATATAATTACTCCATTTAGGTACCTGCCAGATTCGACTTTATAATTTCTACAAATTCTGTATTAACCTGTGCTGACTAGTCATTTAAAGACCACTTTCTCTAAAGATTTTTAATTTTTATATCAATTCTCTTAGGTAACCCATAATTCACTATTTTACTTTCACATTCTAAATGGGAATTTCTTCCAATTTTGATCATGACAGTGCCAAAATAATATTCATATTGTTTATAAATGATGGAAATGTTTTATGCTCATATATTTCTCTTTATTCAACTTTAGAAACTTTCTCCATTTTTCTCCATAAATCCAAATCAGAATTTTAAAAGTCCAATTAATGATCCACTACTTTAAAAAGAAATAGTTCTATACTGATTCTTATAAAAAATCAACTTTCTCTCACTTCTAATTTTAATACTTGGTTTCTCTATAGTTGTTTCACTTATAATATAGTTATTTAAATACATACACAGCTCACAAATGACTCTTCAAACAAATTTGTTGGGGGAAAATATTAAAATATAGTTAAAAATTTTGAAAAATAAGTGTTGTCACTGTATGGTAAGTATACTCTCTGACACATATAATCATTTAATAAGTGCTTATTTAACTAAACTGTTAATATTCCTTTCTGCTGGCATAGTTGGATTAATAGCAATAATTTAAATGTAGGAATTTGATATATTATGTCATGAATTTTCTCAGTGTTTATCACTTTCTATTGCAAATTGGTACTATATATAAAAATTCTTCCTCAGAGTTTTCTGAAATAATGTTTGTTAATTTCATTCATTCATTAATGCCTTAATTTACTTTTTGTTCATTTGTCCAACAAATCTCTACTGAGAACCTTTAGTGTGTCAGATATTCTACCAATATTTAGGTATGTTTTGACCAAAATAGATATTTTATAATTATTGTAACATAGAATATTACTATCATTTTAATTAAGTTCCTGACCTGCTTTATTTATCTCTTCTGGTTAAGTACTAAGATATCTCAGAAATATATAAACATTTTGTCAATGAATTTTTTACATAGAATTCTGCATGTTGTATTCTCCTTTGAGGGAAGAGGCTCTTATTTCTTTTTAAGTTTATTTATACATTTTGACATAGAGAAAGATAGAGGGAGGAGCAGAGAGAAAAAGGGAGAAAGAGAATCCCAAGCAGGCTCCCTGCTGAGAGTGTGGAGCCTGAGCTGGGGCTTACCACAAGCCATAAGATCATGACCTGAGCCAAAACCAAGACACTTAACTGATGGGGTCACCCAGGCACCCCAAGAGGGTCTTATTTTGTATCTTCACAGTGTAGGTACACATTAGGTCTGACATTCATGTATTCAACAATCATCTATTCAGTAATACCCTATGAAAGACTCAATCCTAGATACTGTGACGGACATGAGGGTATCAGGCAAGGATTCTAGGAAAGTAGTAAGAGTGATAAGTAAAATGTAGGACAGAGAGAGAAAGTGGCATAGAGAAATAAATACATGGTGCTACCAAAAGAGCAAAACCAGGTTATTCCCAAAAAAAGGATTAAGAAAAAACTTTTTGGAAGAGTTAGTTTTGAGCTGGGGCTAGGAGAATGGGATGAATTTAGCCATACAAAAAGGAATATATAGGAAAGGAAAAAAAGAAGATAGCAGAAGTGCAAAGAAACTATATTTTTACATATAAACTATATTTCATTAAGACAAGAAATATTTTTCTGAAATTATTGTTACTTTTTATGCATAAGTATGTTCAATTCTTCTAACATTGACTTTTCAAGTGTTCAAAAATAAATTATTCTAACCCCCAAATTTTCTTCTTCCTTGTGTTTTAGTGTTAGCTAAGCCCATTCAAGTCTTACCAGAGAAAGATGCAGAACGTCTCTCACTTTCATAAAATTATTTCAAAATCTCTATCAGCTGAATGTAGGTCTTTAAAACTAAATCAAGAAGTTGTTTTATTCTATTCTAGTTGTCTTTTTAGTGTGTGGTAATTGTTTTTTCTACCAAATAGTTTCTGAAACAAGCTTCAGAACTTTATTACAACCATTTTTATGCACTAATATCAATAATGAACAAATAATTTGATTGAAAATATTAGTAGATGCTTTAACTATAGCCAGTTTGCATACAATACTCTATTCAGTGTCTGTGACATGATACAAAACTTTCCCCCATCCTAAATAATTTTGTGTCTTTCAATATACATTTGGGATGATTAAGATATCACCCATAGTATACACTCTTAGCTCATGATAGCCTTTCCATTTTACATACTACAAATTAACCAATTACTCAGAATTGAAGATGGTCATTTCTATAATGATATCTTGTGATATGCTTAGTTTTAAAAGTATCAGTTCACACTCATCTTTTTCCTAATTGCCTACAGTAGTCTCTCTAAGTAGGATTTCCCTTCACTCCTTTCACTATGTTGTCCTTCGGATCATACAAAATGCACCTTATGCAGTACATGTAGATTTACTCCACTCCATAATGACCTTAAAGTTGTTTCTTTCTTTGTCACCTCCTCTCCTCCAAATATTACTTAATGAAGCATCCAGACCTCTGTGGGTCTCAGTAAAGTTCATCAATAAATGGCCAATACCATAATGATTTTTCAGCAATTCATTTATTGGTCTCAATTAATTATATGTAGTCATATGGACTCCTACTTTCTCATGATAATTGTAACTTTTTTTCAGAAAAATATTTAGGAGATTGATTTTTCTAAGAATGAATTTGTTAATGCCAATTTTATTCATAATTGCAAAAAAAAGAAAAGTAAAAAAGAAATAACCTATATATGTCCTTCAACTGGTGAATGAAGTAACTGGGGCACATCCTCACGATGAAACACTACATAGTAATAAAAAGGAAGAGAACTTTGATACACATAACAACATGAATAAAATAAATATAAAATACATCATGCTAATTAATGAAGCCAGACTCAAAGGCTATATATTGTATCACTTCTACTTAAATGACATTCTTGAAAAGTCAAAAGTGTAATTGCAAAAATATGATTGTGGTTTCCAGGGCTTGGGAGGGGAAAAGTTGTCTCTACAGAGCCATAAGAAAATATTTGGGGCTGATTAAATTGCCCTATAATTTAATTTTGATGGTAGTCACACTGTAGTTTGCATTTGCCAAACTCATACAAACTCTGTACCCTATATGGGCAAAATTTAATGTATGTAAACACTACATCAAAAAATTGACTTTAAAGAAGTAAAAATTCATTGATATTTCAAATTTCATCAATCTAAAGAGATATAGTCAATAATGATTTAGAGATACATCAAGACATGAAAGGAATTATTCATTCCATAAGATGTTTTATAAATTTTACTTTTCAGAGCATGAATAACATTCCTATATCTTTTGTTTTACAAATAAAAATTACAGGGGTGACTAGTGGTGCAGTTGGTTAAGGGTGACTCTTGATTTCAGCTCAGGTCATGATCTTACAGTTTGTGAGATCAAACCCCGCATCCAGCTCTGCACTGACAGCACAGAAACTGCTAGGGAATCTCTCTCTCCCTCTCTCTCTGCCCTTCCCCTTCTCGCATGCATGCTCTCACTCTCTCTCTCTCTCTCTCTCTCTCTCTCTCTCAAATAAATAAATAAATAAACAGTTTTCTAAAATTACATTTTAGGGGGAAAAAGCTCCATTGAACAAGTGCTCTGTGTTTCATTGTTGGGTTAATTATGAATTTCCTAAAATAATTTCTAAAACTAACATAAAACTTATTTATTGAGTTAATTGGTTATGATAATCACCTAGTCTTAAAATAAGACACTACTATTATTTTTTAAAAGATTTTTTGAGAGAGAGAGAGGATGTGCGCATGCGAGTGAGTTGGGGAGGGGCAGAGAGAGAGGGAGAGTGAGGATCCCAAGCAGGTTCCATCTCACAAACCCTGGGATCATGTCCTGAGCTGAAATCAAGAGCCTGATGCCTAACTTACTGACCAACCAAGGTGCCCCAACACACTACTTTTATTAACAATTGCAAGATTATTTTCTTTTACCTCAGTCTAGTAAGCAATTTAGTAATTCAGAAAGACGATGGAGAAAAATCACTGCTAGAAACTCTCACATAATATAACTGGTACTCTGATACAAGAAACAAAATAGCAGGATTAGAGATAATCCTGACAAGGATGCTTTAGACAGCAAATGCCTTACCTTTGCGTTTGGGTGGCATAGCTGTTATCATAAGTCTCATAGGTCTGGTCATCATATTCACCCCCGTAGCCATCATCATACCCCTGAGGCAGAAAATGGTAGAGAGACCTATTAGCAATCAACTTGATTAACTTGGGTCTGTTTTTGATTACTGAGATTTTATATAATGTGACCTTAATTTAGTTTTTATGTTTGCTTAGTTACTCTGCATCAGATTTTACTAGATGAACAATTTTTCATAACCTTGAATAATATTTCATGGATCAGGTTAATGTTTAATAATTAAACTCAGCATATCATTGAAGTAGCAATACCTACTCTAGGATTTATTCAGAAATTTTATCAGTACTACTGAAGACAATATAAAGAATTAAAAATTAATTTTCTTTTGAAAATATGGGTAGATAGTGTGCTAACATAATGGTGGTTTAAACATATTTGTTACAGCCCCACTGGGAGTTTTTTCTTCCTCTAATAATATTGATAATTATGATTGAAACTATAAAGACATGATCCTTAAATTGTGGTCAACTTGCAGTGAGAAAATTATAGTCATCATTGCAAAACAAACAAATAAAAAGAATAAAGAGGGAAAAAGAAAAAGGTAAAGAAAATAGAAAAGGAAGGAAAGAAGGGAAGATGAGAGGGAAGGGAAGGGAGGAAGAGAGGGAGGCAAGGAGAGAGGGAGTAGGAGGAAGGAAGGAAGGGAAGAGAAAAAAAAGGAACAAAATAAAGCCCCTTTATTTTGCTGTGCAGTTTTTAAGTCTCATAAACAAAATGATGTTGGTGGTGAGTATGATTACCTAACTAAAATGCTACCAAAGCTAGGGCAGATTTGTCATTGCAGAATGCGAAAGCAAGCTAGCAGTTATCTGATCGCTCGGTGAGAGATTTAGTTTTGTTTCCCTTTGTTTCATTGACTTTATTCAAAACCCTAGCGAGTCACCTGGAGTATTCTCTACTTCTGGAAAAACCTTTAATTTTTCTGCTTCTGGGCCTTTGCTGGTGTGTCTCTATCCTTGGAATCCATTTCCAACCCACCCTACAAATTCATAACTTCATTTCAATCTGGAGGATTATAAATCTATTGTGTTCAGAAATTTAAACAAAAAATGTATGGATATGAAAGTTTCCACATCAGTCTTGACTAAGGCCATTGAGCCCATTTAATCTTAAAACTAATATTTTTCATGAATTTAAGAAATTTTTAAAAATATATGACTTCTCCATCTGGTTTACCATTTATATAATGCTATTGTTTATAAATGAGGTTTTCTGAGTCTGACTTCAATTTCTTTTGTTTTTCCACTTATGGTTTCCATCTCATCATATTTTTTCTCTGCAGTGTGGGACAGTTTCTCCGTTTGATGTTTGAATATACTCATTTGATTCCTATTGCATTAAAAAATTATTCTAAAGTTAGTTTTAACATATAAGATTACTTCAAAGTAATATTAAAGGGTTTATGCCAAAAAACCTCAGCACTTCCTTGTCCTTCTCTAACCCCTGGTTCTCTTTAAGTTTTTTGTCTACTATTTGAGTATGAATTTTTGTGTTATTAAGTAATATCATTAAATTAACATTCCTTGATTTATGAATTTTGATTATTTCATATTGACTAGCCCTTAAGGTTGTTAAGGATTTAGTTCTCTTATGGACTCTTCCCCATATTTTTCCCTACACCTTAACATAGTTTCATCATAACTTTTGTTAGCCAATATCTACGTTATCATTAAATAACGATAAATGTTATTCACTAAGTTTCCAAATAGATTAACACAATTATTTTTTTATTCTCATATACATTTTGTTTTTCTAATGTTAATAATTGCTCATTCATTTTATTATTTTCTTGATTTTCTATATAATTCAAATTATTTGGTTTTAATTATTCCAATAGTTATATCAAACTAGCAATCATATTTTCAAATATTCAAAAATATAAGATAGTCTAACATTTTGTTTTGTGTTACCTGGAGAGTCCCTCTCACAGGGCCATCTCATTGCACTCTGGTCTGGACTGATGACAGAGTGGTTTTCCCAAGACCGCCCCCTGCCCCCGCCACTGTTTGTGTATGAAATCTTTTACCAAATTCCATTTTCACTAGTTCTCTTTTCTTGCTGAAATATCTCTTTCAGTAACTTTTACTAAGAGGTTTATTGGAGAGTGATACTTATTCTTTCTCTCTTTCTCTTCTATAGTTTTATACTCCTCCATATTCATCCTTTTTATTGTGGATGAAAATTCTTAATTATACAGAAAAGTTAAAATAATAGTAAAATGAACACTCCTCTACTTTTTATCTAGGTATGTCGATTGTCCCATTTGTATTATCTCACTTTATATATACATTTTGTTCTAAATCATTTGCAAATCCATTCTGGATATCTGCTACTTCATCCCTAAATACTTCATCTGGCATTTCCTGAGTATAAGGATATTCTCCCACATAAAAACAATGGATTACTCCCACCAAAAAAAAAACCCCTCACATTAATCCCCAAGTATCATTTACTGTGTAGTCCATAGTGAAAATTCTGCTATTGTCAAAAGTATCTTTTATAGTTACTTTTTAAAACTCAGAATACAATCAAGATTTGTGAATTGCATTTGGCTATTATATCTGCTTAGTATTTTTATAACTAGTGTGGTCCTCCAGGTTTTTTTGTTAAGCTTTTACTTAAATTCCAGTTAGTTAACATATAGTGTAATATTAGATCCAGGTTTACAATATAGTGAATCAGTACTTCTATACAACACCCAGTGCTAATTATAGCAAGTGCCCCCCACTCAGGTGACTATCAGTTTGTTCTCTAGAATTAAGTCTGTTTCTTGGTTTGTCTTCCTCTCCTTTGTTTCTTCCTGGTATGCCTCCCTCTCTTCCCCCACCCCTTTGCTGGTTTGTTTTATTTCTTAAATTCAACATATAAGTGAAATCATATGGTATTTGTCTTTCTCTGACTTATTTCACTTAGCATAATACTCTGTAGCTCCATCCATGTAATTGCAAATGCCAGGATTTCATTCTTTTTTATGGATAATATTACACTATATATATATCCATTATTTATCCACTCATCAATTGATGGACCTTAGGCTGTTTCCATAATTTGGCTAATTTGGCTATTATACATAATGGCGCTATAAATATCAGGCTGAATGTATCCCTTGTAATTGTATTTTTGTATCCTTTGGGTAAAGACCTAGTAGTGTGATTGCTGGATGATAGGGTAGTTCTATTCTTAACTTTTTGAGGAACCTCCATACTGTTTTCCAGAGTGGCTGCACCAGTGTGCATTCCCACCAACAGTGTAAGAGGGTTCTCCTTTCTCTGCATCCTTGCCAACACCTGTTGTTTCCTGTGTTGTTAAGTTTAGCCATTCTGACAGGTGTAGGGTGATATCTCATTGTGGTTTTGATTTGTACTTCCCTGATGATGAATGATGCTAAGCATCTTTTCATGTGTCTGTTAGCCACCTGGAGGTCTTCCTTGGAAAAATGTCTATTTGTGTCTTCTTCCTGTTTCTTCACTGAATTATTTATTTTATGGGTGTTAAATTGGAAAAGTTCTTTATATAGAGTTTGGATGGTAACTTTATCTGATATGTCATTTGCCAATATCTTCTCCCATTCTGTAGGTTGCCTTTTAGTTTTGTTGATTGTTTACTTCACTGTGCTTTTTATCTTGATGTAGTCCCAAAACGTTATTTTTGCTTTTGTTTCTCGTGCTTTAGGAGCCATATCTAAGAAAGGAGTTGCTATAGCCAGTGTCAAAGAGGTTACTGCCTGTGCTCTCCTCTAGAATTTAAACTAGGTTTCCTAATGTCTCATATTTAGCTCTATAATCCATTTTGAATTTATTTTTGTGTATGGCATAACGAAGTGGTCCAGTTTCATTCTTTTGCATGATGCTATCCAATTTTCACACCATTTGTTGAACAGACTATATTTTTTCTGTTGCATATTCTTTTCCGCTTGGTTGCAGATTAATTGGTTATATGGTTGTGGGTTCATTCTAAATTTTCTGTTCTGTCCTACTGATCTAGGTGTCTGTTTTATGCCAGTACCACACTATTTTGATCACTACAGCCTTGTAATATAACTTGAAGTCCAGAATTGTGATGTCTCCTCTCCAGCTTTGCTCTTCTATATCAAAATTGCTTTGGCTATTTGGGGTATTTTGTGGTTTCATACAAATTTAGGATTGTTTGCTCTAGCTCTATGAAGGATGCTATAAAGTTGCAGGATACAAAATCAATATAAAGAAATCTGTTGCATATCTGTCACCAATATGAAGCAGCAGGAAGAGAAATTAAGGAATCAATCCCATTTACAATTGCACAAAAAACCAACACGATACCTGGGAACCTAACTAAAGAGGTGAAAGACTTGTATTCTGAAAGCTATAAAACACAGATGAAAGAAATTGAAGATGACACAAAGAAATGGCAAGACATTCCATGGTCATGGACTGGAAGAACAAATACTGTTCAAATGTCTATACTGCCCAAAGCTATCTACACATTCAATGCAATCCCTATCAGACTCCTCCAGGTTTTTATTGATTTTCATTACACTGCCTTTTTGAGCAGTCTAGACCAATTGCTTGTAGACTGTCTCACATTCTGAATTTGTTTGATCATTCTCATAAGTACATTTTGCTTCAATATTTTTGAAAGAATACTAAATATGTGATATTGTTGGTGCACTGGACATGTATCTGATTGCTGATTTTTAAATTCTAATCCCACACTGGATTGAGTAACTGAGTGTAGAAGTTTAGACTGAAAAATGATTTTCAATCAGAATTTTTGAGAGCTTTGATTCAGTGTTTTCATCACTACATATTGGTGCTGAGAATTCCTGCTATTGTATGTGACCTAGTTTTATTTTATTTAATTTCACTTTTTTTCTTTCCTTTATGGATGCTTTTACAGAGTTCACCTCTAGTGATCTGAAATTTTATAATGTTGTGTCTGTATGTGTGTATCTCTTTTCATTCGGTATGCTGGGTACTCAATGAGCTCTTTCAATTCTGGGAGCTTATGTTCTCCAGTTCTGGCAAATGCCATTGTACTTTTCTTCCCTCTTTTCTAGGACTCATACTAGTGAGATATTGGATCTCCTGCATTGGTGTCTTACGTGTCTTTATGTGTCTTTTTATTTATTTTTATTTTTTAATTAAAAAAATTTAAATTGTTTATTTATTTTTGAGAGAGACAGAGAGACAGAGTGTGAGCAGGGGTAGGGGGTCAGAGAGAGATGGAGACACAGAATCCAAAGCAGGCTCCAGGCTCTGAACTGTCAGCACAGAGCCCGACACAGGGCTTAAACTCACAAGCTGTGAGATCATGACCTGGGCCAAAGTCGGATGCTTAACAGACTGAGCCACCCAGGCACCCCTATCTTTATGTGTCTTACGTGATATCTCTTATTCTTTTTTTTTTTTTTACTTAATAGGAGAACTCTATAAATTAATCTTCCAACCATCCTATAAAATATATAGCTTTATTCACACACCTATACCCCACCAGCACACATGCATGTATACACACACATTAACAACCATTAGAGCGTGGACATGAGGTTCCTACATTCCCAGGTGTTTAGGCATCCTTATTCTCAATTCAAGGCTTCATCTTCCCTCAAGTAGAACAACAGTTAACATCATAGCTGGGATTTCCCATAGCTGTGACAGGCTGGGCAGTCGAGCTCTCTGTCTTGGGGATCACTGGGTCAGTAACTAGGGAATTAATTGTTTTTGCCACAGGTATCTCAGGGACTGCACACATCATTTCAAGCATCCATGCTATTGTTCTCCAACAAGCTTATAAAAATACAGCTGAATTCACCCTCCTTTGTTACTGAGGACTCATGAGCTCTAGCTTCTATGAGGAACAAGCAAACAAGCAAGTTTTGTTTTATTTAGTTCCATTTTTTTGTTGTGTTTGTGTCCCAAACTAGAAGAACCAAGGAGGGGGCAAGTACATGTCTCAGAGTTTCCAACCCCTAAACTTCTTTTGCTCTCCTTGTTTCTGTCTGTTGAAATGCTATTGATATCTAAAAGTTATTTTATTATACAATCTTTAGGAAAATTTTCCTGCTTCTTTCAAGCTTATGGCAACCCTCTATTCTCTGAATTCTCTTTATTTATTTTCATGTTTATTTATTTATTTTGAGAGACAGAAACAGAGAACGTGAGCAGAGGGACAGTGAGAGAGACACAGAATGAAAGCAGGCATCAGGCTATGGACTGTCAACACAGAAAAACAGGGGTCCCTAACCCACAAACCATGAGTTCTTGACCTGAGCTGAAGTCACACCCATAAGCAACTGAGCCACCCAGGGGCCCATAGTCTCTGAATTCTAATAGCCTGTTGTTTTTATCTCATCAATATTTATTTATTTATTTATTTATTTATTTTTAAATTATTATATTTTAATGTTTATTTATTTTTGAGATGGAGAGACAGACAGAGTGTAAACAGGGGAGAGGCAGAGAGAGAGGGAGACACAGAATTTGAAGAAGGCCTCAGACTCTGAGTTGTCAGCAAAGAGCTTGACATGGGGCTCGAACCCACGCACTGTGGACTGTGAGATCATGACCTGAGCCGAAGTCGGACGCTCAATCAACTGAGCCACCCAGGTGCCCCTATCTCATCCTCACCCAGGATATATTATATATACAATACTAAATATATACTGTATTTTTTATTACAATTCTCTCTCTCTCTTTTTTTTTAAGAATGGAAGCTCCTGAAAAGTTTCGACTCTATCATAAGTTAACCACTTTTTTGGATGCCTTATGGTGCTTAGCATAGTTTATTCCATAGAGTATTTGCTCAGTAAATATGTATTGAATTGTTAAATTAGCACAAAGGAGAGTATTCTCATACAGAGTAGATACGGATTGACTCAAATCAATCACCACCAAAAGAGAATTATTTCAAATGATGATTACACAGTAGTATTATCTCTACTTATGAAGAATAGCTTTACCATTTAGTTTGTGGAAAATTAATACCTTTTCCCTCCTCACACTTTTACTTTTTTTTAAGTCTTACATAGAAAATCCATAGACTATAGAGAAATCTTTCCTGGCAACCCACAATTTCATAAAATATATGGTACAGTAGTTCCCAAATAATTGTCCTTACTGTAAAAGGGAAAGTAAATGTGGATACTTGTACATAATCTATTTTTGTTTTCTAACACTTGATAGTATTTATGTAATTTTCTTAGGACAAGTAAAATTATGGATTGTGCTGGTTATGTTCTAAGATAAATCAGTAAAATAGACATGCTCCCTAAAAAGCCAGTTGGTACCTGCAAGAGATTCAAAATAAATATGAATATTCAACTAAGAAATCAAAACATTTTCCCCATTTTGCCCTATTGTTTCTGCTGTTTCCCTTGAAGAAATTGCTATCTTATGTCTCAGCCTATTCCCACATTTCTACTAAAAACATTAAGACTCTTTCAGATGCTACTTAAGTTATCAGGGTGTCAAGAGTAGCATTTCCTACATTTCCTACTGATGTCCCAGTAAAAGCAAAAACACTTTCTCAAATTAAAAGTTTTAACTTTGGGGCGCCTGGGTAGCTCAGTCAGGTAAGGGTCTGAATTCAGCTCAGGTCATGATCTCGTGGTTCATGAGTTCGAGTCCTGCATTGGGCTCTGTGCTGTCAGCTCAGAGCCTGGAGCCTGCTTTGGATTCTGTGTCTCCCTCTCTCTCTGCCCTCCCTTGCTCTCTCTCTCTCTCTCTTTCTCTCTCAAAAAATAAACATTAAAAAACATTTTAACTTTATTTCCTTCTAGCTGAAGACAGATGATTTGGCATCTCTCTCACACACACTAAAAAAATGCCCAAGGAAAATGATTCATTTTTTTCTGGAACATGGTCATGAAGAATATCTCTTCTATCTTGAATTCCTTCATATTTGTGAAATTATAAGTTCTTTAGTTTTCTGTTCTTTGAACCAAATAAAAGCAAATCCTTACAAAATATAGTCTTGACTATTCTCCAGATCTTCACAAGTCTTCCACTATTTGCTTAAGTTACAATGTGAAGTGTACCCTGACATGAAGGCCTGAGCAGTATGAAGGAGATGATGATTTCATTGTAGTTTCCTATGAATTATAGGTTACTTTATAGTATACTCTATGAGTACTGGGTAAAGCAGCATACAGGACAGATGTGTATTACTATAAATACATAGCTGTACAAAGCCAGCCCTTTTCAAATCTGCTTTGAAAAATATATTTCTCTGCCTTATGTTACTAATTTTTCAATTTGATTTAAGCACTCCATCTTGAACTATGATTTCTGCACCAATTTTGGGTTTTCAAATCTAAATAGTATTTAGCTCTCTATATAAGCTTAAAATAATAGTAATTTACCAGACTATATATTAGCTACTGAATTTATTATCCAGGCAATAAAGATAGAAGAACAAGACCTAATTCCTGTCTTTGAGAGGTTCTCAGCCTGTGGTTTTCTGATAAATGATTAATAAATGGCTCTTCAAAAAAAATTGTATGTATGTGTTTGTGTGTGGTATGTGTATATATATATAATTTCACTGTAAATTTTACAGTCATAAGCACACATTTTACAAATAAAAATAAAATTTACAAATATGTATATGTTTAAATTTAGTTTATACTCTAAATAAAATTGTATATTTTATATTAAAATAAAATTTAAGCACAGAACTTATAGATAAAATGTATAATTTAAGTTTTATACACATACAACGTCAGTGTGACATGCTATCTCTTGTAAAATAAGTTTTATAATTCTGCTATTGCAATGATACCACAATAAATCACAACACAGATAAAACGTGATTACTTCTTTTTTCAAGATACTCTATGAATGTTAATTAGCATAAATACAAAGAAAGTACACCTAGGAACATCCTAATAAAACTGCTGAAAATCAAAATTTTAAAAGTATCCAGGAAAAACTGGTACATTATCCCTAGAGTGCAACAAATAGAGACAAAGCAGAAGTTTTCAACAGAAATAATGGAAGGGAGAAGACACTAGAATGGTGTCTCCTACATGATTACTATCTTATTCAGCAAATGAGGTCCCTCTATATCGATGAACATTATAATTCTGACTTGAATGTCATTTGAAATTTTCATTAATATTGGCAAGTACAATGAAAGGAAAACCTCAACTATGTATGTCAGAACTTTACTCATTTGTTAGTAATGTGAGCAACTCTGTTCTAAATTGGACAATGGTTTTCACATACTAGAAGAACATTTCCTAAATTTTGTGTTCTGTTCACAATGTAAAGGCTATAGGCATAACAAATTTTATTTTATTTGTTTATTTATTTTGAGAGAGAGAGTGTGTGCACACACATACACAGTTGCACACACGTGTGCGCAAGGGGAGAGAGAATCCCAAACAGGCTCTGTGCTGTTAGCACTGAGTCCAACTTGGGGCTTGAACTCAAGAACTGTGAGATCATGACCTGGGTTGAAATCAAGAATCGGAAGCTTAACCAACTGAGCCACCCAGGCATCCACCATAACACAATTTTAAGTTAAATTCGAATTATTAATATTTTCTCCATAGTTTTCTTAAATTCAAATAATCAACATAATAAAAGATCAAGTTCCAGCTTTTAGGATTTACTGGTATCTGTGGTATAAATACTTATACTATGGCTGATGTCAAGCTATCAGCATGAAAAACAACAAATTTGGGAAGAGATAAACAGTAGTACATCCAAAACAACAGACATAAATAACCTAGAACATTGATTATAACAAAATAATCAGATAATGATGAAAATATTAATTGTCATTAATATAATTAATTTACTTTAATTAAAAAATTTTTAATGTTTATTTTTTGAGAGAGAGAGAGAGAGAGTGAACAGGGGAGGGGCAGAGAGAGGGAGACACAGGATCTGAAGCAGACTCCAGGCTCTGAGCTGTCAGCACAGAGCCCGATGCAGGGCTGGAACCCATGAATTGTGAGATCATGACCTGAGCCAAAGTTGTATGCTTAAACAACTGAGCCACCCAGGCACCCATTATTTAATTTTTAATAGCTCTGTTTAACAACCAATTCACAAAATCCCTGAAAGTTTTACAAGGAGTCTCATGAGCCAGCACAAGTCAGTTGTAGCACACCACTGCTCTTGGCCTACTGTAGGAGACCAACAGATATATACAAAATTGAAATAACTAATAGAAAGTTTTTAATAGAGTATGTAATGCTATAGAAGTACAATGGAAGGAATGAAAGAGTTTCCCAGGAAAGGTATTTTAGATGGTTATTTGTGGATAAATAAATTATTTCTAGGTAGACCAGCAGGTAGTATGAGAGCATTCCAGTTTCCAAGAACATCAAGCATGAATGCACGACACCATAAAAGAAAGTACTGTGTTTGATGAGCTGCTAGTCGCTGGATCTAACTAAAGCACAAAATATCTATGAAATGGTAGGCAACTAAGTTTAAAAAAATAGGAGTAAAGTTTGAAATGTTTCCTATGACATGGTAAGGAGTTTATTTGTATCCTGTAGAGAAAGAAGCCATGGAAAGGTTTCAAGCAGTGGAATGACAAAATATACATCTACATTTTGTAACTTGCTTTTGACTCTTAAAAAAATTTTTTTAATGTTTATTTTTGAGAGAGAGAGACAGAGTATGAGCAGGGGAGAAACAGAGAGAGAGGGAGACACAGAATCTGAGGCAGATTCCAGGCTCTGAGCTGTCAGCACAGAGCCCAATATGGGGCTTGAACCCACAAACCTCAAGATCATGACCTGAGCTTAAGTCAGATGCTTAACCGACTGAGCCACCCAGGCACCCCTGATTTTGACTCTCAAAAATGCCAAGTCTTTCAGGTCTAGGCTCCATTTCCCCCCTCTATTTTCCTGAATATGTTAATCATAGTTACTATAAAACCCTTGGGTGATAACTCGAACATTTGAATCATCAGTGCTTTATTTTTCCCTCTTGGTTTGTATTCAATTGATACTGTTTTTAACAATGTCTTGTACTTTTCAGTGAACTCTCCTCGATATTGCATACAGAAACTTGAGAAAGCTTTGGCTAATGGCATTTCTTTGCAAAGGTGATTAAATGTTCTCCTGGTAGGCAGTTAGAAAAGCAGCAGATGACCTTGATGTCATGAGAGTTGGTTTCAGGTAACTGGACCTAGGGGGGTTGAGGCTTAGATAATCTGGACTACAAAGAGAGCTCTGGAAGTCATCAACAGATAGATGACCATTGAAATAACAACCACCAGAGTATCTACCAAGATGAGAAGCTTAGGCTACCTCATACTCTACATGAACACGGTGTTATAACCCCCACTCCTCTCTTTAATCGGTCTTCATCTCACTAGGAAATGAAGGTACAAGCATCCAATATAATAAATATAATCATGTTTTCTACAAGAAGAACCCACACTAACAAAAAAATCAGTCTTTAATTAATAGATGTTATTACGCCAATGTGTTTTCTTAACATTGACCTGTACCTGTGAGAATCTCTGCCTGTCCCTGTGTGCACATTACTGCCCCACAGACACAAACCAAAACATTTTAACAATAAGGGAAACATAAATAGATTATATATTCAATTTCCTCTATACAGAGAGCTTTTCTAATCAGAACTCATTTATGGAATATTTGAAGATTTCTTCTAACTCAAAAAGGGACTCATCATTCAAAAATAGTTGGGACCAGCTCAGGGCATAGTTTAGGTACACATAAATATGTTTCCAGAATATTAAATTGTTACTGACAATGTGGTTAGTGAATACTGTAATGAATTTGCCTCTTTGAAAAGTTAAGTTGGATCATATGAATTGCCACGTTTGTAGGTCAAAAATGTCAAACATTGGCAATTTTCTATAGTTCAACCTAATACTAATATAGAAATTATAAAAACTAACATGTTTTTATCAAATAAAGAGAAGCAAAAATGTCTTATGATGCCAGTAAGTTATTGTGGCTTCCAGAAGAAAATCATTTGGATATTTAAATGATATGAAATGTCATATTCACTCTGTTATATACCCACACTTTCTTTGAAAACTTTTAAATTTAACAAGCATTGGTGACAGATTTAGCATTTGCTATTATTCTCATTTCAGATTTTATATTCTATGAAAGGTCAGTGGATATTAAAAGAAAATAAAAGGAAATAATGTGGAATTTTCTAATATAATCGAGAGAAAAAGAAAAACAAACATGCAATCAAGAACCATTAAATATTCTAGAATTAAGTAATTTCATTATGAGGGTCAAGATCATAAATTTGTCACCAGACACTAAAAAACTAGGCACAGAAGCAATTTGCAAATGCTGCCCTTTAATGTTATTGAATATAATTAACAGGTCAGATAGGAACTTGACATTTAACTTTCTTTATGAAGTATGGTTAATTCTTATAAACATATGTTCCTTCTTTAACTTAATGAGTTAAATCATAAAATGCATAGAATGTCCACTTCATTTATAATTTTTTGTTACTATAATAACACTCCGTGGTAATAATACAAATTAAAAAAACATATCATGAAATATTATTAAAACAAAAACTAAACAGAATTCCAATGTTTTACTAGTCAGTATTCCCATAGGATGTAATGATCAATGCTTATGACAAGTATCTCCTAAATTATGGATTATTTATAATTTCTCATGTTTCTTTTCTTAAAAGTTTTATTTTTATGTGATTATCTCCCTACTGTTTGTTTGTTTGTTTGTTTTTTAATCATGCATTGCCTGTTTGGTGCTGTATAGATGGGTTTCTTACAATACAGAATGGATTTTAACAGTATCTTCCATTTCTTTTTTCCCACTGAAAGAATGGCTACCTTATTATAGATTGCTGGTTGGTTTGGAGCAGCATGGCTATGGATAGCCCCCCAATGTGTAGCTTTTGTTACTGAGGCAGTAGGTCAGCTCACTTACTCGCTGTGGGAAGTCATTATCTCTTCAAAACCATCCTACACCATAAGGTTCCACATAATCAGTGGGGAGTCACCACACCTAAAAGTCTAGCTCTGCAACAAGGCAAACCTTGAATTTTCGGACAGATTTCTATGGAAATCAGTGAATAAGTCCCTAATAAGAGCTAGTCTATAATACATTCATTTTCTATGTAGATTGTGGTTATTAATCAGTTTTCAATATATATGTGCACTCAATGTGAAGGTTAGAAATTGCATGTATCTGAGATCTAACATCTTTGGAAATTAAAAGCCCCCCAAGATCTATAAGACCATCTCTGACAGCTACGCACATGCATATTCTACACTATAAAATTAATCTCGGCGGAGGCTAATTCTAATTTAGATAAGCCCAGTAAAATCAAATAACAAACCTCAGTAGGTACATCTGGAGGTTATGTATATTTCAAGATAAAATTGATAGTATCGCATTCAAGTGAACACATTCGGATTTGTATACAACCAGCATGTATGAGAAGACCCTTAAGTGCCAGTAGCTGAACTGCTTATACACACAGAATTCCTTAAAAACCTGTCAACCCTATAAAGCATATTCTGTACCTTTATACACCCATTTTCCAGATTAGGAAATAAGTAATTTCATGAGGTCATAGCCCATAAGCAAATGACCTGGCAAGAATTCAAACCCAGTGTCTGACACTGCCCAGTGCTTAATCTCTAGTTATTTTACTAAAAGCCTAATATCATTAATGGCCAAATATTCTCATGACTATTTTAAAATCATTATGAGGATGTAAGTTTTAAATAATAATGAAAATACAGTTTGAGGTTTTAGCTGTTAAAAACGCATGGGGAGGTGAGCCTGGCTGGCTCAGTTGGTAGAGCATGTGACTCTTGATCTTAGGGTTTTGAGTTCGAGCCCCACTCTGGGTACAGAGATTACTTTAAAATAAAATCTTTCAAAGGGAAAAAAAACACAAGAGGAAATAATTTCAAAACACGTTGCATTGATAATTTTTTATTATATATTTTTAAAAGCAGTGTTATACCTTTAAATGAATAACACTGCAAGGTCTGAGATTTTGATCTACTTATAATTTAATAAGCTAACCTATTACTGTTTCATGGATGCTGGCAGAAAACATAAGCCTCCTAGGTCAGAAACTAGGGACTTCATTACTCACAGTAGAGTAATAGCCAGAGCTTCATATTGGTTTGTGACGATGATTCTTGCGTCCGACCACTCAGAGGGGCAGTGTAGGAGGGGCCAAGCTGTATTCTTTATAGTCATTGGGCTGAATTACAGGGGTGGAGCAGTGAGCTTAGGGGATCTTAAACTAAGCAGAAGCAAACCTGCTCTTTGTCTGCGGGGTTACCTCAGCCCTCAGTGTTTCTTGCTGAAAACAAAGCCCTGATAAACAGTATAGATAAGAGTCAGGCCCTTGTATTCTTGGCACACCCAGGCAGAAGGGCAAAGGCAGTCAGGGTCCACAGCAGATTGCTTCTCCCAAGAAGAGATAAGCAAAATGCATGAAATCTAGGAGTCCTTTAAAAGTAATGTATGGTACTGAGGAAAAATAGATGATTATATTATTTCCTTGTTTATTGAATATCTAAAGGCTTGGTTAGCAGCTCATAATGAGTGTCTTTAAGTTTATCTTTTCAGCAAAATTGAAGGTGCTTTTTCTTTTTTTTTTTTTATTCTGCATTTCTTTGGCCTCCTAGATTTCTATACTGTTTTAACCAAGGGGAATGGTTAAAACAACTGTTTTCTATTACTAACAATAAACATTATGAATTGTGACATACAATCTCCTAAAATCTAGATACACATTTTTAGTGAGACTCCCGGTTCTGCTGAATGTTAACATTTTCTACCTTAATGGTTTCAAATTATCTCTTTATTAGACAGAATGACTGAAAATTAATTTTCAAAGTTTTACAAGTTTCAAAGCTTATCTATATTTTTGGTGATCAATACTATTGAACGTGGTTTAAGTTTCTAAGGTGATTCTTATTCATGAACATATGTTTAAATTTTCTGTTAAAAAGGAATATGATAAATCAAAGTACATCACAAACTCTAGATTAATAAAAATAATTAAACTTGGTGTTTGGTGAGAACAAAGGGAAGTAGTAGCTATTTACAAAATGCTTCCATGCATAATTTAAATTAGATGTCCTGTAATATTTTAGTTATTTTCCATTAATATGCCATGAAGAGTTGTTAACATTATGTTTTTTGAGAGGATTCATTTATCAGTAGGATTCCTCTACCTCATTTTATAAATGCCTTTTATTTTTATTTTTAAAATTTTATTTTAGAGAGAGCGTGTGTGAGCAGAGAGAGAGAGAGAGAGAGAGAGAGAGAGAGAGAGTCTCAAGCAGGCTCCACACTCAGTGCAGAGCTTGACGTGGTGCTTGATCCCATGACCCTGGGATCATGAGCTCAGCCAAAATCAAGAGTCAGGACGCTCAACTGACTGAGCCACCAGGCGCCCCAATAAATGCCTTTTAACACTTTAGGAATCAGGCAGCAGTATGTTCAATCTAGTTAATGAACAGAACAATGACTAATGAAACTGGAAGTTTAAAGTAATATACTAGTGAGTGCTAGTTTGCTAATGGATCCATTTTAAATGTGCTAATGCTTTATGTACTTTGCATCATAAGCACCAATCCTGCTTCAGAATACAATCCAAAGCAAATGCTTTAAATTAGTGTTTTGTTTTT
>CM053577.1:90474899-90497566 GCA_028646485.1 Cryptoprocta ferox | reverse complement strand
TCGCCAGCATCTATAGTCTCTTGAGTTGTTCATTTTAGCCACTCTGACTGGCGTGAGGTGGTATCTCAGTGTGGTTTTGATTTGTATTTCCCTGATGATGAGTGATGCTGAGCATCGTTTCATGTGTTTGTTGGCCATCTGGATGTCCTCTTTGGAGAAGTGTCTCTTCATGTCTTCTGCCCATTTCTTCACTGGATTAAATTAGTGTTTTAAGTGTCAAGGCCTTCTAACTCACTCAACAGAAAAAAAGATAAACTGTGTCATGATTAAGAACAAGATCAAGTTTTAGAAGACAATTCATGTTTTTCAACGTAAGTACCAAAAGGTTAAAGATGGATAGAAGGGCACTGTCATATCTTAATATATTTCTAATCAGAGGAATTTGGTGAGCTGGCCACACAAGGGGAGAATTTTTTTTTTTTAGAATTTCTTTTTTAAAGGTCTTTTTAACTCCAATAATCCATATAGTGCTTTGAGGTCGCTGCTGTTTTAGGCTATGAGAAGCTAAAAAAGTCACTGTAACTAATCTGATGCAAATGATCTGATTCAGCCTGTGTATGGCCGGGGAGTAATTAGAAAACAAAACAAAGTAGAATCCCTAAAGTTAACACACCATATTGACTCCATTCACATTAACTAAGTTAATAATAAAGTATTTATATTGACATTGAGTAGGGAGGAGCCTCACTGCTGAAGTAGGCTTAGTCCTAATCTTTAATATTTTACTTTTTTTTTTTTTACTGTTTATTTATTTATTTTTGAGAGAGGGAGTTCGCAAACAGGGGAGAGGCAGAGACAAAGGGAGACAGAAAATCCGAAGCAGGCTCCAGGCTTTAAGCTGTCAGCACAGAGCCCAACACGGGGCTTGAACTCACAAACCACAAGATCACAACTTGAATAGAAGTAGGATGCTTAATGGACTGAGCCCCCAGGAACATCTTTAACATTCTACTTTTTAAAAAAATTTTTAATGTTTTTTATTTTTGAGAGAGAGAGACACACACACAGAGTGTGAGCGAGGGAGGGTCAGAGAGAGAGGGAGACACAGAATCTGAAGCAGGCCCCAGGCTCTGAGCTGTCAGCACAGAGCCTGACGTGGGGCTCGAACTCACAGACTGTGAGATCATGACCTGAGCCGAAGTCGGGCGCCCCAGGCTCCCCAACGTTCTACTTTTTAAATTACTCTCACCTACTCTGGTCAGAGTTTACTTTTTTTTTTTTTTTTTTTAAGATAGCTAAGGTTCTCTTGGGGCTTGTGATTCAGAAGTATCTTGGAAACCTGCAGGCTGGCAGACTGAGCAGGCAGGGGCCCTCCATCATTACTGTAACCAGACTAGCTGTGTTTTAAGTTTTACATGAGATTTCTTTTAAAAATTCAATCTAAAAAATTTCAGAAACCATGGTATAGAGCATTCTATTTTATTAAACATCTTTACATGTTCTATTGTAACTCCCAAATGTTAGCTAAAATATCAGTTTGTCATATAGAAACTCAATTTTGTATCAAAGGATCATTCAGATTGCTATATTATTTTATTAATTATTCATTTACTCTGGGTAATTCATTTCTTTCCAAATTTAGCATTGCATTGGATTATGTTAAAATTCCTGTTATATTTCATACTTGGAGACTTTATATAAGTGCAGTGCTATCCAATAGGTATTTCTATGATGATGGAAATTTTCTGTGCTCTGTGCTGTCCAATATGGTAGTCATAGTCAGATGTAGCTGTTGAGTACATAAATGTGGCTAGGGTGACTTAAGAACTAAATTTTTAATTTTATTTAATTTTAATATTAAAAATAAGTGGCCATATGTGGCTACTGAGTACCATATTGGACACCGAAGCACTGTTGAAAAAATATATATGAAACACTCAGATACCAAAAATTTTTTGATGTCTGTTCTCTTTTTCAGTTCAAAGTTAAGCAAAAAGGGAGAAAAAGCCAAAGGATTTACATTTTATGAATGACTTAATTTTAATAGCAAAAATAACACAGTTTTTGAATCTGCCATGCAATCTCCCTTCATCTTTCTGTCTCGTTGTATAAATTATCTTTGATTTTCTCATGATTTTGAGTGATTTTGCTGTCTAGTGAATGAAACGGACTGGGAACGTGGAGGGCATTTTCAATAAACTGACATTTTTGGAAGTATCCAGAAATAAAGTGAAGATGCTACTAATGGCATAATAATCTTTGGTAGTTCTGAGAAAATTTCAATATGCAAATATCCAAACAACAGCAAGGAGAAATGAGCTTAAGGGAAATGGAAAACACTTTCTGATTCTGCACTTATCCTTCTTATAATCTTTTTAAAAAATCAACAAAAGAGACAAATAGACCCATATGCCTGAATCTTCGATGATTTGAAGACCGCTGTTTTAACGTGGAATCTTATGTTGTCAGTTCTGCTATCTGCTTTAATGTTTCCTTATAAACTCACAGAATGACCTCTGGGTTTTGTACTTAAGGAAGCTTTCAACATTCACAAAATTGATAATGAAGAGTTTTTTTGTTTTTTTCAAAATGAACTTTATTTTTTTTGAAGTTTCAGGTTTTTATTTAAATTTTAGTTAGTTAACATACAGTGTAATATTAGTGAAAAGTTATTTTAGAATACATAAGGTTACTGTGTGGAAAAGGGTAGAAGGCACCAAAAACATGTTATGTGTGATATTATCTATTTTTTTTAAAGAACAAGAACAACAGAACAACATTCTTGCCACAAAAAGATATAAACACAGGGAGAAGGAAATAGGAATTGAGAAGAGGAAAGGTCAGTTTTTAAAAGTCTGCGTTATGCTTAAATCTGAGACCAGTGAACAAAGGTGCACTTTTGTTCCAGTGACAAATGGTAACAGAAGAGAAAGAAGCAAGATAGTGGTAGGGAAGCTTGTGTAAGGGTTGGTAAATACAGAGAACACTAAAGGGAACAAGACAGGCCAGTCTATAAGGTTCGGGCTCATTCTACCTAGATTTCTGTTAAGTCTCCTTGATTAGACTCTTCTATTAAATAATAAAAAATTAAAATAAATAAAGAAGTAAGTAAAAGACTATTCTAGCCACATAGCACATAACGGGCATTTCTGAACTTCCAGTGTTCCTTTTTATATGTCCTGGAAGGTTATGTACAGGCAATGTCAGTTATACCCATTCACCTCGCTAATCCACCTGGGGGGTCTGCTCATGAGCTCTGACACATTTCTGTGGAAAGCAATCAAGTGTTCACAGACAAATCCATCTTCTGATCCTATACTACTATAATATTTCCTTTCTAAGCTTTTAACATTTCTTTCTTTCCCTCTCTCATATCTTTCCTTTTTACTGAGGAGTAATTACCTCCCTTCTCATTTATGACCAAAAGAAAGGGAAGAAAAAAATAAGAACTAGGAAGCAATAAATCATCCCAGGGATTAGTCAAGTTTGACAAATGTTATAGATCTTTCCAAGGATAAACTCCCATGTTTCTGATTTTATCTTGCATAGCCTTCCATTTCAATGGTGTCATGATATGTTTGTAGTAAAACTATGATAGTAATTGTAATGTTATTGCTGTTGTTAGCCTAACAAACAGAAATGTACAAATATAGAACTTTATATTATAATATGTCATAATATAGTAAAGAATTTTGAATGACATATTCTGGGACCTGTGCTAAACACTTTCCATAGCTTATTCCATTCATTGTTAGGAGGTTGCTACTTTTATCATCCTCATTTTACAACTGAGGATATCCTGTATAATTTCTTTGTTTTATGTTTATTTTTGAGAGACGGTTAGGGAGGGTCAGAGAGAGAGGAAGACAGAATCCGAAGCAGGCTCCAGGCTCTGAGCTGTCAGCACAGAGCCTGATGTGGATCTTGAACTCACACACTACGAGATCATGACCTGAGCCGAAGTCGGATGCTTAACCAACTGAGCCACCCAGGTGCCCCATTCTTCTATGATTTCTAAAGTAAAGTACCAAGTACATAAAGGACCAGTGGCTCAGCTTCTTAAGTTCTTGAATAACCCTGCATTTTCAATTATATATTTTTTCAAAATTTATACTCAATTTCCTAACTCCTGCAATTACTAAGAGTTTATATTGATTCCTACATACGGGATAATGTATGTGTGTTTTTAATCATTTGAATTCCAGGGAACAGCCAGCCAATTTGGCAATGGGGTTATCCATGACAGAAACAGTAAGAATTGGGCATGAAATAAACTTCTCAAGGGGTCACACACTGCAGGATGTGTCCTATTGCAAGAACCCAAACTTTATAATGCAACACATAGATGGAAAAGATGCTCAGAGAAAAGGGGATAGAATGATCAGCTAAATAACACAAGGCTGAACTGTCCATGATGCAATCCATCACATTTTTGCTAAATAAATGTAACACCTAAATGCTGAATAGTGCTGGATTTCACTTAGAAAAGGAGTAAGGAGATATTAATTCAATTCTAGGGATTAACCAAACTGGCACACTCTGATGGAAGGGCCTGTTGTCAGAAAAAGCTTAAAGGAAGTGTACTTAGTTTGCTAGAGTTGCCATAACAAAATACCACAGACTGGGTGGTTTCACAGATATTAGTTTTCTCATTGTTCTGGAGGTTAGAGGTCCAAGATCAAGGTGTCAGAAGGTTTAGTTTTTTTCTGGTCTTTTTCCTTGGCTTGCACATGGCTACCTTCTCATTGTGTCCTCACATGGCCTTTCCTCTTGGTGTGCATCTCTGTGTCCTAATCTTCTTTCTTATAGGGACACAAGGTATATTGGATTAGGACCCACCCTAACAATCCCATTTTAACTGAATTGCATTTTTTCAAGGCCCTGTCTCTTTATAATCACATTCTATCAGATGTTATGGCTTCAACATATGAATTTAAGATGGGTGAGACACGATTTCTGTGAAACCACCCAGTCTGTGGTATTTTGTTATGCCATAACAGGAAGTAAGGCACTAAAAATCACAGGCAAGAGTGGGAGAGCCCTGAGACATCACAGGTTTAGATCAGGGGTTTAGGCCAAGTCTAGTCAGATATCCCTGGGTATGAAAGTCCCATTCAACATTTTGATAGCACTAGAATAAGTTTAATAAGGTTTATGTAACTTGCTCAAGATCTCATAGATTAATAAATAGCAGACAAGATTTGACCTAGCTTTAGCTGATTCTAAATCCTAATCTTTTTCCTTTGAATCACTGTGCTAAATTTGCTTTTCTATAAGCCATATATATATCCAACACAATTATAATACAAAAAGATATTTACTCAATTGCATTATTTTTAAATTTTCATCTCATTAGCTTTCTCTAATATTTGTCTCTAATGTTACAGAATTTAACAAACTGAAAACCTAATTATTTCACTTGACAAATGTATTTTGAGTGTCTGAAAGGTGCCAGAAACTTATTCCAGTGATTGTGATACATGAGTAAACAAGACAACGATCTCTGTAAACTGAGATGATATTCTAGTTGGTGGTTTAAAGTGGAGATAAAGAATAAAGTGATTAAATATAGTATATATTATGCTATATGGAGATAGATATCTGGAAAAAAATAGAGCCAAGTTTTTGGAACAGGGCAGTGGGTGTGTAAATTTAAATAAGATAGTCAGGACAGCCTTTCCTGAGAGACTGAGATTTATAGCACTGTCTGAATAAAATGTGTTTTGGACTGCAATAATAATAATAGTAACTTAAAAAGAAGACCTGCAGAATTCACTGGGATCCAAGCTCTTAGTTAACTTTCATTGGCTATTTTCTTCCTGACCAATTTATTCATGGCCATGTAAGTGTCTGAAAACCAACTAGAACTACATTGGATTTGGTAGCTCGCAGACTGGAAGGAAAGGCAGCTCTAGGAATGCAATAAACACACCATTTGTGTCATTCTTCCTCACTCTCCCCCTCTCTCTTCTATTTTTTTTTTTTTCAATTTCTCATCTCTTTGTCAGGCATCTCCATTTTATGGGGAACAAAGCTGCTCTGGAGTCACATTATTTAGCAGCTAAACAAGGAGAGAAGAAAGTTTTTCTTTCAGCTTCAGTTTCAAACTTCAGTGATCAGCAAAGATCACATAGTTCTCTTTGTACCTATCATTATTTCTGGGGGGTAAGGAGTCATGACTTGAATGGTCTGGTACCACCAAAACTGTATGAGCACTTCTCAGAAAGAAGATGGTGATATTTTGGACAGGGGAGAGTAACTGTTCAGTAGAATGTATATAAACATCTTTCTTTTTTTTAAATTTTTATTTATTTTTGAGAGAGAGAGAGGAAGACAGAGTGCGAGCATGGGAGGGATAGAGAGGGAAGGAGACATAGAATATGAAGCTGGCTCCAGCTCTAAGCTGTCAGCACAGAGCCCGACACGGGGCTCAAACTCACGAACTGTGAGATCATGACCTGAGCCAAAGTTGGACGCTCAACTGACTGAGCTACCCAGGTGCCCCTAAACATTTTTTTAAGCAGAGAAGATACTATAATGTATGGTCAGCTCCACTGAGTGACTCAGTAATGGTTATGCTAAACAAATTATGGATCATTTGTTTATATTTGTGTATTAACTTGTTTATATTTGTGAGAGTGAGGAATATTTATATTTATATTTGTGTGGTGTTGAGATTTTTCTTTTCCTCCCCAGGACTATATGAAAGAGAAGAAAGTAAGGAGATGGAAGGAAGTGTGGGGATCTGGCCAGACATGCAGAAAAAGCTTCAAATCTGTTACTCATGTCTACAATTAATGTGTGTTGTAACATGGTGTGGTTGACTGATAATTACTTCCCAAAATATGTCCATGTCCCAGTCCCAGAATCTGTAAATGTTACTTTATTTGGAAAAAAGGATTTTGCAGATGTAATTAAGTTAAGGATCTTGGGATGAGATTGCCTTGTATTATCTGAATGGGCTCTAAATACCATCACAAATGGATTTTACACACACACACACACACACACACACACACACACACACACACACACACACACACACAATGCTAGGCAGAGGCTGGAGTGATTCAGTCACAAGCCAAGGAATTCTGATAGCTACTAGAAGCTGGAATAAGTTAAGAGTTTCTCCAGAATCTCTAGAGGGAACACAGCCCAGCCAAGACCTTGATTTTGGACTTCTGGACTCTTAGAACTCTGAGAGAATAAAGTTCTGTGGTTTTAAGCCACTAAATTGGTGGTAATTTGTTTCTGCAGCTAAAGGTAACTAATGCAGATAGGGAGGAGTGAAAAGGCAACAATTTAACTGGGATTCTCAGCATATGGAGAAGCTAGACGTTGTCTGCGTTAAAACAAAGCACCTGGGGAGGACCTGGCTGGCTCAGTCAATAGAACATGTGACTCTTGAGTACACACCCCATGTTGGAGGGGGCTTACTAAAAAAAGAAAAAAAAAAGAACCTTAAAACAAAACACCTGATCCAGGTCTTCTGGAGAGGGCCTCAAAAAAACAGAGATGATCTATGTGTGCTTCAGACTTCATGCTCAGTAAGTGAAAAGGTGAGCCTGTTATTACTTCCAGAACTTCTGTCTCGCTCTAAATTGAGGTACAAGTTGTGAATTAAGGAATATAAATCCAGACGATATTTAGAGGCACACAAGGGAGGATTTTAGGAACTCATGAAAATAACTGTTCTTCAGGTATGTACTATGTCTTATGCTTCTTTGCATCAGCCTTCCCACTTGATGCAGGACCTTTACATAGGACCTTGCTTGTGGTTTTACAAATCTTTGTAACTGATTATTGGAAGAAAATGCTGCATCAACTGTGGATACTACTTACTGACTCCAGGGATGTAAGCCAAGAAATAATAGAAGCAAGAAAAGTTAAGAGTGCGTAAAGGAATCAAAATAAATAAGCATGAAGTTAAGGGAATGTTTCTTAAACTGTAACTTTGAAGGCCAGTGTAAGGTATTGAAATGATAGCAGTGTTTTTCAACCCACAAAGTTAATGAATGGGACATTTTCAATGTCAAAATTTTCCTCCAGAAATTTTCATTACAATTTTGACTTTAATACCAAATTTACTGTAGAATTTAGTATAACAGTATCTGTTTGAGTCCAAATGATACAGTTATCTGTTTTACATCTAACAAGTTAATATTTCATGGAATTTTGCAAGTATTACTTCCAGGCACTCTCTTTTCTGAATAGTTTGACATGTAGGTTATACTATGTATAAAATATTATTTTTATATTCAAGGATGTGTGAAAATAGAACAACAAAACGGACTATGTATAACATATTTTCTAAAGAAATGCTTTAGAAGTTAGATATCAGAATAAATTATTTAATAAAATCTCATGATATTTTGCCTGGCCCTCCTCCTGAGATTCTAATTTAATTGGTCTTTTCTAGGGACTGAGCACTGGTAAATTCTTAAAGTTCTCCAGATTATAGTTATGAACAGACAGATTTGGAAACCACTGTTTTGGAGCCTTGTTAGCCCTAGACTATGGACGAAAGTTCCTATTATGGCTGAAGGTTCACCAAAACTAGTCTACAGGAAAACAAACAAACAAACAAACAAACAAAAAAACAGCCTAAACCCTCAAAACACAGAGCCTATAAGAAAATACCTGCCGTTGAGAATCTAGGCAGTGCCTGAGGTTATCAACTTGAAATCATGCATAAAAATCAGTAGATTCTTTTTTAAAGTTTACTTTAATACTCAATCAACAACTCCTATCTGTAAATGGTGATCAGGAAATAAACAGCAGTCCATTTAATTGAAATGTGAGACCCTAAAAAATAAGTTATTAAATGATTATCTCTTCTCCCTGTCACTTTTAGATCTTGCTCTCTGAATTTTTAACAGCTTTATTCAACTATAATTAACACATAATATGCCACACAAAACATTTTCCAAGTATACAATTTGACACAGGAATGCACCATAAACATATCCATCAGCCCGTGTCCCCAGGCAATCCCAGTTTGGTTTTTGTTACTCTAGATTAGTTTGTATTTTCTAGAATTTTATATAAATGGAATTATACAGTATGTACTCTTTTTCATTTACTTTCTTTCACTTAGCATAATTATTTTGAGATTTCATCCATGCTTTGGCTTTCAATAAAGTTCATTCTTTTTTATTGCTAAATAGTAGTCTATGGGATAAGTCTGTTTATCCATTAATGTGCTCCACATGAACTTGAGAAGAATGTGTTTATTCTGCTGTTGCAGAGTAAAGTGTTCTACAAACAACAGCTAGGATGGGGTGGTAGTGTTGTTCAAGTCTTCTATATCCTTGCTAACCATCTGTTTACCTGTAATGTCAATTGTGACAGAAGTATTGAAACTCTCACTATAATTGCTGATTTATCTATTTCTCATTACAATCTTACCAGTTTCTACCTAAAATATTTGAAGTGCTATTATTAAGGGATTAAAAATTTATGATTGTTATGTTTTGTGATGTTATGTTATTGCTAATTGGCCCCTTTATCATAGTGAAATTTTCTTTTTTATCCCTTTTAATATGCTTTGCTCTGAAAATTTGATATTAAAATAGCCACTCAAGCTTTTTCAATAGCTTTTTTGACATGTTATTTACAACCATCAAGTTCCTATGTTTACAGTTTACAAGGCATTGTTTTTTAGTATATTTATGAGTCATGGAGCTATCAACATGAATTAATATTTAAATTTTCATCATCTCTTCAAATAAGCTTGTGCCTATTAGCCATCACTCTTCATTTACCCCATTCCTGCAAATCTCTTAGTCTAGCCAACAGCTAATCTCATTTCTATCTGTATAAAATCGCCTATTCTAGACATTTTTTAAAAAGTTTATTTATTTTTGAGAGAGAGAAAGAGCATGAACAGGGGAGGGGCAGAGAGAGGGAGACACAGAATCCAAAGCAGACTCCATCCAAGCTCTGAGCTGTCAGCACAGAGCCCTAATGTGGGACTGAACTCACGAACCATGAGATTATGACTTGAGCTGAAGTCAGATGCTTAAACAACTGAGCCACCCAGGTGCCCCTATTCTAGACATTTAATATGGGCAGAACCACACATTCTGTAGTCTTTTGTAATTGGCTTCTTTCACCTAACATATTTCATCCATGTTGACACAGGTATTAACACTTCACTCCTTTTCATTACCAAATAATATTGCATTATATGAATATACTCCATTTTGATTATCCATTCATCAGGTGATAAGTATTTGAATAGTTTCTACTTCTTGGTTATTATGCATAATGCTGCACTAGGAATCTGGCTATAATTTTATGTGTGGACATATGTTTTGTTTGTTTTCGATATATTCCAAGGAATGGAACTGCTGTATGTATGTACCTCTATGTGTAGCATTTTATGGAAGTGGCAAACTATTTTCCAGTCTGTGTGCACTATTTTACATTCCCACTAGTAATTTATGGAGGTTTCAACTTTTTCACATACTTCCCATCAACTTTCCTTTGATCAGTAGAATGGTCTACATTTTTACATCCATTTATGTGTAACCTATTTGTATCTTTATATTTAAAGTACAATTGTTGTAGACTGCATAAAGTTGGATCTTTTAAAATTATTCAGTGTGACAATCTTTGCCTTTTAATGGGGATATTTAAAACCATTTACATTTTGTGTGATTATTGACATGGTTAGGGTTAAAACTATCATTTTGCTATTTAATTTCAATTTGTCCCATCTGTTGTTTGTTCCTTTTTTACGCCTTTTCTAACTTCTCATGAATTCAGTATTTTTTATCATCCATTTTAATTTCCCTTGTTATTACTATTATTTTTATTTTGGTGATGTCTTTGTAATTCATAGTATAAATATTCAGTTGTCACAATCTACATTCATGTGACATTATACCACTTCATTGCCAAGAATCTTATATTAGTCTACTTCCACTTCTCCCCTGTGCTGTTACGCTATTGTCATACAATTTATTTTTATATATCTTAGTCAGTTATGTTTTTTTTTTTTAAGTTTATTTATTTATTTTGAGTGAGAGAGCACAAGCAGGGGAGGGGCAGGGGGAATGAGGAACAGAATCCCAAGTAGGCTCCATGCCATCAGCCACAGCCTGATGCAGGGCTTGAACTCACTAACCTGTGAGATCATGACCTGAGTTGAGATCGAGTCTGACGCCTAACTGACTGTGCCACCTAGGTGCCCCTTAGTCAACTATGTTTTTAAGCAATGTAAGTTCTAAGAAAACTATTTTATATATTTGTTCATTTAGTTATAATTTCTGATGCTCTTCGTTCCATATGTAATCCAGATTTTCATAACCATTTTACATCTGTGTAATTAACTACCTTAATATATTTTTTGTAGTTTGAGTCTATTGTTGATGAATTATTTCAGCTTTTGTATCTCTGAAAAAGTGTTTATTTCATCTTCAGTTTTGAAAGATTTCTTTTTTTCTGGGTATAGAATTCTAAACTGACATTTTTTCCCCTTTTCTTTTATTGCTCCATAGTCTTTTTGAATGCACTATTTCTTATGAGAAATCTGCTATTACCCTTATCTTTGTACTCTTGGACATAATGTGTCCTTTTTATTTGGATGGGTTTATAATTTTCTCTTTATTGTTAGTTAGATCAGTTTAATTATGTGCCTTAGACTAGTTTTCCCATTTCTTGTGCTTAGTCTGCATTGTACTTCCTGGATGTGTGAGCTGAAATAGTTTTCATGAAAACAGAAATTTCAGCTAAAATCTTTTAAAAATAATTTTCTATCCCTCCCTTTTTTCTACTTCTTTATACTTATCTTCTTGAAATTACTCCATAACTCATTGTATTCTATTTATGTTTTTTGTTCTCTGTGCTTCATTGAAAACGGTTTCTATTATATTACTAGACTTCAAGTTCACTGACCATTTCTTCAATGTCTTATCTGCTATTAATCTCATTCAGTTTTTTTTTTCTTCATCTTACATATTGTAATTATCATATCTAGATGTTTGGCTTGTGTCTTGTAAAAATATTCTCCATGTCTCTGCTTAACATTTTGGACAATTAGAATATAATTATAACAATTGTTTTAGTGTCTTGTTTACTAATTCTAACATCTGTGTCAAATTCTGGGTTTTAATTGATTCTTCTCTTTATGATATGTTGTGGTTTTCCTACTTCTTTGCATGTTTGGTATTTTCTGTTGGATGCCATACCTTGTAAATTTTACTTTTTTCAGTGTTGGATACTTTTGTTTCCATATAAATATTCTAGAGCTTTGTTTTGGGATGCAGTTTAGTTATATGGAAACCAATTTTTCTTTTCAGCCATACTTCTAATTTTTAGAATTTGTTAGGTGGACCGCAGCAGTGCTTAGCTTAGGACTCATTATTCCCCACTCCTGAGACCGTTGTATGTACTATACTCAATGCCTCATTAATAAATGATGTTTTCCAGTATGAAAACTGGGATTAGGCTCTGTTCCTAGTCCTGTGTAAATGCTGGGTACTGTTACTATTGAATCTTTTAGGCAGTAATCTTTTCCCCAAACTCAGATATTTATTCACATATGTGTGCTAATCAATATTCTACAGACTCTAGAATTCACTGTCGGTGCATCTCTCTCCTATCCAGTACTCTTAGAATCTCTATCTGCCTTGGCTTCCCTGGAATTCCAGCTCAATTCAGGGAGTTTGCTGAGCTCACCCTGAGACCATCCTAACTATATCACAGCCTAGAAACTCTCTCAATTCTGTAAGCTGGGGCAATGCTGGATTCATGTCATTTGTTTCCCATCTCTCAGATACTGCTGTCCATCACTGCTCGGTGTTCAGTGTCATAAAGTTGTTTCATGTGTTTTGTGTGTTTTTTGTTGTTTTAGGTGAAAGAGTAAATCCAATTCATGTTTGTTCTATTTGGCCAGAAGCGCTTGTTATCTGAACTTAATATTCTGCTTGTTAGTATAGCCTTGTATCTCTCTCAGTTGATCATGAGTTTTTGACAAGTAGATTTTTTCTGGGTTTTCATCTTAATATCTGCCCCCATTGCCAGCTTGGTGTATTTATTAAACATTTGATAATTGTTTGCTGAATTTGAACAATTAAACAAAGCTCCAAGTAGAGATGAAATGTTGTACATGGAATTTGCTATAACTTAGTAATATGGAAAGTTAGCCTACTTCACCTCCTAGCCTCATTTTATAGCTATATCAAATATGGCGCATAAGAATTAATATATTTTCCAAAACTAGTTAGAGGCCAACATAAAATGCAGTTCTGTTATATGACATTAAGCAAATTACTCCTTCAACCCATGGTGGATGATTTCTATCCATTTATAAAATGGATATAATACTAGTGGCTCTAAATAAATGATTGCTATGTTGCTGAAATGAAAGCTCAGTTTGTGTGTGGTAGATAGTGTTCCATCAGCAGCTCTCTAAAATATTAATGAAAGCAGCAGTTTGCATAGAGATAGTTTGGTGTTCAAAGGACTCCAATCCTTTCAAAGGATTCAGTGGGAAAAGCATAAGAGTGTAGTTACTCTATCTGTATTCAAAAGAATAAAGCAAAACATTCTGCTTGTATATATAGGTTAGCAATGCTGATAAGTCTGATGGATACCAATGCATGGCTTATCTAACACTGCCCCACCAAAGGTATTTACCTTTCACACTGCCTTATTCATTTTTTTCTGCATGACTCTGTCTTTATATCCTCTTAAAAACACAAAAGTTAAAATGGTGTGTCCATTCCTCTCATATAGTACTTTTCTAAATGTATTATAAAAAAGCAGTTTTAATAGTAATTCTGAACCTTTTTGTACCTCATAATTAAAATATCATGAAGATATCATTAAAATGGATTTATTGTTCTTAAATTCTCTTTTTCCAGTTTTTTTTTTTAGATTTAAGAGTTGTGTTTCATCTGCTAGGTTTTAGGGGTATCCTAAAAGTTAGCCAGCTCTCCTTATAAGTACAGATGAAGTAAAGGTCACAAAGTCACTTGCTCCGGGTCGATAATTCATGCTGTGGCATTTGTAAAACACCAAACTATTTTAGAAAATATAAGAGCTCTTTCATTTTCCCTGGTAGCACATTTCAGCCTCAAGTTATGGTGAACAGGAAGGCTGCCTGATACAATTGATGGCCATCATAATGGTAGGATTTGGCTAATCAGCAAAAATTAAATGAACACTAGCAGCCTAAAGGAACAAGAATGTGTGTAAAGTATTGTGGTTTCAGCTTTGATTAACTTTTGTCTTCTTCCAGAACATGCTGTCTTTTAAGCCTGGCCAAACTTTTTTAAAGGTCTGAACCTGTGGGCAGGCACTAAATGGCAAACTTAATTTGTTGAAGACTTCAGTTTACTTATACTTGTTTTACTTATTCATAAAATAACTTGTGAAAAAATAACATACAAAAAATATTCACTAATGTTAAACTATATCCAAAAGAAAAGACAAACTATTTAAAATGCATGCTGTATTATTTTTAATTGTAAAATTCAATTATACATGATCTATCTAGACATTCTAAAGTTCTTATAGGTGAGAGAAATTCAATAAATTTATAATTGTTCTTCTAAAAGCATCTGTATTGTTGTCTTAGAGAAAACAAGTGTGGAAATCACAAAGAATAAGGCTCCAAACTGTTCTTGGTACCAGCAGACTGGTAGCACTCTGGAGAGGATGATTTGTAAAAAAACAAAAACAATGAAAAACACAAAACCATTACGAACAGAATAGAAAATCATACGTTTGTGAATATTTTATGACACTCCTGGTTTTAACTTATTTGAAATGGAAATAAGGAATCATGGAAACTTATAGAATACCAATCATTTGGCAGGGTAAATTCACATGAAATATAAAATCTAAATATGTTGACAGACACAACACAAACAGTCTTAAGAAGTGACACTTTGGGAAATGCCATGGAGAAATGCTTGAGTAGTTTTGAACTTCTTCCATAATTAAGAGGCAAAGATGATTGTTTTTGTATCACATGTCGTTTATTATTAATATTTAATATATTTTTAGTTGTAAGATTCAGGCAAAGAGTCAAGATTGAAAGGTGTTGGAAATGAAATTTGTAGCATCTTTGCTTTCAGCATATTTTCCCTAACTGTATTTTTAGTGGACCGGTTTCAGATGCTCTAAGGAATAGCTTTTTCTGTTGTCTAATTTTAGGCAAGGCTTTCCAGAGAAACTGTTTTCAAGCTTTAAAATATGTGGTCAGTGAAGAGATGTAATGCTTGTACGATGCAAATAAGGATGCAGATTAGAGCGAGATGCTGCCAATCACAGGTGTTGTCTCCTTTGGAATTAATCAAGGTGGTTGGGTTTGAATTTAACTGACACTTTTGACTTTTACATACTTTAGAATACAAGTACACGTTTTCTTAGTGATTCCTATAAACACCTATTTGATTTTGTGCCAATGACACAGTCTTTATGTTTCCTATTATAACAATAATATGCTGATGATATCGGTTTATAAAATTCTAATGGTTCATTTTAATCTGGAAGATTTTGTACACATCAACTAATATGTCCCTGAATATTTATAAAACAGAACTGCAAATCATTACATTAAGGTATTGGGTACTATTTATCTGGAGACTAACACCATAAATGTCAAATAAAGATCACCTAGCACAGATTCTTTAAAGCCTGTTGATGGAAATTCTCTGAAATAAATACATATGTATTAAATGGATCTGTCATTACATAGGCAGGCTGTAAAAAGTTTGGGAGATTAGTGTGATGCAGTAGAAAACTATGAAGTTTGAAGCCAGATTAATTGTTATTTGCATTCTGGCTTTAACACATCTCCATTTTGTTAGATGGTGATATGAATATATACATTGTATTTGGGGGCAGGGAGACTAAAATTAATTTGCACAAAAAAAATATGGTGCCTTGGTACCATTAAAGTTACGCAAGACCTAATATTTCCTACGTTTGTGTTGTCCCATTAGGCTTGCAAAACAACCTCTATAATATCTGTTATTATTAACAAAAATATAAGTTCAGTTATAATATCAAATAATGTAAATATAATATCAAAGGGGGGAAACAGGAAGGAAAACTTGGTATTTTTCATTGCAAATGAGTAATTTGTAGATGTCAATACAAACTTATTTAAATTGAGAAAGGGTTTTCACGGGTTATGTTTCATACATTTCAATAACTAGACAAGCATAAATGAAGGACATAATCCATATGAATAAAAGACATTGAGCAATTTGGGGAAGTGCCTTAGAAAAATGAAATGCTACACAACCTCTCCATAACTATTGCTCAGGTTTCTTTGTGGAGAAACTGGTCACTTTTATCCCCATTTTTTTTTTTTTGTCCTGGAAAGAATCCTTTATGGACTTGTGTATCCCAACAAAATAGGGCAGACTCTTAGCCAGTCTCAGCATGGTGTCACAGAGGAAGAAGGTCAGGTCCAATGCCAATAGCCCTAAACAACAAGTGACATTTAAAGCCTCTCAAACAGGTAGGAATAGGGCTGTACAAAGAGCAAAAGGTCCTCCCAAATCTTATTTTCCCGCCTCTCTTCTCACATAGTAAGCCAGCCTGACCTTCCTGTTCCCAAACTCCTCAAACACTCCAGCCAGATGCAGTGGTGGTGGGGGATGGGGAGGTGGGGGTGGGGAGAGGCAGTTCTTGTGCCTCTTCTTCCTTGGCTTTTGTAAATCTCACCTCCTGACTCCATGTTCTGCCTTTGGGATCTATTCTATCTTCTCGTTCCTTAAGAGTTCCAAATTTTTTAAAAATATATATTAACATAACCTCCTCCCAATATCCCTCCTCACCTGGGAACTCAGAACAGAAGAAAGCCCAGGAGTGGAGCAGAGAAATCAAAGGGACCGCCTAGAAGTGGGGAGTGGAAATTGAGAATGGAAGGCAACTTCGCCAGGTGTTTGTTTTGCTCACTCATGTGTTCTTCTACCCGTGGCACAAAGGGATTGATAAATATTTGTTGGATAACTAAATAAATATATGAATAAATGAACACTTAAACCTTTTAATATGTTGATTCCTAATATTCTTGTATTTCTAAATGCTATACTTTGGAGGCAGTATACGTAGGTTTCTTGGATTTTATTGTGGAGAATTTGGAGCATTGTCTGAACAGAGATGGAAAAGGGAATATGATGGGAGGCCAGGAGTCCCTGGAGGATTTATGCCAAACAGCAGTAAACATCCATTTTTGACCAGGTTCAGGTAAGAGATCATTAAGGAGCCCTTTTGGAGTTGAAAATGGGGCAGTTTCTAAAATAAAAATTAAAAAAAATTAAAGGGGGGTTTTTTTACACAATGAAAGCATATATGACTCATACTGTATTGAAATCAAATCAATAACAACAGAGTATCCAAGTTTTAAAATGAAAATAGAGAGCCTTATTCACCACTTTTTAGACTTACATGGAAACCTTACGTCATTTTATGATTATCCTTCCGAGGCAGGTGCGTTTGTGAATTTCTATGCACAATTTGGGTGGATAGGGACTATCTTTTGGTTCATAATTTCTACATCATATTCCAGGTGTGCCTTGATTTACTTTTTCCAAAAAATTCAAAAACTTAAAACTCATGTTAAATTTTCAAAAAACTAGACTAAATATAGATTAATAAAAGAACTATTAGAGGTTGTTTAAATTACAAAAGCTATTTCTCAGTTGTCAACAAGAGTATAGAGAATTGAAAATAGTGAACTCGTTGATTTTAAAATTTGATTTAACTTAAAGAGAATTTGGAAGGAAACTACTTTACTTTTAATTGAAAGTGTATCTCTATCTTTCCTCTGAAAGTGAAATAATCATATTGTTGACCTCTGATTTCTAGCCTTTCTTCATGTGTTTGGTGATTTTTATTTATATAAAAAATGCATTTTCATATAAAGGGCATTCTGTGTGACCATTTTTTACAGTTTGACATGTTGCTTTTTAGGCTGATGTTAAGTGGAGGTCACCTAAAATATTTATGATTTAAAAATTTCTCTGGATTTGATAAAATATAAATTTTCAGTTTTTAAAAATTTTTATAAATGTTTATTTACTCTTGAGAGAGAAGGACAGAGTGTGAGAGGGGGAGGGGCAGAGAGAGAGGGAGACACAGAATCTGAAGCAGGCTCCAGGCACCAAGCTGTCAGCAACAGAGCCTGACGCTGGGGCTCGAACTCATGAGCGGTGAGATCATGACTTCAGCCAAAGTCAGGCACTTAACCGACTGAGCCACCCAAAAGCCCCACAAATTTCCAGTTTTATATTTAGAAGAGGACCTGAATAAAGAGAAAAAGTGCATTCTGCCACGCTGTGCTATTAACCCACTGACAAAGAGCAACAGTAGAAGCTGTTGCCAATACAGAGAAAGAGCAAGGATGTTATTTTGCTCCTCATTTGCAAATAAATATTGAAGCAGAGAATGCAAAGAAGTCATGGCAAAACAATGAGAAAATTCATTCTAACTATTACTTACTCATTTGGGAAAGAACAGAGCAGAATTATAAAATGACACAAAATGAAAGCGTCCAGAGAGATCCATGTGTAGAGGGAAACAAATTACCTAGGATGTCTGTGTTCTCTGGTGATAGAAACCTCAAAGGAAACACCCTCTTTAATTTAGGAAAGAACATAGCTGTGTATGTTTGATATCTTTCCAGGATTTCAGCACTCATATTAAGGGTAGGAAATACATTAAGACATAGCTGTTAAAAGACAAATTTTAAGATTTTAATATTATATCATCTTAATATTATATCATCTATCATACTGTTTAATAAAGTTATTTCCCTAGAACATGTCTTTGAGACAATGAACAACCACTAAAATATGTTAATACCAGCTCTAAAAGTCAGAATTTCAAGGATTTATTAAATCCCATGCATTAACATGGTATTTGGCACTAAGGCATTTGAGTAGATTTGGCATTGCTATTATGCCCAGGACTATGCAAGGCTCTTTCTCATCCTTAATCTCATGTGTAAACCCCCTTTCAACAATTCAATGAAACAAGTATTTCTTTCCTCAAATTACAGATGAAGAACTTTAGAGAGGTGATGATAATTTACCCAAGATCACATAGCTGGTTAATCTGACAATGAATCCAAGTACAATGTGTCTATCCAAACAGAAGGTATAATAAACATGACTTAGAGAGGAGAATAAAATAAAATAGGGAGCTAAAATAAAATATGAAAATACAGATTTTATGGATAGAGGTGTCATAGTATAAAGGACAGTTTTCTAAAGACAGCACAGAAGACCGACGGATTTTTGCTGGGACCTAGTGCCACCACACTACAGTTGCTTTTTTTGTGTCTTCCTTCATTCCTTCACTCTACTGTCAGTCCTAAATGACATAGTCTACCCTCTAATGTCAAGAGGCATTAGATTTTGTTTCGATCTCTTTGTTCAGTCAATTTAAAGGACAGGATGTCAGAAAGAATAGATTGACTATTGACTGGAAGCCAAACCCCTGTGCCTTGATTTCAGACCCTTAGCAATTTGGTTCCACTTACTTCTGTAACCTTGTTTCCCAGTGCTTTGCTCACCGACAATCCACCATTCATTTCCTGCCCAACCCCTGTTGTGTGTTGTGTCAGACTCTTTCCACAATGATATTCCCTTCCTCTCTATTAAGCTTATTGCCCAAATGTAGGCAATTTCTAACTGCTTTCAGGAGGGGAAAGGAGGTTGTTAATTTACCAGACAATTTGGAATATTAGGAGACATTTTCTCAGTCATAACCCCAGATTCTAAACTAAATATCCTCCTATCCTGCCATTCATCAACAAGAGTAGAACAATTCCTCTATTTATTAATATTGATTTAAATATATAAATGTAGAAGTGCCTAGGTGGCTTAGTTCCAATTCTTGATTTTAGCTCAAATTATGATTTCACAGTTCATGAGATCGAGCCTCATATCAGGTTCCACATGGAGTTTGCTTGGGATTCTCTCTCTCACTCTCCCTCTGCCACTCTCCTGCACACACTCTCTTTGTCTCTCTCAGAATAAATAAATACTATATATATATTATATATATGTATATATATGATATATATGTAATTTAAGAATGTTTATTTTACTTTAGAGACACTCAAAACAATTATATAATCTTTCTTGGGTTCAGCACCCCATTAATATCTGAAATCCCCCAATTTAGAACTCTTTTCCCATGGAGGCCATAAGACATATACCTGTTTTAGTTACTACGATGTGGGATAATATAATAGTAACAGTTAGGGGTTTGTCTTAATAAATATAGCAATAATATAAGAATGAAGACCATATGGGATCAGTGGAATTAAAAAAAACACGGATCTTTAGTGTATTTTTCAAGAAAATTGTTATTAGCATCACAGGAAGAAAAACGTGAGATAATCTGTAGAAGATAGTGACAAATAATAAACTTATCTTGAATGGATCAAATTCAGAAATAAAGAGTGAGAACTTTTCACCAGGAAGTGTGTAAAATGCTGTTGTTTTTTAAACTACCCAATCAGAAAACAGTCCACTTTGAAAACATGACAATGCACAATGATAAGCGAGTTACACTTAAAATTTATGTGAATACCAATAACAACATTAAGTGGATATGATACTCTTGGCACATTTTTTACATTAAATGTCATAATTTGTTCTGATTATAACCCCAAGAGGTACGTAGTATCCATCCCCATTTTACTCCTCATAAAACTGAGGCATAAAGTCCAAAATCACAGAGCTAGAATGTGTCCAGGCTGGGAATGAAACCCACATCTGTCTGACACTAAAGCTGATTGCTTAGCATTCACAGATAAAGCTCAACATAAAATACTATAAAAGTAGAAGAAACTCACCAAATTACAGTAATTTATTTCCTCTCTTGGGTTGCATATCAGTAGAATAATTCTCTGTGCATCTTATAAAAACATGGTAGAGATGTTTTTAAATACATGATGTAGCCTCAGCACATTTATATCCATGAAATAGACAGACTTTATTTAATCAATGACTTGAATAGTGGTCTGAGAAATTTAATTTAGCTAAACTGAAGATACATTTTTTTCAGAACAATATTGGGAAAAAATATGTATCTTCAGTACCAAAAGGTAAAACTCTTGTTGACTTTGGAAAATATGTAACACTATATTTTACCACATGTGACTATAATTTCTCTTCTCGAATGCACTAAATCTACTCAGGATCATCTTCTTCCCATGCAAAAAATCCAGGTATGTCTCTCTAATAATTTCATTCTAACAAACAACAGTCATTTAAACCTAATTATGGATCTTTCTGAAATCTATAGTTTAGCTGTTTGGGAAAAGAATAAACCAATAAATATATACCTGCCACTACCCACTGTTGCCTCTATGAGAATCAACCTGCCTACAATCAGAGTATCTGCCCTTCTGAGTTGCACCTGCGGGGTCCTCTGTGAAACCATTTTGTATTCTCTCAGTGGTATAACTCTTCATATGAGGCATCTATGCCTCTCCTTATACCTCAGATTCATTTATTATGGAAAACCATGGCATTTTGTTTTGGGGCACCTGGTAAAGTGATGATTACGTGAGCCACTAGACAATATTTACAAATAGAACATTCCAAACCTATGTCCCAAATTTGAGGAAAATATGCCCAATAATTTTTACATGATGTAATGACACAAAGACAGGAATATAATTTTATTTATATAGATTACCTAACTCCCCTTTTATTCTTTCTGGAGACACCAGAATGATATTAAGCATTTTAAGACAGATGTGTGTATAATTTATCCCTACAGTAACTCTCAAGTCCATGCTTATATGGAATGATTTTGCAAAACAAAGAATGAAATAAAAACTGATTAAATGCAGATATTATTCTCTGGTGGCTCCGTCAGTTGAGCGTCTGACTCTTGACTTTGGCTCAGGTCATGATCTCATGATTCTTGAGATTGAGCCCTGTGTTGGGCTCTGTGCTGACAGCACAGAGCCTGCTTGGGATTCTCTCTTTCTCCCTCTTTCTGCTCCTCCCAGCTCGCTCGCTCTCTCTCTTTCTTTCTCTCTCTCAAAATTAAATAAACATTAAGAAGATAAAAATAATAAATCAGTCTTAAGAAATCCAAGCTTCTAAACTCAGGCTAATATTTTTCTACAAATTTATTTTTCAAAATCATATAAAGTATAGACACCTCCATGCCATCAGTAAGACCTATTGTTCAAAACAACAAATAAGTAAAAAATAAATAAAATGAGCAAACCTAACAATATCCAAATTAGAAATTTCCAAATATTTCACTTTCCCCAAGCTTTTAATAATGGAGAGCAGATGCTGCTGATATTCCAAGGAGAGAGAGAAGGAACCTTGTTATGAAGGATCTTTAAATCCTCTTTAGAGATTCACTTTGAAACTTCGGAACAACAGTAAGTTATGTCAGTTTTATCCAGGGAATATAAACATGATCCTGAGCACTAATGCTTCCTGTGTGCAAATTAAGAGTTTTGAACTACTGTTGGTAGGGGGCATATACAGGTATACATATCCAGGAAGGGAGATTGAGACGTGTTTTGTGGTTGGTTGGTGTGTTGGTATGCCTGTTTGTTTTTTGTTTGTTATTTTTTGGTTTTGTTTTGTTTTATGTTTTAGAATTAAAAATCCAGAGTTTCTATCACGTATTATGAGATCAAAGTCTGTGGCTACTAGTGACTGACCTGTTTGTGTTTGGCTGGCAATACCTGGGCTCATTTAAGTTAGATGTTGTAT
>CM053577.1:90227186-90474799 GCA_028646485.1 Cryptoprocta ferox | reverse complement strand
AACTGTGAGATTATGACCTGAGCCAAAATCATAGTTGGCTGCTTAATGAACTGAGCCATGCAGACACCCCCTAAGATCAATCAGTTGGTTTTAGTTGCTAGTTTTATTCTATTATAAAATACAAAAGGCCATTTCTTTTTTAAAAATTTCTTAATGTTTATTTTATTTTTGAGAGAGAGAGAGAGAGAGAGAGAGAGAGACAGAGACAGAGACAGAGTGTGAGTGGGGGAGGGGCAGAAAGAGAGTGAGACACAGAATCCAAAGCAGGCTCCAGGCTCCAAGCTGTCAGCACAGAGCCTGAATAGGGACTTGAACCCACAAACCGTGAGATCAAGACCTGAGCCGAATTCAGATGCTTAACCTACTGAGTCACCCAGGCTTCTCAAAAGGCCCAAATACAGTATAGCCCTTTCTGTGCCACAGTCCTGGTTTGTTTTTCAGTTCCAGGGGAAATTGTGAGGGTTTAATATGATTTAAAAATTTTTTAGATAAATCTAATTCTCAAAAATCAGGAACTAAAGTTATTTCTTCCATTAAGAAAATGTATGTTGACTGTCAACTTGGCACCATTTACATTCAAAATTGTGTATCAGTCAGCTAATACTGCATAACCACCACAAAATTTTAATAGCACACAAAAATAAGCATGTGTTTTTCAGTCATGTGTCTATGAGTTGTCTACAGTTGGGCTGATCTAGGCTGGGCATGGCTGAACTTGTCCTGGGCAGAGGGTTGCATCCACATACATGTTTCTCATCCTTCTTGGACTAGAGAGGTACTCAGGATATATTCTTCTTATGGAAATGGCAGAGGCAAAAGAGGACTCAAGCAAATTTCATGCCTTTTCTTACTTTATTTACACTGTATCACATTGGCCAAAGCAAATCACATGGGCAAAGAGTGGAGGAGTATACTCTGTCCATGGTCAGGTTACAGCAAATATATAGATGCATAATGCTGCTACATGGGAGTGAGAATTGTGCACAAGACTTAAAAACTACCATAACTTGTGAGAGAAAATGCAATATTTACACAATGGAATCAATTTGTTGGAAAGGATAAGAGTCCTCAGCCATCCGCATCATACAATTTATTTGTAATCAGCTTCCTCTATCATTCATTTCCTATTCATTACTACACCTTGCTTGTTCTTCTAGAATGTCTTCCTCCTTTTTCTTAACTTGATCCATTTTTATCCATCCTTTAAGCTCAGCACATACACTACCCTTTATAGAAAGTTAATTCTGACCATTCTGGTTTAGATCTCAACACATGCATGTCTCACTAGCCCAGCACGTTCCATGTTGCATTGTAATGATCTATATGTCAGTCTCTCCAGAAGGGTAAGAGCTCCTTTGAATCTTTTGTTTCTAACATTGCATGTAGCTGGTACTAATTTATATTTAGTGAAGGAAGACAATACATGAAACAAAAGAAGACAAAAAGACACAGTCTCTGCCTTCAAAACTCATGCCCTATGCCCTAAAAGTACTTCCTTAATAGTTTTATACAAGTGAATTTAAAAGATAAAATCAAATTTATTTCCTTGATGAAATGAAGTCACATAAGTAGATTATCCATTTAAAAAGCAGTACTCTGGTGTCTTCTTTAAAACGATGTAACATGTATTTATTCCCCAAAACTAATTGCATTTTTATTTTACACAGAATTATAATATGTGTAGGAGATGAATAAGTGAAGTGTAGTAATCACCTATACAAGCTTGAGCTTAGTTGTTAATTATATGTAAACTATTGAACTGCTATATTAGAAGGAAAATTCAACATCTAATTATTATGAATGGTTGTTAAAAATTACTTGATAATATCAGGCATCATCCTTTTAGACTATAAAGTGTGAATCATTGAAGCAATTAAATCACAGCACTCAAATCTCATTAAAGGCGTATGAAAACAAACCTTAGAATGACTCTACCAAGTATGTTTCTTTTAGTCAGTTAAAAAAAGGACACCTGAAATTAAATCTAGCAATAAGTATAGACTTCCCAGCCAGAAATAATTTTTGAAAATACTTATCTAAGCTAGAATTACTTTAATATTTAGTTTCAGATATTTAATTAATTATAAATTATTTAATTCAAAAACACATACATATCCCTAAACATATTTAGGGTTTTAGCAGTCATGGCCTCATGTTCTGGTATATCTCATTAAGAACCTGAAAAGTATTTATTACTTTAATTATTATAGTAATCAAATGATAACTTTTTAAAATAGTTTACTTCATTTAATGACATTTGTCAAGAAATGTACTTTGTCATTCAGCATTCTATAAAGATTCTTTTTAATTATTTTGAAACAGTAAATTAAAAAGTGTATACCAAGAGTATATGTGTGAGATCTCACTCAAGGTGTGAGTAAGAGTGTTTTTTTCCACAATATGATTCCTCTTATCATATACCAATTTTGTGTTATAAATCAGTTTAATATAGAAATTAGCATTGTATCTGGTACATTCATCCTTCAAGTAAAACATGGTGTGAATTTTTAATATAATTAAATGCAAAAATATGAACTATTAGGCAAATTATTAGGTTGAATCATATGAAGTTGACAATATGTATTGATTTTTTTTAACCTACAGAAATGGAAATTGAACATGGTTCAACCTAATAAAAATAAGAGAACACTACACATGCATATGCGTCCGTACAGGAATCTTAGTGCTTCATTTTTAAATTATTACCAACATTAGAATTTTTAAATTAGCATAAATGTTATGTTTTTTTAAGTACTTGCATTAACTGACAAAATAAAAAACTATAAAAAAGAGTGTAAGGCATGCTATTCAGAATCTAATATTCAAACAGGTAAATTTTATAAAATGAGAAGCTATTTTTATCTCTCACCTCAACAAAAATTGCAAACAGCTATTATTCACAAGGCAGGAAAAGTAATATTCCTGTTCTTTGTGGGAGTAAAAATCTGTATAACCACTTTGAAGAGTAACTGGACAACATTTATCAAAATTTAATGTTGTACATACTCGAGAACCTAGCAATATATTATTGAACTTTATCCCACAAATATCGTAGGGTGAAAGGACAACTCTGCAACTGGACCCTTTTTGAGAAAATGAAATGTGTCTATATGTGTATACACACAAAAATCATAAAGACATAAAATCTATAAAAATATTTTTCTATGGGATTGGTTCAGGGAGGATGTCTTCTTTTAAAATTATATTTCCAATGAATGGGGAATAAAGCATCAGGATCACTTAGCTTCTTACTTTTATGTTTAAGAAACACTGTCTGTATTAAAATTGCTTTAGAACAGAACAAAGAAATGTTATCCCCCCCCTCCACCTCCACAGCCAAAGAAGGAAACACATTGCATACATTTTGTGACTATATGATAATAGTAATAATATGGAATGAGCTTCCATTGTCTAATGTGGTGAACCTCTTTTACTCTTTCTCCTTCCAGGTTTATTCAGTTGAACTTATTCAGGCAAATACAACCACTAATTACTTATATCTTTTCTTGTGCTGACTAGATCTTTGGCTAAAATCAAACGAAGCCACACATATATGCATATAGACAGCAGGACTCTCTGTATCTGTGTCTCTCTTTTTCACACACATATACATACACATACACCCCCAGATCGGCCATGTAGTAGGTACTAAGTACCCTTTTAAGACAGTTTGAAAAGTGTAAACACTGCTAGTCTTTAAATTTAAATTCTCCTAATCAAGTGATGAAAGGAAGGAAAGGAAGAAAGAGTAAATGGAAGAGAGGAAGAGCATAAAATGGATGCAGAGTGGAAAATTTGCTATTAAGTCAATTAAAACACATATTCTTTGGATAAATTTGCAAAAAAATTTTTGAAAATTAAAATGACTCATGATTATGTAAATAGACTGCTAGAAAAGCAAAGATCAAATAACCTGCTAGATCAAGCAAAGCTACATTTATTAGTGTCTTCAGATGGGAATCAGAACAGACTATGCATAAAATCTCAAAACATGGGCAGAGTGATTTTGAGGTGGATCTTGAAAGTAAAGAGATTAGTTGAGATCAGGCAAAATTATGACATAACTAACTCTGGGTTGGTGAATGGGAATAACAAAGCAGAGATTCTGAATTCTGTCTTTATGCTTAGGCAGTTAGTCTTGGCAAGTAAACTAAGGTTCAATCTTAATTTCCAGGAGTAGGAACAATAGCTTAGATATTTTCACTTGTTCTCTGTCATGCTTAGCAAACACACACACACACACACACACACACAACATCCCCCTCCCCAGGACAGAATGTGTCACAGAATTGTTTAGCACAGGAATAGGAAAATTATTTTTGGTTATGTCTTAATATCATAATCCAAAAATAATTCCAATATGAAATGTTAAATAAATTTCATTACTTATACTTTCCTTTACATAAATCTCTATATGTTTTTATATAACTGTTAGTAATATATATGTATATATAATACTTATTATATAATAAATGCATTTATACATAAAATAAATATTTATTTAGACATAATTTTATATAAAATAAGCTGTTTTCCTTATTTTTAAATATTCCTAAGAGTATACTATTTTGGTAACTAGAATTATGGTGTAGTTAGGAATGTACAATGATTTATTTTACCAGCTTCCTTTTATTAGACTTTTAGTTGGTTTTCAACAGTTGGCTATTATAAATACTGCTCTAATGAACATCTGTGAACATAAATCTTTGACCTCATCTCTCATTATCTCCTTAGGACAGATTTCTAGAAATAAAGTTAATTGCCAAAGAGTGTCCATCTCTATTTACTATAAAATTATGAGTGAAATGATTAATGACTTTACCATGATCACAGTTTCAATCTTCCTGTAACTTTTGAGAATATTATATGACAGATGCTATTATAGACAGAAAATGATTTACATGTTTTAAGTCTTATAGTTGTTTATTACAGATGAAACCCTGGAGTTATTTTCTTTAGAAAGTGAAGACTCAGTTTTATCTATGCCTCCCATTAAAAAAGAAAATCAAAAGTATCACATTAAGTACTTCATCCTTCCTCTTACTAAGATTTTTGGGTTTTGTTTTATTTTGTTTTTTTCTGCTTTGTAAATTGGTCTGACCTATTATCAATCTAAAAGTTCTGGTATTCTTCACTAATATCAAGGTCTTAACCTGTCTTCTGGCCCAAAGCCAATTTGACTAATTGCGTATTTCCAGATTTCGGCCAATCAGATTCATTTAGGAAAGCTATTCTCTTCTTCCTTGGAAATGATAACACAATGTTACTTTTACTGTAAAAGCATAAGTTTTTAAAAGCAGACTGTATCTTAAGCAGTAAAAGTTTACCATAATCGTACCTCAGCTCAGGAAACCTGCAGTCTTCTACCTAAAACTGCATGCTTTTCAAAAGTTGTTTTATGCATAGCTCTGAAGAACAACACACCGGTGTGCATAATATATCATGCACGTTGCTAGAGACACTCTATTGTCTAAGTACTATATTTTAGTGAACTTGCTTCAATACATCTGTTGGAAATATTTTTTTTCTATGTGTGTTCCAAATCAGTGTTCAATAATTTGGGTAGTTTGTATTTCAGGCAAAAGTGTGACCTCAAAAGTTATAAGAAACAAAGTCTTCAGTGAGACACTGTTGGGGAAAAAAATCCTATTCATCCACTTTAATGCTCTGAAATACTGGTTGTTTTTGACTCTGGCCTATGTTAGCCCTGACCAAAGAAAGAAGTGTCGGGAAACACAAATTACTGAAAATTCCTATTATTTACAGCTGTTAGATGAGATTTGAGTGGTTATTATTTTTGGCTTATTGTCAATTCAAACAAATCATTTGTAATGAGAGTGTAAGAATAGTTTTTTATATATTTTTCCAGCTGGAACTCAAATGTCGCTTTATTTTATCATGTAAAATATCAGTGGATATACATTTGACATTCAATTGTGAGATATTTATGTAGTATCACGCATATTTTTATTTGTCTTTTTAAAAAGAGTCTTGCACATCTTATGCAAATGTAACATCCCCTTGTTCTCAAATATAGACAGCACATATGTAAGGAAACAAAACTCTACTGTAGACTAAATTCATATAAGCTAATTTAAACTCCCAAGGTTTTTTTTGTTTGTTTGTTTTTGTTTGTTTGTTTTTGTTTTCTTTTAAGTTAGCATTCTGCTTCCAGGAGAATAGTTTTCCATTAGAAGTTTTATTAAAGGTCACCTGGGTAGCATAGTCAGCTAGGTATCTGACTCTTGATCTTGTCTCAGTCCATGATCTCAGGGTTAGTGAGATCATCAGGCTTTGCACTGATGGTGCAGAGCCTGCTTGAGATTCTGCCTCTCCTCCTCTCTGACCTCCCCCTCTTGTTCTCTCTCTCTTTCTCAAAATAAATAAATAAAAAATTAAAAATTAAGAAATAAAAAAGGTTTATTAAAACCAAACTGACTGAAGTTTATACAAAATTTGCCATTCCTAAGAAGTGATATGTTCACCAATTAACTGTAGAAGTCATATATATTATGATGTTTGAAAAGATAGACACAAAATTTTCTCTTAATTTTTATTTTTACAGATTAAAACTAAGAAATGTGTAAAAATGATGAAGATGAATTATAGATGCAGGAGATTGAAGTTAAGAGTGGGGTTTCCAAACTCAAAATTCTTGGGCTCCAATCACACATTCTCCACTTAGTTACTTGGGCAAGTTCTTAACCTCTTTGTGTCTGTTTTCTCACCTGCAAAGTGGTTGTGATAAGACTAGTTCTCTTGTAATCTATATAAACCCAACAGTGTCAGGCATCTAATAATCTTCAATAATTACCATGTTAGTAATTATTCTTAAACATTACACATTCAGTCATTATCTAGAATTTGTTGAAAACATAATGGATGCAGAGTATGTGTAGGTAATTAGCAATTGGCAAAGATAAATTGAAAAGTCAAAACTTGAGGATTTAAGACTGTAAAAGGTGTAGGAGAAAAGCATGGACATAGTAAGAAAGTACATAGAGTTACTGGAGCAACTGGTAGTGAAGGCAAAAGTCAAAATTATATGCACAGGTTTATGATTAAACATGAAAAGATAAAGAAGCAAATTTAAAAAGTGCAATTGCTAAGCACACAAACATAGAAAGAAGGAAGATATAGTTGTTTTTTGCAAGGAACTATCTGTGCACCAAGTAACATGCGTTTTAAAGACCTATATATGGTGATTAGCAAAATGAAAACTCAAAAGAATGAAATAAATTAGAGACCCTATAAATTATGTTTCTAAAATTTTATTTTGATGCACAAAGGCCAGGCTTTTGGGCTGCTCTAAGAATGGTGCTAGTTTGCCATAATTTCTTTACTCTTATATGTCTCATGACCAGGAGAATAATTTTCAATATATTTCTTTAGGGTAGAATTTCATAATTTAGTTAGTAAATGGAGTACCTTTAATGGATGCATGATTGCACCTACAATGGTAACCAGTGCAAACCTACCTAAGAACATTTATGTTACAAGTATCTAGTAAAGGTGCTATTATGCTTACCTTATTGTCAAAAATCCATGTACTCAAAGTCCTACAGCGCATAAGTGGCGAAGAAGAGGAAGAGGAAGAAGAGGAAGATTTGAAGTCCTGCCTAAATTCTAAGTTGATTCTTTTCTCTGGAAATCACACTCTTTTGATAAAACTCAGAGATATTAGATAGCATAGACATCGCAGAGGATTAGAAAGAAATGAGAAAAAGAAAACACTGAAGATCTTAAAAACACTGTTCATTTGAAACAAAAGCACAGATGAAGAAGCAGGTGATGGAGGAACATTTGTTTTCAGACTGAAGGCTCAAACAAACAAAACGCAGCCAACACAGCACTTTAGTGGTCATTCCCTTTCATGAACAAAAGGGTAAGTGTTATTGTTAGTTAGGAATTGTACACTTTTCCATGAGATGATTATTATAAAGTTAATTGAAATTCCTGGGAAATGATATTTTAGAAAGAGGGAGTATAATTATCTATTATTCATGTTGATTCGGGTACTACTGAGTTGATTTAAATATATAACCCCTTGTAAAGTCAATGGCATTTCTATATCCAGAACAAGACTGTAGATTGTACTGTCCAAAATGAGTAATGCACTTTCCATATTAAGGGTGCTTGTCAAAAGATGTCTTTATTAGAAACAGAATTGAGATCCTTGTAAAAGCAAAATACTACCAGGATCTCCTCATTAGGTGCTTTTTACCTTTTCCCTCTTACTTTGAAGCATTTCCCCTTCAGTTTCATCAAGATTTCTAGTCCATTAGACTTGAAAGATGCGTAAACTAGTACAGTGTAAAGCAGCAATTGCTAAAGAAATTAATCATGGGTCTCACAATACACCTTACTTGTGATTTTTTCCCTTTAAATAAAAGCAGAAGCATATAAGAGCAGCCTGAACCAGAAAGAATACTTCTTTAACAGCAGTTCAACTAAAAAAAACACAAAAAACAAAAACCCAAAAACCCCAAAACCCAAAAACAACAACAACAAAAAACCCTCTTCACTTGCACGGTTCCATGTGATACTCAGAATAACTCTAAATTAATCATTCAAATTTTCTTTTTAAATCCCTTATTCTGATGAGTTCATTCATTGATTTTTAAATTAAACTACCTTATGTTTTGGGATAAACCTAATTTTCCTATGGTATATTTTCTTGTTAAATTATCATTATCATTGCTGGATACAGTTTACTAATTTTTTTTAGGATTTTTTTGCATCTGTGCTCATTATGAGACAATTTTATTATGTTATTTTTTTCTGAGAATATGTAAATTTAAGCCAAACTTTCACATTTATTGCAATGATGTTATTTATAATACCCTTTTGTTATTTGTCCATAACTGAGTCTCCATTATGAGTTTTGGTAATTTGTGGACCAAATTTGTCAACATATGAAAGACAAATCAAGAAATAAGATATGATGGCAGGAATTAAATCCAAACTTATCAATAATTAATAATATTTATAAATGGATTAAGTTAAAAGACAAATGTTATAAAGTAAAAGGATGGAAATATATATCAAGGAATTTTTTAAAAAGAAAATGTTTAGTGACTTTAATATCTAAGCAGAATGACAGGTAAAAAAATGCTAGAAACAGAGTAACTTCACAGTGCTAAAAGCTTCGATACACCTATAACTTGTCATGATTCTAAATTGTTTTCAGTGCATTCAAGAACTTTAGACTCACATTCTTTTTAGACACATGAGATGATTTAGGAAAATTTATCATAAAAAGACTCTAAAGCAAATCCATCCTACTTCAAAGAACTCTGAGAATATAGAGAATTTTCTCTGACATCAGTGTTGTTAAAGAAATAAGAAACATGTTATATAACCAATGCTTTAAGGGAAATGTCATAATGGATATTAGAAAATATTTAAAATTCAATGATAATAAAAATGCTACAAATAAAAACTTGGAAATGTAATTAAAGCAGTATTTAGAAATAAAGTAAGAGCCTTAAAACCATATATTAGTAAAGAAAAAGGGTTAAGTTTAATGATCCAAGCAAGCATTTTAAGAAACAGAGTGAAACAAAGAGAAAGAAAAGTAAAACAGTCCCAAAGAAAAAAAGCAGAAGAAAAAGAGAATTGATGAAATACAAACATTTGAAAGAGAGGCTCAAAGGGAAAAAGAAAGCCAGAAGTTGATTCTTTTTGTTAAGAAAGAAGAAATAAATTTGGCAAAACATCCTGAAATTCATATGAATGTAAAAACAGCCAATAATAGCCAAGAAAAGTTTGAAGATTAGGAAGAGTGGTGTGGGGTTTTCTATACTTAATTTCAAGCCTTATTACAAAGATTTGGTGACTGATATCCTTGAATTTATATGGGGAAAAAACAAAAGAAGAGAAAGCTGAGAAACAGATCATGAATATACATGAACTTAGTATGTAACAGTGTAGACATTATAAACAGTGATGAAACAATCAGTAGTGAAACAATGATCTATTTAATAAATGCGTTGGGACAGTAAGCTTAATAAAAATAAAATATGGAATCTACCTCACCACTTTTACAAAATAGATTTCAGATAAAGAACTAAATCAAAAAAGTTAAATGTAAAAAAAAGTAAGTAAACATAGAATAATATATGTATGCCATAGTCAGTGGCATACATACTTTTTAAAGTAAGACATGGCATGTGAAAATAATTCTTTAATGTATTCTTTAATGATGTGTAAATGCCATGTCTTAATTATATGGATACATAAAAATGTAGTAGAAGTATACAGATACAAACATGAACTCAACAACTTAGGTAAATTAATTACCTCTAAGTGAGGAAGTCAGCATAAAGAGATATGGAAGGGAGCTTTAGAGAACCCAGAAGTGGACCCACAAAGCTATGGTCAACTAATCTTTGACAAACCAGGAAAGAATATCCAATGGAATAAAGACAGTCTCTTCAGCAAATAGTGCTGGGAAAACTGGACAGCAACATGAAGAAAAATGAACCTGGACCACTTTCTTTCAACATAAATGAAAATAAACTCAAAATGGATGAAAGACCTAAATGTAAGACAGGAAGCCATCAAAATCCTAGAGGATAAAATAGGCAAAAACCTCTTTGACCTCGGCCACAACAACTTGTTACTCAACACATCTGTCTCCAGAGACAAGGGAAACAAAAGCAGAAATGAACAATACGAACCTCATCAAAATAAAAAGCGAGGAACACAATCAGCAAAACTAAAAGGCAACCGACAGAATGGGAGAAGATATTTTCAAATCACATATCAAAATTACATTTTGTTAATATACAAAATCTATAGAGAACTTACCAACCCAACGTCCAAAAAAACAAATAATCCAGTGAAGAAATGGGCAAAAAACATGAATAGACACTTCTGAAACAGAGACATCCAGATGGCTGACAATCACATGAAAAAAATGTTCAACATCACTCATCATCAGGGAAATGCAAATCAAAACTATGAGATACCACCTCACATCTGTCAGAATGGCCAACATTAACAAATCGGCAACAAAAGATGTTGGTGAGGATGAGGAGAAAGAGGATCTCTTTTGCACTGCTGGTGGGAGTGCAAACTGGTGCAGCCACTCTGTAAAACAGTATGGAGGTTCCTCAAAAAATTAAAAACAGAACTACCCTAGGACCCAGCAATTGCACTACTAGGTATTTATCCAAGGGATTACAGGTGTGCTGTTTTGAAGGGGCACAATCACCCCAATGTTTATAGCAGTGTTATCGACAATAGCCAAGGTATGGAAAGAGTCCAAATGTCCATCAATGGATAAATGGATAACAAAGATGTTGTATACACACACACACACACACACACACACACACACACTATTACTTGGCAATCAAAAATAATGAAATCTTCCCATTTGCAACTACATAGATGGAACTAGAGTGTATTATGCTAAGCAAAATTAGTCAGAGAAAGACAAATATCATATGACTTCCCTCATATGAAGAATTTAAGGTACAAAACAGATGAACATAGGGAAAGGAAGCAAAATGATATAAAAAGAAGGAGGGGAACAAAACATAAAAGACTTAAATATAGAGAACAAACAGAGGGTTGCTGGAGGGGTTGTAGAAGGGGGTGGGCTAAATGGGTAGGGGCATTAAGGAATCTACTGAAATCATTGTTGCACTATATGCTAACTAACTTGGATGTAAATTAAAAAAATAATTAAAAAATAAGAAAGGGAGCTTTAACAAAACTATACCTTCTTTCCCTTTCTTTCCTTCTTTCTTTCTTTCTTTCTTTCTTTCTTTCTTTCTTTCTTTCTATTTATTTAGAGAGACACACAAGTGGGGAAGGATAGAGATAGAGAAAGAGAGAGAATCCCAGGTAGGCTCTGTGCTATCAGCACAGAGCCTGATGCAAGGCTAGAACTCACAAAACCATGAGATCATGACCTGAGCTGAAACCAAAAGTTGGACGCTTAACCAACTGAGCCACCCAGGTGCCCCAGTAATATTTTCTTTCTTTAAGACAAATTGGGGGGTGCCTGTGTGGCTCAATCAGTTAAGCGTCCAACTCTTGATTTTAGCTCAGGACATGATCTCATGGCTTGTACAGTCGAGCCCTGCATCTCTCTCTCAAAATAAATTTAAGACTGTTTAAAAAAGGACAAATTGGTTAAATGCAAAATGTTAATATTAGTTGGCGAATCCATGGAGGTGTGTTATAATATTCTGTATATTTCTTGATATGTTGCAAATATTGATCAATTTAATAAATGGATTCAGAGATACCAACTTGTTTTGCAAATTACATCATCTGCCACAAATCAAATCAAACAATTATTTTTTAATGGCTATATGCATTCACACTGATTTTTCCAGATGTTACTTCATAAAAAGGTGATAATCATCAACAACTATAGCATTACCTTTGAATTATGAAGGGGTTAATATCATATGTTATAATAAGAACAGTTCACATGGCAATGGGCAATGACAATTTACCTAAGTGATGATGATTTTGGTATTGCTTTATAGTTCAAATTCAGCATGCTGCCAGGATACTAACAGACACATAGTATGCCTTTGGTCAAAAAAGCATTATATATATTCAGTGGTAAAACCAACCTGTAAGAGTAAGAGTAATCAAGGTCTAGAGAGTTTTGGTTGTACAGTATTGAGACAATGAAATCTTTATTTACTACATTAATTGTTAATTAATTAATTAATTACATTACATTAAGTTCAATTTACTGACCTCTCACTATGTGCTGAGCAGGGTATCAAAAATTTTATATATTTTGTTTGATAATCACAATAACCTGGGGAGGTTATCACTTATTTTACTGATGGGGAAACTGAGGCTTAGTGATCAAATAGTACACCTGAGATCAGAGTAAATGGTAAAGCCCAGAAAATGCAGCCCAGAATGGTTCAAAAGCCCTGGTCATTAATCACAACTTTATAATTATCAAATAAGTTGTTTTCTCCATAAAGGAGAATGATGTTTTCTATGGCATGTTAGCTAGCATTATTCTAAGCTGTTGAAGCATCTGCGCATTGTAGTGTTGGACAATTTTTATCTAGCAACAACTTTAAAGTGAATCTGTTAAATGTGTTATTTGACTGGATGAGAATTCACTAATAAATCAAGCATTTTTCAGAAATAGTGTTTTTATGTCAGAAAATATTTGAATCTTATCAAATGATATAAAAGGACATGGAATCAAAATGGTGGAAGCTTTGCAAATTATGAAAACACTGGAAATTTGAAATATAGTCAAGATTTCCTCATAAAGTATCAGGCAAAATAGTTCCTTACCAGTTTTAGAAAGTTGTTGTAGTCACAAATACATAGTTTTACAAAGTATGTCCTTGAAGACTATTTAATCAGAGAATTTCAGTGAAGCTGACATATTCTGTTACAAATTAAGAAAATTTAATGGTTTTGTTTGCATATTTTCTTTTTTCCTTTTAATTTTTTAAAGTTTATTTATTTTGAGAGAGAGAGAGAGCATGAGTAGGGTAGGGGCAGAGATAGAGGGAGAGGGAATTCCAAGCAGATTCCATGTTGTCAGCATATAGCCCACACGGGGCATGAGCTTATGAACCATGAGATCATGACCTAAGCCGAGATCAAGAGTCGGAGACTCAACTGACTGAGCCACCCTGGTGCCCTTGTTTACATATTTTCTACACTATCTTGTAGTTATATATGTAAGTCTTCTTATTTATACACAAGAAATGCTGTACTCAAAGTATTGAAAGGCATGCTTTTGAGAAATAGTAGGGAAAGAAGAATGATTGGGCATGGCTTGCAATCCAGCGCAAACTCAATACAAAGAGCAGTGGAAGGGTGGTGTGTCAACTTACACACAAGATTGAATCTCCTGCTGCAAAACATTTTGCAGATAATAACTTGATGGGGACCGCATACACTCAACACTATACTTGTAATACACAAGTACATGCACATCTTTAAAAACTGCTTTACTTAAGGCAGACATATTGAATTCACTGATAGAAGTTATATATTTTATAAAAAAATCAATATTAACTAATGTAAGAAGAAAAAGATGGTTTTGATACCACTTTTATTCCAATTTCACTTCTCTTCCTTTAGTTTCATGGAAGGTTTTATTTGCCACAATTTTCTTATTTGTGTAGGACCTTTACAGATCAGTGCAGCTTATTATGTGTTCTTACCTTGAAGATCATTTTTATATTTTACCTTTCTTATTGTAAAATACATACTTGAGCGGTGGATAATATACTATACTCTGGTTTGTTTATTGGTCTGCCCTACTTCAGTCATCTTTTTTTCAGTAGATTTGGGTACTTTTTTTCTGAAATAGTGGGCGTTATCATCATTGTACTATCATAGAATCCTTGAATGCTAGGATGTTCAAAGGGAAGTGAAGGAAATGAACAAATAATATAGCGTAATGGTTAAGAGCATGGGATTTGGAATAAGATGGAATGGGTGTTAGTCGCAACTCTGTCATTTTTAGCTAAGACACTTTTGTTTCCTCCTTTGGAAAATGAAAATATTAATAAGGTTATTCTTTCCACTTTCTAGATCATTGAAGATACAAGTCTTTTATAATTTCACATATTGACTGAGGTCTTCATAATTTAGAAGTGATGAGACTTGAGACAAATGAGAAGTGATGTAAGACAGATAAGTAAGCCTGAAACGTCATTGAACTCTTTTCTACTAGTATAGAGAGTTGGCTTTCTTTAGAATGCCTGAAGAATTTTCAAATTATGTAATTTTTGATAGGTAACCTATAACATTCAACATATATGTTTCACTGTTTTCTTTATTCAACAAATATTGACTACATGCCATGTTATCAGCCAAGCACAATTCAAATGATGAGAGTTTGGTATTAAACAAAGGAAGCATTATTTTATATTCACAGAACTAACTTTTGAATCCATTTCTCTTAAAGGTTACATTAAAATCTACCAGTAAATGGTTTTATACAAATAAATATAGTAGTTATTTAATTGAAAAAGTAATATGGTGCATAATAACAAGAGAACCACACCCATCCTTATGGAATTTGAAAAAATATTTAATAACTAGCATGGTGGTAATTTTCATTATGTATAAGATTTCTTTCATGCTTAAATTATATTTAAAGGGGGCCATATCCTTAATTTTCAGACTTTCAAAGGATGTGATTTAACACTATATATTGTGTGCCACAGCAACTGTTTATAAGAATGGTTGGTTTCATTTGAAAATATGTCACGGAGTATTACGACTGTCCATTATTTAATGAGAATTTTTCATTACTCTATAAAATGCTGATAATGAACTTGAGTTTCCAAGCTATCTGTATTTTATATTTCCATATAAATATATATGCAAAACAGAATGTGCAGAACAAATATCACCACTGTTTTCTAAATTATTTGAGTGATAATAGAGAATGAATCTAAAAAGTCTGATCTTTTATAAAAAGAATCTTCTGCTTTAACGGAGCATCTCTGGAAGCATTTTTATTTAAGCTTTCTCTCTTTTTTTAGTGATTTGGAAGCTTTTTAAAAAAAGTTATTTATTTTGAGAAAGAGAGACAGCTTGAGTAGGAGAGGGGCAGAGAGAGAGAGGGAGAGAAGGAATCCCAAGCAGACTCCAAGCTGCGATTGCAGAGCCTAATGCGGGGCTTGAACTCATGAACCATGAGAACCTGAGCCGAAACCAAGAGTTGGACACTTGACTGAGCCATCCAGGCACCTCTAAACAATTTCTTAGTAAATTAAGAGAATAAAAAAAAAAAAGACACACAACTAAATAGCACTGAAGATACCTAGCTGAACATAGAGTTTTTTACCACAAAAAGAAGGAAAAATGAGGGTCCAGTTTCATGTTGCAATTAGGAGAAGTAAGAAAAAGAAGGGGACAATGTCTTTCCTGCATGAGATGACATACTGTGCCAATCACAGGGCTACATGGTTTCCTATACATGCATAATAGCATCCTAATACCTCATTAGTTGCATCTGAGATATATCTTATTTCATTAATTTTCATCACAACCCAGTGAGATAGGTATTAATATCTCCATCCTTATCAACAAGAACCCATAGGATCAGAGTCGTTAACTTGGAAGAGAAGAGAGAAGCATGAGCATGACTGATAACAAATAAAAATAGTAACTGATCTTCAAGACTCCATCGTGTTCATTTTACAAACATCTTTTTAAGCACTTAGAATTACCTGGCACTCTCCCAAATATATTAGTCTGTTTTCTTTTCCACTGCCAACTTCTGGGCTGTCAGGCCCTTTCTAGGAAATGCCAAGTTCTACCATCATTGGTTATATGTCACATGCATTATTTAACGTTGCCCCATTTTAACATAATAGTCTTCTAAGGAAGAACAACTCACTGACTTCACAAAATAGTGTGATAATAGTGTGTCAGTACGGTATATGTAGAAATACATGCACACAAACACAACTACTTCAGACAAAAATACATGCATAGGTAGAAACGATTTCAGTCTTTTGACTGAAAAAATATTTCTTTTTTAAATTTTTAAATGTTTATTTTTAAGAGAGAGAGAGAGAGAGAGACAGAGACAGAGACAGAGCATGAGTGGGGGAGGGGCTGAGAGACAGAGGGAGACATAGAATCTGCAGGTGGCTTCAGGCTCCCAGCTATCAGCACAGAGCCCGACGTAGGGCTCAAACTCACAAACTGCGAGACCATGACCTGAGCCGAGGTCAGACACTTAACTGACTAAGCCACCCAGGTGCTCCCCAAAATATTTTTTGACCTGATTAGTGAAACTATCTCTAGGTAGAGTGGTCTTTTTTTTTTTTTTTTTGAAAACTGAAATGTAATTGACATATAACACTGTGTAGCTTTAAGGTACACAATGTATTGATTTGATACATTTATATATTGCAATATGATTATTACCTTAGCATTAGTGAACACCTCTTTATCATCACATAATTATCATTTCTTTTTTGTTGTAGAAACAATTACGATTTAGTCTTTTAGCAACCTTGGAGTTTACAATACAGTACTGCTGAGTATAATCACAATGCTATGTGTGTATTGGCTCTTCCAGGACTTATTTATATACTAGTTCCCAATTTATACTCTTCAACAACATATCCCCAACTCTCCCCCAGCCTCTGGTGAAAAGAAAAAAAAAAGCAAAAAAATGAACATCCTAAACTTAACCAAATAATCATCATTCTACTCTCTGTTTATAGGTTTGGCTTTTTTAGATTTTACATTTAAGTTATATCATACAGTATATGTCTCTCTCTAACTTATGTCACTTATCATAATGCCATCAAGGTCTTTATGTGTGGTTGCCAATGGCAGGATTTCCTTCTTTCTCATGGCTGAAAATATTCCATTGTATATATGTACTATAAAAATTTTTTAAGTTTATTTATTTATTTTGAACAACAGAGAGAAAGAGAGGGAGGACACATGGGCAAGTGGGAGAGAGGGGAGTGTAGGAAGAGAGAGAATTGCAAGCAGGCTCCTTGTTGTCAGCACAGAGCCCTCTGTGGGGCTCAATCCCATGAACTGTGAGATCATGACCTCAGCTGAAATCAAGAGCAGGATGCTTATTAACTCCTTAATTTCACTGATCTTTTTTATTATTTTTTTTTCTGGTCTCTATCTAATTTATTTCTACTCTGATCTTTGTTATTTCCTTCCTTCCACTAACTTTCACCTTAGTTTGTTCTTCTTTTTCAATTTCCTGGAGGTGTAAAATTAGGTTGTTTATTTAAGATCTTTCTGTGTTCTGATATATGCATTTATCAGTATAAACTTCCTTTTCAAAACTGCTTTTGCAGCATCATAGGTTTTATACATAGTGTTTCCTCTTTCATTTGTTGAAATATTTTATTTTGATTTTGATTTTTTCTTTCATCCACTGGTTTTTCAGGAGACTGTTATTTAATTTCCATATGTTTGTAGATATTGCAGCCTTCCTCTTGTTTACTTCTAGTTTCAAACCATTGTGACTGGAGAAGACACTTGGTATGATTTCAATCTCCTTAAATTTGACAAGACTTGATTTGTGTCTTATCATATGGTCTAACTGGAGAAGTTGCATGTGCACATGACAAGAACTTACATCCTTCTTTTGTTGGATAGAATGTTCTAAAAATGTCTTTTGGATTAATTTGGTCCAATGTATGATTCAAATCCATCATTTTCTGTCTGAAAAATGCCCTAACCATAGTTCTGAGTGGGGTATTTAATTCTTATATTATTGTATTGTTATTTCTCTCTTCAAATGTGTTAGTATTTGCTTAATATATTTAGGTGCTCCAGTGCTGAGTGTATATATATTCATGATTGTTATATTTTCTCGATGGATATATACATGAGATATATATATATGATATATATATGAGATATATATATATATATAAATGTATATATATATATATATATATATATATATATATATACACATAGCTATCCCTGATTTCTTTTGGTTTCCACTTAAATGAAATATCTTTTGGGGCTCCTGGGTGACTCAGTCAGTTAAGCATCTTTGGCTCAGGTCATGATCTCGCAGTTCATGGGTTCGAGCCCCGCATCTGGCTCTGTGCTGACAGCTAGCTCAGAGCCTGGAGCCTATCTTTGGATTCTGTACCTCCCTCTCTCTCTGACCTTCCCCTGTTCACGCTTTCTCTTTCTCTCTCTCAAAAATAAATAAAACATTAAAAAAATAAAAAAATTTAAAAAATAAATGAAATATCTTTTTCAATCCATTCTCTTTGAGCTTAGGAGTGTCTTTAAAACTGAAGTGAGTCTTGTAGGCAGCATATAGATGGGTCTTGTCTTTTTAATCCATACAGCCTCTCTTCACATTTTGATTGGTGAATTCAATCCATTTTCATTTAGAGGTATTGATATGTGAGGGCTTGCTAATGCCATCTTATTAATTGTTTTGTATTTCCATTGTTTCTTTTCCCTTTGATTTTGCTTACCTTTGTAAATTGGTGATTTTCTGTGGTGGTATGTTCTATTTCCCTTTTCTTTATCTTTTATTCTAGCTTTTTGCTTTGTGGTTTCCATGAGGCTTACATAAGGCATTTCATAGATAAAACAGTCCATTTTAAGCTGAATAGCAACTTAACTTTGATCATCTATAAAAGCTTCACCCTTTTACCCCCAACCTTTAATATTTTTGATGTTATAATTTATCTCTTTTATTTTGTGTATTTGTTAACACACCATAATGGCTATAATTTCTTTTATTACTCTTTTCCTTTGATCTTTATACTACAGTTAAGTGGTTAACACAGCATCCTATTACAGATTTAGTTTTCTTTTTTAATTTTTTTTAACATTTATTTATTTTTGAGAGACAGAGAGAGATAGATCATGAGCAGGGGAGGGGAAGAGGGAGAGGGGCACACAGAATCAGAAGCAGGCTCCAGGCTCTGAGCTGTCAGCACAGAGCCCGATGTGGGGCTCGAACCAACAAACTGTGAGATCATGACCTAGCCGAAGTCTGACGCTCAACCAACTGAGAGCTTTCTAAGTCTGACTCTATAACTACCTTTCCCAGTGTGCTATAAACTTTCATATGTTTTCATTTACTGATTAGTGTTTATTTTCTTCAGCTTGAAGAATTACTCTTAAAATTTCTTGCATGCAGGTCTAGTGGTGATGAACTCACTCAGCTTTTGTTTTTCTAGGGAAGTCTTTATTTCTCCTTCATACCTGAAAGATAACTTTGTTGAATATTCTTGGTTGGCATTTTTTTCTTTCAACACTTTGAGTATGTCATTCTACTCTCTCTAGGCCTGTGGGATTTCTGATGAGAAATTCACTGATAGACTAATCAGGGTTCCTTTGAGGATTAAAACCTCCCCCTCCCACCCCCTCTCTTGTTTTTAGAATTCTTTACTTATCCTTGATATTTGATAGTTTTACCATAATGTGTCTTGGAGAGGTCTTTTTGCACTGAGATAACAATAAGGATAATCTATTAGCTTTGTAAACTTAGATGTCTAATTTTCTCCCCAAGTTTGGGAATTTCTCAGCTATGATTTAAAATTTTCTGCTCTTCCTTTCTTCTCCTTCTGGAATCCCAATTATTCCAATATTTGTTCTTTTGATGAAATCCCATAGGTCACGTAGGCTTTCTTCACCTTTTTCATTCTTTTTACCTTTGTTCTCCTCTAACTGGGTTATTTCACAATTCTTGTCCTCTAACTGACTTATTCTATCTTCCATTTGCTCTACTCTGATGTAGATGCCTTTTTATTACATTTTTCATTTCAATTATTGAAGTCTTCAGTTCCAGAATCTGTTTGGTCCTTTCTATGACTTCTATCTCTTCAAAAAAAATCTCATTTTGATCATATATTTTTTGTTTAAGATCTAGTTAAACTGTCTGAGTTGTCTCATAGCTTGTTGTTTCTCCAAAACAGCTATTTTGCATTTTAATGGCATGTTTCCTTTATTTTCCATGTTCTTTTAGTTCTGTGCTGCTGCTTTCACATTTGAAGTGTAAGACACCCCTAAAGCTTTGCTAATTGCCTTCTGTTTGGGTATTCTGTTCAGTGATGTTTTTATGGGGTTTTATGTATGGGGTTTTATCTGCCTGTGTGGGGGCATACCAGTTTCACTGTACTTGCTCCCTCTTGTGGCAGGATTCTTTATTAAGCTTTTATGTCTGGTTCTTGCAAGTCACCAGGCTGGTACTAGAAACCGCTCTTTTGTTTCCAGAAGATGGCAGTATCACTCAAATTTGTGGCTTCTTCCTTGCCTAGGAGACCCTGGCCTATTTTCTATGTGTATCTCAGTTTAAGAGCTCTCTTGCTACAGCACTCAGCGGTGCATACAAAGAGCCAGTCACAGAGTGGAGGGAAGTGTGATTTTAGTCCCTCTGAATAGTGTCTGCAGGCCTAGTAGGAAGGTCCTAGGGTATATTACTCCCAGAGGCTAGTGGATGGACTTTCTACTGAGTACAGTCAGCAAAAAACTAAGTCCCTTAACTGTCTCTTTCTCAATTTCCTCCATCCCCCTAGTCATGAAGGTCTGACCTCAATACTCTGGGTATTGCTGGAGAGAAATGGGTTTATATATCTGTGTCCCACACAACTGGGTAAACAGGCAATCACTGACTGTTCAGAACAGTGACAGAAAAGGTGACTGCTGCTGGATAGAGCAGCCCCATGCAATGTTTCCTTGGTAAGGAGGGTGGCATGAGCAATGTTTTAAACTGCCTCCTCTGTGACAAAACTTGTATTTTTTTCTTTTCTTTTTTCTTTCCTTTCCTTTCCTTTTCTTTTTTTTATCTCCAGTGGTATGCTAGAATGTCCCCTAGAGAAGGCTGAGCTTCAGAAAATTCTCTCTTATGTGGGGGTATGTGCCCAGGTCAACACTCTCCAGGTTTTTTTCCCAACCAGGGCAAGAGAGATCTGACATGTTGACTGTCTCCTTTGATTCCACAGCTTAATACCTAGATCAGTCTGCCTATTATTGGACATACAGGTGGGTAAGACTCCTCCTGGGACGCTTGGTGTATGGTGCTAGGTTCATAACATCCACAAAAGTACTTTTTGTTTATGGCTGGGTATCTGTTTCATTGTTTAAAAAGTGGGATAAAAAAAAGGAACATCTTACATTGCCATGATGCTGATGTTGCTCCCCAGAATGGTCATTTTGATGCATCCATCACATTGTTATCAGACTATATGCACAGCTCATTTGCATAAGAGTAGAAACATACAACTGGAGAAACAAAGAAACCTATGCAATGTGAATTATTTCATCTTAATGTTCTTGAGCATGAAAGTGCCTAATCTGTGTTTTTACTGCCAAAGCAGCAAAGAAAATGCAAGACAACACTTTATACCAGTGAAATTTGTTTAAAGACATGTAACATCATTAGAAAAGAGTGATTCGTTATGGTTAGTTTGGTTAAGGAATACTATAGTTAGTTTATAAGTATACAACATAAATGTTTTCTTCATACAAATGCATTTTATACTCTCTCCTAAGGTAGTCTAAAAACTGTAGAATTTTATGATATTAGAATGAGTTCTAAAGTGTAAATTTTATAGTTATTCTACTTGGCCACAACAATCATCATAAAAGCAAATAATTATCTTTTCTTTCTTATTATGTTAATGCCTTGGGTAATGAGACTTTTTGCTTATTTAATATTTAAACGATATAATTGGAATGATACTTTTTATGTTTCCCAGTTGTTATTCCGTAGTTTTCTCTTAAGTAAACAAAAAAAATCCTATACATTTTTATAGTAGTATATGTCTATAGTATATATAGATAGACATATACTCATATATGTATAATACAAAAGTACTGTTCAAAAGACTTAATTCTTTAAGTAAGTAGTTATTTAGTGACAATGTTAAGTTGTTAAAATACTTTGAAAATAAATATAGAGAATTAAAGACTTGATAAAGACGGATACCCTCCATTTTTGTGGAATATTTAGCAGCCATCAAATACAGAGTCAAAAGAACAAGTGAAAAACTCTCCTGCACTTGAAACATCGACAAGCCCTGGGTTTCCTTCACTAGGCTTTGCAGCATCACTCATGAATTACAGTACAGTAAGCTTTGAATGCGGCAGTATTTTGTCCCCAAGGTTTCTGTTCCAAGACATTATACATTTTTTTAAACCATTAAATAGGCAGTCAGAGATATAAGCAGGCAGAGCTATAAGCTATATAAGTGTCTTTTTTTTCCTTTCCATTTAATCATTTTGAGTATCTTGAGGGCTTTTCACTGCAGAGTTCTGCTGTTCTAAAAAAAAAGTATTCTGATTTCTAAGCTTACTTGGTTTTTCCTTTATATCGTTCATGGTTTTGTGAATAATGTTCACAAAATAATGTTCAATAAAATAATCAAGAGATACTGCCATCATTATGACACCTTAATGAAATGAAGCAATGACTTAGAATTTCTAATATGAAATCAAAAAATTTTAAAGCACATAATCACAGAACCTCTTTTGGTAGATTATTTTTAGTTAGTTCCCTTCCAATTAGAGTTTCTCAAACAAATCCTCTTGACGTATAAAATCAAAACCTTTATCAACACTACTATGACTCTGAATTTCTCCATTTTGTTATACTCATTCAGGCATGGAATGCACTAATATGTTTAGAAGGAAAAATAATAGGTGGATGGGCAGTAAGAGGTTTGAGGTATAATCTTTATTTTTCCCTCTATATCCATGTCCTTCTACTTGCAGCACTATAAATTCCACTGTGGTTCAACAGTGTTATGAAAACGCTATATTGGAATATTGATTATTGCAGGTGAATGTTATAAAGTAATAAGTTTTGTGTCTTAATAAAAACATGAGTATCTAAGTTATGTGTATGCTAATGTAAACATACACACATCTCTCAGTGATCAGATATTCAATATAATGTGCGTATAAGAATGACTGCAAAAGGCACTGTTTTTACAACCTAACCTCAAGTTTGAATTGTAATGATGCTGGTTGGATTCGTGCTGGTGTCTGAAGGTTCTTTATCCTATGAGATAAAATCAGAGTTCTTGGTCCCTGATTAATCCAGGCACAAAACTTTTGCAAGGAAAAATGATTAAGAAGCTGATTTCATGTTTTTGTGAGTCAAATCCTTTACAAATGAACTATATGCTGCTACATTATTACATTTTTAGAATAGAAAGTCAGGTGATCCTGTCTAAACGTATGTTTTTTTAAAATGTTTATTTATTTTGAGAGACAGTAAGGGCATGTGCGAGCGAGTGTGGGGGGTGAGCAGAAAGAAAGGTAGAGAGAGAGAGAGGAAATCACAGGTTGACAGCACAGAGCCCCACATAGGGCTCGATCCCAGGACTGTGAAGTCATGACCTGAGCCAACATCAAGAATTGGAAGCTTAACCCACTGAGCGACCCAGGCACCCCTAAAAATATATTTAAACATAATTTCTCTCACCATTAACACAAGGAACTTTTGGTAGGTGATCACAACTGCTCCTTTTTACTGTGCCTCGACTCCCCTAGTTCCTTCCCCAAGAGCAGCAAAGCAAATGCTACATATGTCTCAGAATCGTTATATTCAAATACTGTAATCTGGTTCTACACTGGAGAGTAGTTGCATAGTAGTGTGGGGAGTACTGCATTTACCACTTTAACATAAACTAACTGGAATAAAAATCTTACTCTGATGTGCTGTTTTCAGCATCCTCCTGATCCTGGACCTTTCTCAACTTAATGGCTGGATCTACTTCTTTCATCAGATATGGGACCCATCCTGGCTCTAGGTAGGGGACACAGCTCTCGTGTGTCCACTCTTGTTTCTGACCCAGGCATCTCCATCCTATACCCTGGTATGGAAATTCATTTTTTAATTTATTCACCTTTGCAAGAGTTCCTCTTTTAGTTTTACTTATAGTGTCTCTCCCCTTTAGAACTGGGATACCATCTTGTTCTTGTTGGTCCTTCACACTTGGATAGTACTCTTGCTTCTAAACACCTGATGCAGATTACTTTTGTGGATAACTAAATAACATCAGCTCCTAGATTCTGTGTTGCTGTAGCCCACTCACTTGCCTGTTAGGACATCCTTGGTGATATGCCGGATTTCCTTCCTGTCAACTACCTGTTTGCATGAATGCAACTATGTAATGTGATGATAGGAGTGATAACAACAGTTATTATCATTTTTACCATGATTCTAATCCCTTTACGTATTTTGTATATTACACTAAATCAACAATTTTCCCTTATTTTCATTTTAGATATCATGTTATATATAAGAGAAAATGTTTTCTCAAATTTCCATTGGTTATTTTTTATTTAACAAATAATTTCAGAGCATCTTTGTTGTGCCAGGACATTTCCTGGAAATTATGGCACTATGTTTTAATTCCTAAAGAGTCAAAATACTACTTGGAGAACAGAATACAATAAAAGCAGATGATTCTAAAAGAGTATAAAAAGGGTTCCCTAATTAAGCTTGGATAGAAGAAGGGAGGAGACAGCATTAGTCAGAGCTTTCTAGAGGAGGTGACAGCACTTATGCTGACCATCGATGACTCAGTATTATTTAAGACAGTGTCCAATGGAATTATATCTGTTTCTACATTTCTCTACTTAAATTGATAATTCATAGACATATCTGATAAAGAAAGAAGACCAATGAGTAACTCTGTGGCCTAATTCATTTTGGCTGCATTTAGTCAAAAATTATTTAAGGTGTCACTGCCTCCCCCTTTTTGCAGATGATAACCATTGTGGCAATAGTGGTGATGATGATGATGATAACAAACACTTGAATGTTTATATATTCGAGGAAATTTGCTGAAATAGCTCTATACCTTTATATGTTTGATCCCACTTGGTCCTTATAGTAAGTAAAATTTTAACATGGCCCCTTAGATTCCTGGCCACTGGTGTACACACAACTTCTGGTATTCAGTGAAACACAAACCTAGGTACTGCTGTAGAGAATTTCACAGATGTAATTAAGGTCTCAAATTAGTGGATGTTAAGATAGTGGGTATTTATCCAGGTGGGCCTGGATTAATCATATGAGTCATTTAAGTCTGGTCATAGATAGCAATCAGAGACAGAGAAAGTCAGAGAGATTCAAAGCATGAGAAGGATTCAATGTGTCATCACTGGCTTTGAAAAAGCCACATGGCAAGGAAGTGAGTGACCTCCAGGATCTGAGAGTTAGCCCTGGCTGAGAAGCAGCAAAGAATCAAGGGCTGCAGAATCTACCTGGCTGAGAAAATTTATTTTTCCATGACCACATGGGCTTTATTTAAGGAGGACTCCAAGTTCCAGATGATATCAAAGCCAGGCTGATATCATGGTTTTAGACTTGTGAGACCCCAAAGAGAAAACCCAATTGAGTCCTCCCAGAATTCTGACCTATAGAACTGTGAAATAATAAAGGGGTATAGTTTTGATTTACTAAGTATGTAGTGCAAAATTAGGAAATTGATATAATTCTCTTAACCAACACAATTGTAACATCATTATACCCATTTTAAGATGAAGAAAGTGGACTTCTGCTCATATATCCCGTGTATCAGCATGGTTGATAATGTGAAACAGAACTTTAGTATTATGCAAATAACACTTTCATATTACACTTGTTAACCTTTTGATGATGACTGAAGACTCTTGCTGACTAAGTCTGTGCAGAAGAAATTACAGTATTTTTATCCTGAGTCTAGTTCCAAACACGGGCAAAGAAGCCTAAAATGACCCTTATATGTCTAAGAGCAAAAGGCAATATTTAGGAAATGCTTTAAATTTTATTTGAAGTGAGGTAGAGAGTTATAAATGTCTTTCCTTCAGTATTTTATCTATAATTTTATACATTTCTCTGGGTACAACTTGTTGTCATGGGCTTCAGAAAAGCCATTTCTCATCAATTCATTGGCAGGTCTTTCTCCTCAGTTAAAGCCTGAATGGGGGTCGTGGAAGAGAAACCTGAAGAAAGTTACATCCATGCCTCCACCCTCCTCATCTTGGAATGGCAGAAAGATGGCAGGGTGAATAAATGTGTGCACGTGTGTGTGTGTGTGTGTGTGTGTGTGTGAGAGAGAGAGAGAGAGAGAGAGAGAGAGAGAGAGAGAGAGATGGCAAAGAGACAAAGTTATGGATCCTGACAAAGAACAGATATAAAAATTTAAAGCAATTATCTCAAAAATTTACAGGGATAAAAGAAGGGAAATTAAGGAAGTTTCTTGGAATAAGCATTTTTGACTACAATACTGACTTAATTTACATCTTGACTTTGTTTTCATGGACTCAAAATGTATTTTCTGAATCATGGACTGAATCATGCTGCCCTCCTCCTCATAATCAATTCTTTGGTTGTTAGATGTGAGTGGGAATTGGAAACAATTTGTCAATTGTTTGCAGACACAAAGACAGAATTCTAGGCAGCCCTGTTACCTATGGACACAATGCTTATTAAGAAGGATAAGAATCAAGGTCTTTCTCAGCACACCTTCTAGAGAGGGACTGAATGCACAGGGGCATCCTTGAAAGGAAAAATGTTAAAAGTCTACTGACCCTGGAAATGTAGTGATGATTTAGACACACTATTTGTTATCAAGAATCCACAGACTCATATGTGTTCTTATACTTTCAAGTTTATCTCGACAAATTCAATCGAATAATTAGAATAGCAGACACTTAATCATACTTGCTACATGACAGACACTGCCAATGGCATTTTTACACATACTATCTCATTTAAACTTCATGACAACACTTTAGGGCAGGGACAACTATTATCCCTGTTTTAGAGATAAAAACATTGAGATGGACGTTAAGCAAGGTGTCCAGTCACATATATAGGTAGTGGTGAAGCTGGGACATGAACCCAAGCAGTCAGGCTTCAGAGACTATGTCTGACCACTGATGCTGTGGCAGACTTTATTTTCCAGACATGTATGCAACAGTATTTCATATTTCCCTATTTTTCTTACAATGTGATATTGGCACACTTTACCCTAGAGAGGTGAAATCTAGGCTTCTTTTTCTTAAATCAGAGCAGGGTTTGGAACTAAGTTAGAAATGACACTATGTAACTTTCAAAGCCAGGTCATAAAAGGTGATATGGCATTCACCTGATTCTCTGTTGGGCTACTCTCCTTGGGAGCCCTGAGCTGCCCCATAAGCCATCTAACATCCTGGCGCCACCATGGTGTGAGGAAGCCCAAATTAATCCACAAGAAGTGAGGCCACATGAAGAGCCTTGAGTCTACATGCAAATGGGAGATGCTGAAGGAGCCCCCAGCTCCAGACTGCCTCAGCATCCCCACCAATTCCAGCTCCAGACACCATCTGACTTCATATACAGGAGAGACCTGAGTCAGAACTGCATAGCCAAGCCACCCCCCAATTCCTGACCCCCCAAACCCCTGAGAGATAACAGAGCTGTTACTGTTTTAAGCTAAATTGTCTGGGGGCAATTTGTTATGTAGCAACAGACATAGATATAGATATTTCTGTAGAAAAGTGGATTTGGTTAAAATGAAGTACCTACATATATACTAATTAAACATGTATTTTAATTATAATCTTATATTTTGGTATATGCACTGGTTTCTCAAATAGAAGTTTTCTTACTACAATAGCATTGTTTGAATCCCAAAAGTTGGTTTAATCCAGTTACCAGTTTTGTTTGGTCTTCTATTATTTCAAAGGATAGGTTAATTTCTAAAGAAATGATAGTCACTAGATTCTAAAACTTGCTACTTTTTAAATTAGTGTAATTTGCTTCCTGTCTTTTCAACATCATATAGTTTCTTCAGGATGAAAGTACTTTACATTCTTGCAAAATATCCCTTTTTTTTGTGAAACATATTCTTACTTTGTGAATGGGTACCACACATCACTATAATAATCCAGGCAGAAGACCCCTACTGGATAACAATATTAAATCAACTGTCATGTTAGGGGGAGATTTGAAGAACAAATTAAATTCCCATTCAGGCATTCAAATAAAGCAACTGCTTGAATGCTCACTCAGTAGGCATCATCTCATCACTCGGTGGGCATTGTATTTGAGAAGGAATATTCCCACTGGCAAGCTTATTTACTTCATTTTAAATACATACGTCAAGTAAAATGTGAGAGCATTAGCTCAACTCCCATTAGTAGTTTAAATCTATAAAACTGATTCTTCTTAAATATTTAAAGGTAGAATTATTTCCAGGGAACAATCACATTAAGCACCTTCTTTCTATGTATGTCTGCTAGAGAGATACGGAAATTAATATTAATCCATTACTAGGAACTTAGAGTATTCTGATGGGGCCTAAAACAAAATATAAAAGTGAGATTCTTTCCACATGATGCTAGGTTATAGTCATGAAACTGTATCCAGAATTCTAGTTCTAGTTCCATTAAACAAGTTTTTTACTAGAAGTCTGTGTAATTACAGTGAAATTGAGCTTGAGCATTAGATTTCTGAAGAAGTATTGACCAAAGGGCAAATGTGATTTCTCCCAGTGACATGATCTATTTTCTCCTAAATATAATTCTGTAAAATGGCACCAGGGGAGTCACTGACAGAGTCATATCTTTGGAGTGTGTACTCATTAAAGATAAAACACTGAAAACAGATTAATGAGAAATGCGTTCTTTGCAGAATTTCTTAGGTTGGATATGAATTACAGACTAAATTTCTGTATTTCAATTACTATAATTGTAACTGACAGAAAAATAGGACATTTTAGGATTTGAAATGAGGTAAGACATTAGGGGAATGTGAAAAAATATTCAGATTGCCATTTCATATACTTTTAGCTGTGTTTCTAAATTAAATTCTAATTTTCTTTTTTCTATTTCTTTTGGTGATATCTATATAGATTGAAGCAACATGCAAATTCCTCTCCTCTAAAAGGAATGAAGATATGAAAAGAGTAGAAAAACGAAGTTAAATTTAATTAAATTTGGTGTAAACTACGTTTAATGCAATTTGTTAAATGCAACATCCATTTCTTTGTTTCCAGGATTGAGATAAAAATAATCTGAATGATTTCCTAAACACAAGTTTCTTATCTCAGTAGTAGCCAGTGGACTACACTGGAAAAAAGGTCCAGCAATGGTGTCAAAAACTTTTAAGTACCAGACTCCTTTTACTATATTTGCAGAAGTCAAAATGCACTAATATGAGACTAATGTTTTGCAGTCCCTTCATGTAGATGGTGGCAGAGCAGGCATAATAAATCAATAGAACAAATTGTCAGACCAGTAATGTGGCTTCTGTTGTTCTGCTTCTCGTTAAAGGCAGTTGCAATTGAAGAAAAGCTATTACTGCATCCAGAATTCTTAATGAGGTTTGTTACCAATTAGTTTACTGCCCAAGTATATGCTCTGACATTTGGTGAGCTAAAAACTTGGGCAAATTTTCATGTAAAAAATATTACTACACATAAGCCTGAAATGCTTAGCTACTCTAATGCTGAGCCAGTTAATAGAATAGGTACCTGTAAAATACCTTAAAACATTGACCTTCAAATTCCTGCTTTCTTCTCAGCTCATGTCAGATCAATAAAGAAACCTAAAGCCAATGTTTTATTGATATCTGAACTAATGTGGTTTGCAAATTTTTTTATTAAGCTTTGCAAACCAATGTCAGGTTAAACTATTGTGCCCAGAAAATGTCAACCTCAAAATAATTGTGTGACAAATGTGATGGAGCTTCTTTGACACATTCCCATCAAGACCCTACTCTGATACCCTCTTCTTTTCAATCACTTCAAGGCTATGAATAAATACTGCAGCAATTTTTATTCTGTAACTAGAATTTTAGCTGTATAAATCATGGTGGAAATCCCGGTGCATTGGTTATTGAATATTTTTAGTTTTATCATTGTAAAGAAAGATCTGTAATGTAAAGAAAAATTTGTAATATATCACAGGAGAAAAATCTATGGCTTGTGTCACAAGATATCAAGAAAATTCATGTTAAAAAGAATACTAATGTTCATATATGTAAGGGATTTTGGATAGATTATTAAATACTGCTTATCACAAATTTTAAAAGAACATAAAGACATGACAAAAACATTGACTCAGCAACAAAAACCTAAAACATTTAGAAAGTGTCTAGAATTAAATACAATAAGCTACCTGTTTTACATCAGAATAGAGTAAAACAATGCAGTATGACCTAAAGAACACAGAGTGAAAGTTATCTAGGGGTACAGAGGAGAGGACATAGAAAATGAACACGCTTCCTGATACCTCAGTTTCAATACCATTTGCTTCATCTGGTTCTTCTCTACATGGGTAATTATTTATTCCCAGGCTTAAATCCACTGAACATTTTTCCATTGCTTTTTATATTTCTATCATTTCCAGATATCTAAAGGTCACAAAACTCCCAACTTTCACTTCATCGAGATGTATATTCAGCCCATGATCAAATCTCAAGTTTCTTCATGTACAATTTAGGTTATATTTTCTTACTCCAGTTTCAATACCATTGAATTAATAGCCTTGTAGCTCCTATATCATAGTCTTTAAGTCTTCTACATAAGGAAAAAAAAGTTATCTCCTTTAAGCACTGTTATGAAAAGTTAATAAAGTTCATATCTTCCTGTCTTAGAGTATGGGAAAAAAATCTTCGCAACTTTCATGATTCTGTATGAATTAGTTTTTCATTCTACCTTGTACTGCTGGATATCATGTTAATGCTAGAGACCGCCTTCCTTTATAATCACAATGATGAATTTCTCTTGCTTGCTTTAAAAACATTTTTATGCCGAATTTAATTAAATTTCATTAAATTTTCTACTTTTGGCTTCCTTTTTTTCTTTTTAGAGAAGAGGGATTGGTATGTTGCTTCAGTCCAAATACATACCACTAAGGGAGAAAAAAAATGGAATGTAATTAAAAAAAAACAGCTTAAAATGTATGAAATGTCAGTCTGAATATTTTTTCACATTCCTGTAATCTGTTACCTCATTTCAAATCCTAAAGTCTCTTATATTTCTTAGTTACAGTTACAGTAATTGAAATATAGAAGTTGAGACTGTAATTCAAATTCAACTTAAAAATTCTGCAAAGAAAGCATCTGATCTCTTACATCTTTCCAACCATCAAGAGACACCAGCCTTTTAGCACTCTCTAAAATAACCCATGGGATTTTGTGTCCTCCAGATTATTAGGCAATGAATTGTTCATTAATACTATACTATACTTCTTTGACTTTCCAGTACTATATACTGGAAATGTATGATAAATACTCCAAAGACAGTGCTTACTAAATGCCAGACACTTTATGAGGAGTTTTACAGAAGTCATCTGATTTAATCTTTCTAATAACTCAAGAGAAAACCAAAGGCCATAAATACCAAGTAACTCATCCAAAGTCAACAGTAAGTGTTATAATTAGTATAAATATATTATAGTAATGCAAAATAATGCCCATCAACTAGTTTATAACTTAATGGCTAATGTACTTGAATATTTTTTACTAAGGATACAGTTAACATCACAGAGACCCATAACTGATTTTATATAAGTCAACCTAATCAATGAAAGGATAATATATAAAACAAGTCACTACTTTGGAAACAATAAATACACATGTAATGTAAAATTTCCTTACAAAGAGAAACAAAAATTCAAAAAATATACATTATTACAAAACCATAGTTTTAATGTTGAGATATGAACTCTTTTTCTAATACAGCTACCCTTGACAATAGCATACTTTAACATGTTTATACAAATATTCTTTTTTTGTAGAAATTACATTGAATCTGTAGATCAGTTTGAGGTATTTTAGGTATTTTAGGTATTCTGATCCATATGCATATATTCTTATATCTTTTTCATATGTATGTTTTAATCATCATATTTTAAGTTGCCAGACATCTACTGTTTGATTTTGAGAACCCTCATAATCTAACATAATTTAGAACCAATAGGATTTATGTCCCTAGTAAAAGATTTTTAGTCTCCCATCAAATATCATGTGTACATGTAAATGTATTTGGGTGAAAATTCTGTTTAAAATCAAAATGTAATGGATAAGGAAACGAGAAAGAAAGAAAAGTTGCAAGAAAATAAAATCTAAAACCAAATGCAGGGCTTAGAAAAAAAACTTGTGGTATTTTGAGAAAAGGAAGGATGATCGAAGATGAAAAGTTAGTTAATGAGTCAGATACTATTCAGATGGAATGCACAATAATATTGTGCTTGTAATTATTCTTGTTATTATATTATTAAAGTCCACTGACCACCAAGAACTCAACTACAGACAAACAAAATTATTATTATTATTTTTTTTTTTTAGTTTGTTGTTGCAAGAAGACCACATAAGTAGGCAGACCACTGAACTGGCAGGGATTGTCAGACTTTATAAACTAAGAAATTGTTGGGTCCACATGAGTCTGTGAGGAGTTACTCCCTGCTATAGTTTTTGGATCTGAAAGGTGTGAATGAGCTAACACTAAAAGAGTTTGAGATTATATAGTTTGTCTTGCATATCATTATTTGGTACAGTTTATCTGTTTTGCAAATCATAGTACAATCTTGCAAAGTGTGGTTTCTTTTCTTTTTATGTATGTATATATGTATGTATGTATGTATTTTCAGAGAGAGAGTGAGAGAGAACTCCAAGCAGGCTCCATGCTGTCAGTGCAGATCCTGATGTGGGGCTCAAACCTACAGCCATGAGATCATGACCCAAGCCAAGATCAACAGCTGGATGCTCAACCAACTGACCCACCCAGACGTCCCACAAGGTATGGTTTCTATTTGAATGCTCAGTTCCCTGCTCATCATCTAGAAACTAGCAGAATTGCTTTTGCTTTGTCAATATCAATGCAATCAAATCCCATAAGGGTTAAATGAAATTAGCTCATGTTCTGGAATGAACTAGGTTATAACTATAACAAAGAAAGATTTCTTTCCTCCTTGGTGACTTCCCAGCTCACAGAGGTAGTTTTGTTGCACTTGCTTGCCACTATCCCTCCATTATTGCTTTGTGTGTTTCCTCACCTCCCACTGCTGTCCAAAATCTGCTGGCTATCCTATTCCTACCCCCATACTGAACAAATGGTTCAGTTCTGAGTTTAGTTTAGTTGAACTCCAGTGAGATTAATGAAAGAAAGCACTGAATTTATTTATTCTTTTATGGAGATCTAGCTGAAAATTTATACTAGCTGACCTTCAAATTCCATTCAATTCAGAGTTGATTCTTTGAAGTGGTAAAAATATGTCAGAAGGATTCTTCAAGGGAGAACAATTGTTTACTTATTTAACAAAAATCATAACTTCGAGCTGTTGTTACCTTCTGTAATAATATAATGTAGCAATCCACAATGATTGAAATTAAAATAAATTACTATAATCTAGTCCATGGGCTAAAGTAAATAAGTACTATTAAAAACTGTGTGCATGATGTTAATACCATTTAGTCTTACCTAAAATTTGGAATTATAAGCATTTGTTTGTGTTTTAGAGACTGTGGTGGAGAGTGAGCATAAACAATATGATGAAGATAATAATGTTCTATTCCTCCAAATGCCATTACTTGTCCAGAAGAAGCTAAGTGCATAATTTAACTTGAACTTTTAGCAAAGGTTATGTGTTCTTGGTGATCTATTCATATATTTAGAGTGTCCTGGACTTACTCTGCATTTGTAAGAAGTTAGTTGGGATTGTTCTTGGGTCAATGGCCATGGACTTGAGAGAAAGTAACTGGTCCCCAGAGTTTTCAATTCTGTGACCTCGGTGTTATTAGAAGTCTGGTACAAATTTGATCTCCATGAACATTTCTATCCCTGAAGTAATTATTGAGGGGAAATTTTTTTTTGCCCTTGCTTTTAGTGAAAAATGTGGAATTAACTGACTCAACCAAGCAAATGAGTTCTGGATTCTACTTTCACTTTGGAGGCCTTCTTCCTCCTTGGCTAGGTTATATAAACTCTAGGTTTTGTATAACTTGTCCCTGGATATCCACCATAAAACCCATGTTGATAATAACTAGTGCATTAAAAAGCCCTGCTAAGGGGCACCTGGGTGGCTTACTCGGTTAAGTGACAGACTTTGGCTCAGGTCATGATCTCACAGCTCATGGGTTCCAGCCCTGCATCAGGCTCTGACAGCTCAGAGCCTGTTTCCAATTCTGTGTCCCCCTCTCTCTCTGCCCCTCCCCTGCTTGTGCTCTGTCTCTGTCTCTCAAAAATAAATAAGTGTTAAAAAAATTAAAAAGAAAACTCCACTGAATGTATTGTTAAGTAAGTTCTACTAGAATATTTGTTAATATTAAAGCAGAATCAATTTAAAAAACACAGATTTTTATTATAAGAAGTATTTTTCAACTATGCTCTTCAATTAAACAGAGCTCTCACAAATATCAAAACTTCCTTAGTGAACCACACCTCACCCTCACCACCACTCCACCAAATCCAAGATGGTGGAATAGTGCATTTATTAGACTTATCACTTGCCAAAATAATAAATGAATTTGAGTTAAATAATTACACACAGTGGTTCTGATTTAGAAAATACTTCCCCCAAACAGTTATGGGCTGAATTGTGTTCCTCAAAATATATGTTGAAATTCTAGCCCCTGTAACCTGTAAATGTGACCTTATGTGGAAACTGCCAGCTATCACCAGTACCTAGGGAGAAACAAGAAAGGATTCTACCTAGTTTCTCAGAGTGAGCACAACCTTGTTGCCACATTGATTTCAGACTTCTAGCTTCCAGAATTATCAGAGAATAAATTTCTATTGTTATAAACCACCTAGTTTGTGGTACTTTGTTACCACAGCCCTAGGAAACTAATAGAACGGTGTTCTCTATTTTTACAATTAAATTTGCCAAAGAAAGCCTAGTTTACTCTTAAAGAATACATCTATTAAAATGTGAAATGCCATGATGTTATGTAATGAAACAAAATTAACTCACTATATTCATATGAGGTGACATTTAGAGTCCTCCTACATGAATTTTCTTTATATCAATGTTTTTATGTGCAAAACATTCCTCTTAAATCTATGGGAGTTGTCCTAATTTAAACCACATATTTTCCACAATTGATAGCACAGCTAGAAGTCAGTGGATTTCAATTTTGATGTTTCTTTTTTTAAGACAGTTTACCTGACGATATTTCAGTCATGGTCTCCAGAAACAAAGAACATGGCAGCGGTAACTGTGAAACACTACACAGAGGCACTGAGGTTTGAAATCAGTATTTATTCCCATACAGCTTTTCTGAATTTTTTTCCCAAACACAACCTGAGATCTCTTGTTTCTCTACAAAGAATGTAAATGCTGCTCCCCAAATAATGACTGTTCTGCAAAGTGATGATGATATTTCTTGAAAATTATGTTTTAACAGTAATGAAAACAGCATTACTGATGATGATTTAAGTTAATTTTTTAAAGGCACTTTTTACGAGATCATTGCTTTATGATTTTTCTGTGCACGTGCAGAAGTCTAAAATATCCTAATACATATTGCCTTTTTTTGTTTAATCCTCTATTTGTCACTTGTGGTGTCGAAATATCACATTAAATGCATTGCTGTGCTATAGAAGAAGAGCAATTATAGAAATGCTAAGCAGTATATTGAAAACCTCACAATGTGCGAACTCTCTACTGGTAAAGAGACTTTTTATTCTTTTTTGTTTTCTTTCTTTCTTTCTTTCTTTCTTTCTTTTTTCTTTTCTTTTTTTTTTCTGTAGGGAAATTCTAAATGCTTCTCCTGGAAGAAAAATACATTAGATTTGAAAAAGAAAATGCTATGCTTTTCGATAGTCTGTTTAATAACTACATTTGGTTTGGGGGAAATTTCAATTCATAAAACCTCTATTTATACCAGCAACTGTGACTTTCAATATTTATTAGTTTTTAGCCATATTAGTACCAAGTCAAAGCTGTGGTTTTGTACATAGTGCCCTGAAAGCTCACCCTACTAACCTTTACATAGACTTACAAGTCACTGGCGCATAATAAGTATAGCCTCCAATTAATGAAGCTAGATCTTTATATTTTTAACACTCATTTGGAAAACCAATTAACTCTGGCTCTATTGAACAAATTGAACAGGAAATAAATCAAGTGTTAAAACATTGGTGACGAGCCAGAGTTTCTATAATTAGGATGCTGATATGCCCAGGGCTGTCTATGCATAGTTCTATATTTTGATTGACAATTTCCACATATTAAAGACATTATTTTTTTTAATATACTGCCTCTATTCCCCATATCAAAACCCAGAGACCTGAATCACAGAGAGAATTCCTGAAAACACCACACAATTTACAACGCCACCTGCTGTTTCATATTCATCCCGCCAAGATAATATCTACTGTGATGAATAACACACAGCTCTATTGTTCTTCACGTCACTTCCAATTCAGAAAGGACAATTTATTGTCAGGTTTTTAAAAAATAAGACGTTCCCATTGTTAAAGTGCAACTATTAGGCTGGGAAAGCATGACGAAGTTAAAAAAAAAAAAAAAGGATAGCAGGCAGCAGGGAGGAGGAACAACCTTAAAAGGTTATTGAAAGTCGTCATAGTATAAGATGATGAAAAGAGGGAGTGACTAAAAAGAGAAGTGGGAGCTCCAATAGTGAGAAGCTGGGAATGTGAACCCTCTGCACTGCTCCTGAGAGACCAAGAAACTAGCACCCAGGTGGATGGAGAACTCCACTCTCTGTATGGGTGCATTTGGTTTTGGCTAGAGGGAATTAATACGGTTTTATCAGGGTCTACATGAAATATACTCTACCTACTTTACTTTACTATGGTTCCATGTTCACCAGGTAGTTTGGATAATGGACACTGAAAATGATATCATTTTCATTGGAAATGTGTGCCTCCTTTTGTAAATTGCTATATTGACATTTTTATTATACTCATCCATTTCTTGTGGGTTTGGTTAGTATAAGCAATTCCTCCAGAGCCTGCTAAGTCTAGAAAAATAGTAGAGCTGAGTTTCGAGGTTGACAAAGTGAAAATCTGACAATTTTTTTTTTTAGCAATTGTTGTCTAGGATAAAGTCCCAGTAAGATTATGCACATCTTTGTACATGTTACTATGAATCGCTTTACGGGTTTGGGAAAGTCTATAATATTCTCAATAGTAACTTTAGTACATAATTGAATTAATTACATTTTTTAAATTTCTCTCTTCTCTCTTAATTTTCCCCAATATCTTTTTCTGTAATATTTTAATATTTGAGAAAACTTTAGCCCTTTTGTAAGGCAGACAGTATTTAATTTAAATGTAAATATAAATATAAAATAACAATTTCATCATACAAATGATCTTAGGGAAATGAATGTGACTGAGGAGGTCAAAGAACATGAGGTAATGAGGGATTGAGGGCAGAGTTTTTTCCCACCCAATTTTAATGGATAATTTAAATTAAAATTTTTATATTAAATTCTTCAAAATTATGTATAGTACAATGTAACTTGAGGAACTAAAACAATATTGTGAAGCTCACTTTTTCCCTGCTGTGATTCGCGCTGCCCCTTCTTCCTGAGAAATATCCAAAGTTCTGGGTTTGATATGTCTCTTCTCTGCCCGTGCTGGATACAGAGATATCTATAAATAATATCTACATTGTGTTTTCAGCATTTTGTGTCTTGTTTTATTGATTAGTGAGGACACTGCTTTTCCTGAGATTAAATGAGATCTACAAACACTCCTCATTCTTCCAAATAGGACTTTACAGTAAATTTGATTCCTGCCTATATAGACATTGTTTTGAATATTAGGGAAAGTAAGTTCCCACTCCCCTAGAACTTAGGAGAAGAAATACAGGAACATAAAAAAAATTGGACATGAAAATCATTGAAGTTAGAAGATTATGAGGGAAATAAGCAGGCTGATGAGGACAGCTATCCTAAGAACCTGTCTTCCAACAGTCCAACTGATGAGGAAGAGATGGCCAAGCCAAGACCTAGGATATTAATCCTGGTAAAGGAAACAGCAGGTGCCAAAGTCCTGAAGAATGAACAAGCGTGAAAATTTCAACAAACATTCTCAACAAACTTTCTCCAAACTCTCTCTGAAGTACATTTCATTTCATCATTTATTTTTAGGTGAGGCACAGGAAGATACATTCACTTGCCCAGACTAGAAAGCAGTGAAATTTAGATGCAAACCCAGTTAATGTTTGTTTCCAGAAACTTGTTCTTAACCCACATAAAAGTAAGACAATTAATGAAGAGAAAAGGTAGCAAGAGGCCTTGGTTTCTTGTGAAAGGTAACTGCATTTGTTTGTTTTGTCAAATAGCAATCTGAAGACATTGAAGAATTGTAAGCAGTTGAGTGACATCTGATTTATATTCGAAGAAGCCTGATTCCTCCTGCTGGGAAAGAATGGATTATTGGTAGATTATTGGAGGAAGTTGGGAGTGAAAGCCATTTGAAGACTTTCATGAATTTCTAGGCAAGAGATGATGATGGCTCAGATCAGGCCATACTATGCATGGGAGGATCTGGATGTGGTTTTAAGTGTGATCAACATAACTTTCTGATGGATTTGATATAGGAAGTGAACAAAAAAGGAAATAGAGGATGACTCTACATTTTTTGCTTGAACAATAGGTGAATGGAGGTACTATAAGGAAGATGAAGAATACTGGATAAGGGACAGGTTTAACAGGGCCTGAGGTTATAGAACAGAAATTCTGTTTTAGCTACTTTAAACAGGAAGTTAGATTAACAAATCTCTATCTTGGGGCGAGTTTAATTCTGGAAAATCAATTTAGGTTTGTTGAGAAAGGGACTATTTAGAGAGTCAAACCAATCTATGCTTCCTGTCTGGAATAACTTTCCCCTTGAGGACTCTGGCAGTCACATTCCTATCAGTAACCATTTTGATGGAAATCTGTATATCACAAACTTCTACAACCCATTTATGCAGAAGAGATCTCATTTCTTATGGCCTCTTCTGTGCATGTGCAACACATTTAATAACAGTGTTTACTAGGGCTGTGGTTTTTCATAAGTTTTTGGAGAGAAGTTAAATGGCATTAAACACTAGATAACTGGGGCAAGCAAAGTGCTACCTGCACAGCTATGTTTATCTGCTACCCTTCTTCTCAAGTTTGTAATAATCAACCTTGATGGGGCTGAATAGATTCCCAGTGGTTATAAGGAGAATTTTACTGAGAATTGGAGTATCTATATACACCTACTACTTAAGCTGACTGAACCTGGACTTAAACCTGTGAATATTATTTTTCCCTTAGTTGCTAAGATTAAGCATGATTAAAGACCTCTATATTTCATTATCAGTTAAACAAGTTCACCCTTCAGTAACTTGAATCATTTCTGTCTTGGAATATTTGTTTTTCAATTTCCCCCTACTTCGGAGGTTTTCAAAACCTACTTTGCAGACCACCTTTGTCAGAATGTACTGGGGCACTATTTAAACGATATAAAAACCTAGGATCCTTCTGGATGCTTATCAGTGCTAATGGACAGGCATCCATGAACTAAAACACCAAAAGCATACAAATGGTAAGATGACATTTCTAAGATCACTTATCTCCAAATTGAAGGTGACAGTTTTATTCCAGCTTACTCTTTCCATCTCTCCTTGATTTCGCTCCTACTTTACTTCTACAGGGTGGAATGATGAGAGGTGGAAGCGCATTATTACCACAATGAGTTGTTTTTTCCCACTTAAAGCTTTAGGAAAACAAAATCCTTTTAGCTAAGTTTTGGGTGTCCTATAGACTGCTTCCATTATTGGCAGGTATCATATATCACTGTTTTTTCCCCCTTTCTAGCAGAGCAGTATAACTTTTGAAGCATGCTGTGCCACACCTAAGGACCAAGAAAGGGGATTCCTGGTAGAATAGTCATTCAGTTCAACAAAGTCTAGATTGGGCAGTTGTCTGTAGTAGTCTAAGGTTTGAACCTGCTTGCACACTCACCCCAAATAAAACTTTCTTCATTTATATAGTCAGGACACACAGTTGGCAGCCTTGTGTGAAATTTCTCAGAATTTTCAGGAATTCCCTTTAATGTTTTTATTACTTGAAGTGCTTTCTTGTTCTCTCTTTTCTTAAAATATCCTCAAACCCCAAAATGACCTTACTAATTTAAATGACTTCAGTACCTATTGCTATGGATAAATCTCAACTGTATGATCCCAAACCAGGTTTTCTAATGAACTTTAGACCGGTATTTCCCACTGTCAATTAGTTATTATTATTATGACCCACAGGCTCCTCTAAATCAGTCTACCTACAACTAAGATGGAGTTCATTTTCTTCCCCCATATTTTTTCTTCATCCTGTATAACCCATGCCAGTAAATGATACTAACATTTATCCAGTATCCAGAGTCAGAAAGCTGGGCATCATCCTTGAACCATCTGTCCTCCTTTCCCATATCTGGTTGACCACTGAGTCCTGTAAGATTTAACCTCTAAATGTATCATGAGTCTCTGCACTCCTCTTCATCCCAGTACTATTGGCCTCATATTAGATCACCATTTTTTCTCACTTTGATTCATGCTTCAACCACTTAACATGGTTCTCCTCCATCTTCTCATTCTTTCACTAATTCTCCATACAGAAGTCACAAGTCTCTCCAAAATGTTTAAAACCTTTTAATCATCTCCCATTTGTCTTAGGATAGATGTCTAACTTCCTAAAATATCCTAAAATTTTCTTATTTATGTAGCTCCAGGTTAACTCTCCAGGCTAAGCTATCTCCACTTCATACTCATGTTTTCCTGTTCAATTCTGTGAGTGTACGAGGTCAGCAGTGTGGTCTCCCTCTGAGAGCTCTCTTCCCCTCAGACGCTCTCTTCCTCCTCCAATGTGTCACACAGCTGTAATCCAAACCTACAATATCCTCTCTTTCCCATCCCCTTTTGCAGAGATCTGTATTTCTGTTCTCCATTATCCATGGCAGCCTATATTATTTCCATTAGAATCCTTGAAACAGTCTACTACAAATAGCTGTTTTTATAACTGTATTCCACTAGTTGGTCAGCTCCATGAGAATAGGTGCCATTCTTCTTTATTTATTTACTTTTTCACTGTTGTATCTCTAGTGCCTTATACAATGCCTAGGTTAACATATATGTGCTGAATAATGAATGAGTGGTAATTCTAATGGACAGATGTTATTTGGCCAGTTTACTGAGTTGAGGTAGATTCCAAGCCTCTGAGGACCCAGTAGCAAAGGGACCGTGAGGATGGATTGGCCATGTCGCCTACAGTCAAGAAGTAACATATACCACACTGCTGCCATACCACAGCTATCATTAAGGGTTCCCTCTAGCACTTTAGGGAGAAGACATTAGAGATTTATATTGGAATCTTTCATAAGAGTTGCATATAATTTTTCATGTCAAGCTAAAATATTTTAAATACATTTTGTTCTGATAAAGCATGAGAGTTCAGTGTTTTGGAATATATCATTGCTATTATTCCTAAAATTCTCATTTAAAGATACCATTTCTAGATGTAAAGATTGGATAGAACTTATCAGAAACAAAATATCTTCCAGAATGTTGTCCTAACATAGGTTATTTTTCTCAGAATGTGATCACAGTACAATCAAACTAGTTTAATGATTCTATTCATAAATGGGGTAATAGCATCAAAATGGTTTTCCATTATTTGTTTTCCTCACCATCAGGAGTTATCCAGGAATAGTTTTCCTCACCATCAGGAGTTATCCAGGAATAGTTACCTCCTTATAACATGGTTTGCCTTCAAAGTATTTATGTGTGTTTTGGATGACTTTGTGTTGGAAATAAAGGGTGCTCAAATTTACAGTTTTCAAAAATGTGTGCCTTCTACAAAATCTGGAGATTACAAAATAAAACTAGGAGGAACGAGGGGCCTGTAAAACATGTATATGTGTCTCTTACTGAAGAAATACTGTCTGAAATAACACACTCCAAAATATCAGATCTTTAATCCAAGTTAAATCATGTAAAAATGTTGACTATTATTGATCCTTTCTTAATTTGGTGGTAAGAAAAAGCATTTTGTTTTATCTTTAGAGTATCCCCAGCAGACAGTTTTATTTTCCTTCTTCATTTTAATAATACAAGAGATGCATGACTTTAAAACTTCAAAGAGTATTTTGAGAGCATCAAGCACCTGTGTTCATGGTCAATAAAGCTCTGAACTGAATAAACCTTGTGTTCCTATTCATACATCTTGTCTAGTCAACATCTAGCGAAAGCATAGAACTCTACTTTGCCCTAGCATCTGAGCACTGGAAGGCATGTGTTTTAGAACTTCCACTTTCAAATATGTTAGGAAAATTAAGGTACCCAGAAAATTCATATAAAACACATAAATAGTGGTTGAAGTTTCAATAATAAGACATCAAATCATTTGTTTCAATAGTAAGACATCAAATCATTTGTTTGTTTTAGGTGATACTATGATGTGGTCCATGTTCACTTGTTAGAACTTCCACTTTCAAATATGTTAGGAAAATTAAGGTACCCAGAAAATTCATATAAAACACATAAATAGTGGTTGAAGTTTCAATAATAAGACATCAAATAATTTGTTTCAATAGTAAGACATCAAATCATTTGTTTGTTTTAGGTGATACTATGATGTGGTCCATGTTCACTTGTTAGAACTTCCACTTTCAAATATGTTAGGAAAATTAAGGCACCCAGAAAATTCATATAAAACACATAAATAGTGGTTGAAGTTTCAATAATAAGACATCAAATAATTTGTTTCAATAGTAAGACATCAAATCATTTGTTTGTTTTAGGTGATACTATGATGTGGTCCATGTTCACTTGTTAGGTCTGCAGATGACTGCCAGACCTTTACTGGAAACCTAAACATCCTAAAAATAAAATTTACATATTTTCAAAAGAGAGAAATGCATTAATTATAGTCATGTCACTCAAATGGCTGATTGTCCACTTTGCCAATATTAAAACTAGGTAGATTTAATGTGTTGGGGGTTTAAAATCTATAATTTCACAGCTCTTATCTGGAAAATTTTCAAAGAGACTCATCTTTTTATTACAAATTTAATTCAGTATTCACTTTAATATTAATTTTATTTTAGTTGAAATCGAGGGATAAATTATTTCATTAGCCAAAAGCATTTAGAAAAGGACATAATTTAGGTTCTGAAAATAGGATTCATTTCTGTTAAAAGGATATTTTTACAAAAATTATTGAGGCCTTTAAAAATTGTATTTGTCAGAGGTGCCTGGGTGGCTCAGTCAGTTTAGCCTCTGACTTCGGCTCAGGTCATGATCTCATAGTTTGTGAGTCTGAGCCCTGCATTGGGCTCTGTGCTGACAGCTCGGCCCTAGAGTCTGCTTCAGGTTCTGTGTCTCCCTCTCTCCCTGCCCCTCCCTTGCTTATGTTCTCTCTCTCTCTCTCTCTCTCTCTCTCTCTCTCCCTCTCTCTCTTTCTCTCTCTCAAAAATAAATAAACATTTAAAAAATTAAAAAAAATTATATTTGTCAAAGAATTATCATTTGACAATTCATACATTTTTTTCTTAGGAAAGTAAATGAATTGTCAACTTAAAATAGTGGGAAACAATTTCCATATTGGGAAATGCATTCTGAGTGTTTGGGATTAACAATATTCATGCTAGATTCAGTCACATTAATCATTGCCGCAATTCTGCATCTAATCCTGCTTAATCCTCTAAATCTCTGGCTCTGACAAACAGCACCCCAGTCTGCGTATATTTACACCAAAATTATCTTGATTTTTGCTGTAGGTTTGACTGTGAGTAGAAAATTCATTTTTCCTAAAAGGCTTACAAACAAGTTAATATAGTTGAGAGGGTTGTGCAAATTCACGGGGGGAAAAATCACCACCTCTGATCTGTTGACATGGTCACCATTTAAAATTTATTTGTGCTGGGAATTTGGTCATGCAACAAGTCCCCCATAAGAGCAGCAGCACGCCGGAGCAGTTAACAGTATGGACACTGGAGTCCAGGAACCTGGGTTCAGATGGCAGTTCCCCGACCTATGATCTGTGAACCAGTGGGGGCAGCCACTTCCCGTTCTTTGCGCACTGAATGTGGATGGTAAGAATAGAGTCTACTTCATATCACTGTATGAGGGTAAAATTAAATCAGCATTTGTAAGAAAAAAAAATTAAAGCAGCACCTGCCACACAGTAAATGCTACAAAATCTATTCTTAAATATAACATTTTAAAGAAACAGTGCTAGATTAGGATGTCACCACCTGAATGATTTCTCTCCCTTCCAAAAACAGAAGATAAGGCCTCCTTAACCTGAGATAGATGTAAGGTTACAAATGATGACAAGAAGGGGTTTTTCCAAATGTTCTGCTTTTCTCCTAACTTGTTTTCAGACGTGGCCCTTCATAGAATTGTGGCATTTTTAGGGGGGGTTAATGGTTATTTTCTGTTTCCCTTTCTACATCTGTTTCTTGCCCCACCTACTCTGCTGTGTGTCCTGGAGGCTGACCTCTACAGGCTGTGTCACATAGGGTCTCTTTGCCACAAGGCATTCTCTTAAATTAGGCCACAGAAAGGCACCGAAAGAAATCTGAGGACAGGAAGAGAAAGAGATGAAGATAATTACCCTCCATGACCATATCTGCTGTCTTCTGCTTGACCAAGGTTGACAGTGGCTCCTGTGGGACAGCCCATTTCCCATTTGTGTGGCTGCTTTCACAGATGCCGTAATAGGGCCTTCTGGTTGTCCCCTCATGGCAGAGTTCTAAAGGCTCCCTGCTGTCACTAGGCTCTGGCAGCTTCACTATTCCCAGGTGAAATAGTCCCTTCACTGAGCTCTCTTGAGTTTCATCTGAGAGTCTATTACCTGGTCTTCATTGGCACCCTGGCCCATACAGGTCATATACAGGTATTCATTAATTAGCCATAAATTTGATCTTTCTAGCCTCTCAAGAAACTCATGTTGAATTTTCAAAATAGGAGGACAATGCGTGGTTTCTCATCTGCTATGAAAATGCTTATTTGCTAAAGAATCAGTGGTTCTTTGGAGAGATACTTTCTACTATTTTTAGGAAAAGCCTGTATTCTTTTCTTCAATTACCCTAAATCTACAGGAAGTAATTTCAGCAAGAAAATAGTGTGGACTACATAAAATTAGGTGGATTGTTTGCTTCATTAGAAAATGTAGTACAGTCAGTTCAATGATGAATCCAATGACCACATACTAAAAGTAGAATATACTTCTTGGGGCTTAAAGAAGCATATTTAGAACAAATATAAGTTAAAGTTCTACACAGTAGTTAGTAAGCATCATTAATTCACTCATTCTTTTAATAGCTATGTGCTAAGCAGTGTGCAAAGCACTAGGTAAACAGTGGTAAACAAAATTGGCAGAGTCACTATCCTCACGTTCACAGTTGGGATGAATGTAATAAAGCATCCTGTCTATAGTCCCTTCACTCCCTTTGAGGGAGCAGGTGTATGGGTGTTGCTCTGGAGGAAAGAGAAGACAGAAAACCCAGTTGTCTTTCCCATGGCAGCAGACACATCATACTTGCTAGGAGGAGGGATCTTCCTCTATTAAAAGTGCTAGTCAGGATGATCCTGACTAAAAAATTTCCATATATATCCAATGGATGAATCTATGGATTTATGAGGAATAGTTCCCTGGATAATGCACATAATTGGACAACTCTCTAAGGATATTGTACTAATATGCTTGGGCTGCCATAACAAAATACCATTAAGGGGTGGCTTAAACAACAGACATGTATTTTCTCACAGTTCTGGGTCCTCAGAGTCCAAGATCATGGTCCAGTTTTGGTAAGAGTTCTCTGTGGATGGTGCCTTCCCACTGTGTCTGCACATAGCAGAGAGAAAGAGAGCAAGTTCTCTGGTTTCTCTACTTATAAATCACTAATCCCATCATGATGGACCCACCCTCATGCCTTCATCTAAACCTAATTAACTCCCAAAGGCCCCATCTCTAAATACCATCACACTGGGGGCTAGGGTTTTGACCTATGAATCTTGAGGGGCCATACCTCAGTTCACAGCTGATATAAAATGGAGATATTGCATAATTTAAATGCTCTTTATTCTGTAAGGTAACCATGAAGACTCACCTAGAGACATAACTGATTTTTCTGGGACATGTCTGATTTGGGAACGAAGGACCTGGAAGAAGTTTTTGATGCTCTGTCCTTTGCCAAAGCATCTGGACTGCCTATATCCTTAATGTTGGGTAAAATCGTTGATCCATGGACCTAATTTGGCAGTCTGATCCTGCATCTAATGGGAATGCAGCACACAAATAAGCACACAGACAACATCTAATTACAAATTGTAATAAAGGCTATAAAGGAAAAGTGTGGGGTGCCTTAAGAGACTATAAAAGGGAGAACCAAATCTAGACTTGGTGTCAACTAAGATTTCTCTGAGGAGGTGATGTCAGGGTTAACACCTAAATGTTAAGTTCGGATTAGCAAAGTGGGTTGCAGGCTGAGTGTGGGGGTGGGGGGGTTATAAATGCTCTTTCATTATTCTTTGTATGGTTGTTACCAATTTTCTTTCGTTTTTCAACATTAATCTAGCATTTTATAAAGCATCAAGAGCTCATCATAATTTATGATTAAGTCACAAAAAGTATTATTCATTCTCTATCTTAGCTCAAAAGTCCTCTCTTCAGTGTATCTTGTCTGCATGCCCCTGGCAGCTCTGGGAGGTAACTATTTCCACATTTTAGTGTGTGTCTCCTTTCTGCTCTGCTCCTCACCTGCCCTTGAATGAGCCTCTCTTACACCATTTATCATATTGATCCTCCTTGCCCAGCCAGGAGACCCTCAATGTCAGATATAATCTTTTATTTATCGTTGTATGTTTTTCCTATCTTTCATGTACACTTATGTTTATTTGTATGATATTTGTGTACCATTGTATATCTGGCACATAAGTGACACTCTACAATCTGCCAAATAAATAAATGTACCTCAAGTTGTAAGTGAAAGCATTTGAAAACATTTATATTTGTTAGTATGCAATGGGTTAAGATTATTAATATATATCCTGGAAACCATTAGTGCAAGTAAAATGATTGTTGAAAAATTTAGTCTTTGACTCCCGAGAAGTCTATAAGGCTATTCTCTATTCACTTTAATTTGGTAATAGTGGTTCATATATAAGAGAGAGGGAGAGAGTGAGAAGGAATGCACTTGGGATTGTGTGTATGTGTGTGTGTGTGTGTGTGTGTGTGTGTTAGTTGAGACTGAGGATTCTAAATAGTTCTTTTTATTATTGACTTTAGATAAATAAAAGTAAGTAAAAAGAGCCAAGGAAAGATAAACCCAAGAAACTTAGAAATCAAAAGGATCTAATAAAAGAAAATATAGGGGTGCCTGGATGGCTCAGTTGGTTAAGCTTCCAACACATGATTTCAGCTCAGGTCATGATCTCATGGTCCCTGATATCTAGCCCTGCGTCAGGTTCCTCTCTGTCAGCCAAGCCTGCTTGGGATCCCCCCCCGCCCCGTGCCCCTCCTCCTCTTGTGTGCACATGTGCTCTCTAAATAAATAAATAAATACTGTTTAAAAATATACATACAGAAATCATATTTATTAAAAGTATATATCTATAGATCTGTTAAGCATTGTGGGAAATGTAGTTTCATTATAAGTAAGGCTGGAAGTAAAGTATAAAATAGTCTCCATAAACTCATGTACTGAATCATTTTTGTAAGAGTCAACAGGAATGCATCAATTTAAAACTGGAGCCATACATGATATTAAATCTTTAGTGCAGTAAAAATGGTCAGGACAAAGATTGGACCCATAGTCTGGGACTTTAGAGAGAGTTCAGGCCAGAATGAGAAAACAGGTGCTGTGACTTGATGAGCCCAACTAGAAACCAACATTGGAAACTAGGAGCCAAATTTTAAAATCCATTTTTATATTTTGTTTCTTATGTCCACTCATTAATGTTCCAAAATAACTGCAAGAAAATTTCTATAATTTCTAGTCAAGTACTATTTTGAATCTATTCTTAAATAAGTTGAAAAAATGGGTAAATTTTTGCTGTATATAGATAACACCTTGAGAAACTTGAAAGAAGAGAAATATGCAAAAATTGCAATGTGAATTCACACTTTCTATGTCCTCTCTAACTAAATTTTTGAGGCAGAAACCTAAGAAGCTCAAGGCCATATTGATGTGGGTGGAGCCAATTCTTAGAATACAGGAATGTGGACTCACCTTAGCCTAGTCATGTTTTTAGTGGTTAGAATTTGTGTTTTTTTCCTGTTTAGGGCAGTCCAGGATGAAGCGCAGGAGTGTTATATTGAGAGCTATAATTTTGGGAGTTGTTACAGAGCTTCTCTAATACCTATTATACAAGTCTCCCCCAAATTTATCCTTTCCAAACTCACTGTCGATAAAAAAAAAAAAAAACAAAAACAAAAACAAGGGGCGCCTGTGTGGCTCCGTCAGTTAAGCGTCCGACTTCGGCTCAGGTCATGATCTGTCAGTTTGTCAGCCCCTCATTGGTCTCTGTGCTGACAGCTCAGAGCCTGGAGCCTGCTTCGGATCATACGTTTCCCTCTCTCTCTGCTCCTCCCCTGCTCGCGCTCTTTCTCAAAAATAAATAAACATTAAGAAAATTAAAAACAAAACAAAAACAAACATACAAACAAAAAACTAAAGGAAAAACTGGTAAGCAATAGAAAATTTTGTCAACTTGTATGCAATTTTCCCTAATGTGAGGGAGAGAGATGAATGTTGAAATCTCCATTTATTCTTGAATTCTACATTTCTGTATCCTGTACAGAAGTTATTTTTTGAAGCTTTTGATTCATTTCCTTTCTTTTTTATTTTTTCCTCATTGACAAAGAACTGGCAGTCCCATCTTTTCTCATTAGTCTGTCTGCTTTAACTTGGCACTTGTATCTCTGGCTTCCCAATGTGGGTCTCATGTTATGGCCTGGGTCCCAGTGAAAGCTGGCTTGCCATTCTACCTCTGAGCCAAGGGTAAAGTATAAGTTGAAATAAATATATCCTTGCTTACTGGTAAAGGTGCACTCTAAGAACTTTTTACTAGTCATGATCATAACATTTAAAAATATTAGAGATGTAGAAATTTAGACATTTGGTAACATTTCATTTTATCAAATCTAAGATGATTATAAGATAGGCCATCATTTTATATACCATTAAGAAAGTAAAAAAAAAAAAGAATTTAGTCTCAACTAAATTCTTGACTCTAAGATGTACCTCTTTTTCAGAGATGTTAGAATATGGGTAATACACATCTGACAATTTTAGAAAAAATATGTTAGATCTGATACTTTTTTTTCCTTAAACACAATGGCAGGTCAGAGGCTCAGTGATTTCACTCTTTATAAATTTGATAAATCTCTGTTACTAGCATTAAGGCTCCTTAAGCCTTTGTATAACATGTTCAGTACTTTCTTTTCTTTTTTTTAATGTTTTATTTTTATTTTTTTTATTTTTAGAGAGAGAGAGAGACAGCATGAGTAGGGGAGGTCAGACAGAGAAGGAGACACAGAATCCAAAGACAGTCTCCAGGCTCTGAGCTAGCTGTCAGCACAGAGCCTGACGTGGGATTCGAACTCATGAAGTGTGAGATCATGACCTGAGCTGAAGTCAGACGCTTAACCGAATGAGCCACCCAAGCGCCCCCAGTACTTTCTATACCAAAGGAATTCTTAGCCTTAAAGAACATCTAGCAATATCTTTTTGCTGTTTCAATTCTGGAAGATTATCGAATGACTGACTTGTTAGTAATATCTTATTACATTATAGATTTTAAAAATCATAATAAAAAATAACATTTGTATTTACACTTAATGTATCACCATTGCACAATTCCTGAAGACAACAAAAGGAAAAATGTGTGTGTGTATGTGTGTGTGTGTGTACATTAAGGTTTATAATGTACCCTCAGTTTTAATTCATAAAATATAGTTTGCTACCAAATATTACTATCATTTCTGTTTCCTTCATACATATACTATGATTTATAGGAACTTTTGAAGGATATTGAGATCTTAGTCAATATTTACAAATTTTTTTCCAGAGAAGAATTCCAAGCAAATGATTAACACAAGGAACTTTACAGTATAACTCAGTTAAAGGTTGGGAGTTTCCTCTATTTTTATGAATGTAATTAATATGTTTGGTGCACACTCAATGTATATAATATAGTCAATAGATTCATCTACAATTTCTTAAATATCTTTTTAAATCTTATATTGATAACATATTTTTAAAAATTCCTTATTGGCAAACAGATGAAATAATCTAGCTATTCAAAATATGGCAATAAAGAATAACTTAAGAAATAAATGATTACATAATCATTTTCCATAACAATTTCCAAGGGCAATCTTAACCATAATAAACACACTCTAAGCATAATTAGGGATAAGTCATTATGTGAAGTGAATATATCTGTATCCTAATAAAGTGGGAAAGTATTAACTGTTCAAAATTATTTCTAAATATTGTAACGAACAGATATTTCACTCAAGGCTGGCTTTAGAAATAAGGCTACTTAAATCATGATTTGGAGGGTGGCCTGCATACCTTCCTATTTAAAAGTCTCTTTCTTCTATGGGTGTCTCAAATCCTCAAATAGCTTCAAAAGTGTTAATAATATGATAAAGTTAATAAAGGCTGCAATTTGACATCAAGAAATCTGAATTCAGCTTCCACTTCTGCCTTGGGAAAGCCCTGGTTTTATTTTCCTCAAACCAGATTATAAGAATACTCCTCTCAAAGGATTGCTAGGAAGAGCATACAAGGAAATGTTTGTTAAGAGTCTATTTTAAGCTGGTAAGTATCAGGGACAGCAGCAAGCACTTTGCAAGCGATTAGGGGCAGCTGATGATAACCAAACTACTTTAGAATGGTCCAAATGGAGAAAGATAGATGATAGAACCCAGTCATAATCTGGCTGCTGCTGACCTTTGGTATATTTGGAATCTCAAAGACTTGTGGGATGGGAGTCTCAAAGCCTTTTGTGTCTAAATGGTTTTGTATGATTGAATTGTAACTGTTTTCCTTTTAAGTCATAGCAAGGAATGTAACTCCTAAATGTTGAAGATCAGATTTAGGCTTCGTATTTTTATCTTTAAAATAGTAAACTGAGGGGTGCCTGGGTGGCTCAGTTGGTTAAGTGTCTGATTCTTGATTTCTGCTCAAGTCATGATCTCACGGTTGGTGAGATGGAGCCTTCATCTGGCTCTGTGCTAACAGGATGGAGCCTACTTGGGATTCTCTCTCTCCCTCTCTCTCTCTCAAAATAAATAAAAAAAAATTAAAAATATAAAATAAAATAGTAAACTGAAATTAATATTAATTTAAACTTAGCAAATAATAGGGGCACCTGGGTGGCAAGGTAGGTTAAGTGTCCGATTCTTGATTTTGGCTCATGTCACGATCTTATGGATGGGCAGACAGAGCCTGCATCGGGCTCTGAGTTGACAGATTCTCTCTCTTCCCTATCTGTACTCGCATGCACACATGCACAAGCTCCCTCCCTCTCTCTCCCTCTCAAAATAAATAAAAGTTAAACTTATCACATAATAAATTGAAAGTAAATTTTGTAAATTTAGGTCAGACATATGCAATTTATGCTGATCCTCATGGATACACACAAGTCACATTCTGATCATTTCTTTTTGTTAACAACTTTCCTAAAATGCACCACTTCTTTTTAAACTTTTCAATGGATTTACCAGAATAGAACTTAAAAGACAAAATAGGCAGGCTGTTTACATTAGATATCTCAGTATCTATGAAATTACAGTTTGTGGAGCTATTATTGACATTGGTATGAATGATTCCTGTGGCACAGAATCATGACAATTTGTTAGCAATGCTTTCTGGCCTGAGTGACATTTTTCACATTACCTACATTCTTTGTCCTGGAGTCTTTTCAAAGCTCTTGCTGTTGATTAAATTCTAGGCCAAGCAAATGTAATATTTTTGAAATAGCTTTGAAAATGCTATTTCATTCACACATTCTGGAAGAGTTTCTTTTCCTATGTAATACCATATGTTCAGATTCTATCATATATTCCCAATTCAAAAAACCTTCTGTCTTATGATGCGTCACATCAATCAACAAGGTGTTTATTTGGAAGACATTTGGTCGTGAGCTATAACATTCCTTCCAGATACAAATTAAATGAAACCCTAGCATATAGTTCTTCATCATTCATCATTCAAGGTAGTTGGACAAGACAGGCTTTAATGACTTGAAAAGCTCTTCCAAGGGCAAGTACAGCTCCAGACATTTTGGTGTGAAAAATACTACGGATGCACTGAAGTTGTGCCCAGTTTGTCTCCAGAAAAATATATTTCTGGGACTTTTTCAGAAAACCCATTGAAAGAACATAATATCCCTGAGCAACTCACAATTTCTTTAAAATTAAAAAAAATAGAAAAGAGTTTCTTTCTCTTTCTTTCCATCTCTCTGTCTCTCTCTCCTCCCTTCCTCCCTCTCACCATTTCTCTGTCTCTCCTACCTCCCTTTTCCCCCCTCTACCCTTCATTTGAAGCTCCCCCCACTTTTTTTAAAGTTTACTTATTTATTTTGAGAGATAGAGTGAGTGAAGAGGGGAAGGGCAGAGAGAGAGGGAGAGAGAGAATCCCAAGCAGGCTACACACAGTCGGTACAGAGCCCAACACCAACACGGGGCTCAAACCTACGAATCGTGAAATCATGTCCTGAAGCGACATCAAGAGTTGGACGGGTAACTGGCTGAGCCACTCAGGCACCCCCATTTGAACATTTTTCAAATGACTGTTACAACCAGAATTTGGCTGTAAACTATACAAGGACATTAAATAGAAATGGACAAACATCTGGTAAATAGTAAAACTTGATCTATATCTGTGGGTAGGTTTTCTAAATGGAAAATCATTTTACTTTCATTTTACATTGAAACAAGCCTTCACCTATATTTCCATTAATCTCAGGAGTATTTCCATTTTACTTACTTTTAACCATTTACACTATTTCTGTATATATTACTAAACATTAATAGCTGTAAAAAAAAAAGGAAATGCTCTTAAGACAAAGTGAATCAAATGATGAGAACTATTTTGTGTGGCCAACTGTACTTTCTTCATTTGGGAAACCCAAAAGTTTTTTCAGTTTTGTTATTTAAAAACAAAACTCGATGTTTAATCAGCATATGAAACAATGAAAATACATAATGAAGTGAACATGTAAATGTAATCACTTAGCATCATAAAACTAATTAACAGCAGAGAGGATGAGTTTTTTCACCTTTGGTAGTTCTGATTCTGTTTTAATTTTCTTTATCATAATTACAGTAAAGAATATTTCCAAAAGTTAATTCCTTTTCGTTTAAGGGCATCTATTGTATTTGCATTTTTTATGTTTGTTACTCTGGAAGCAAATGCAAAGATGTCACTGTGCCAACATCCTTAGCAGCCTAGAATCATGAGGTAGAGACTTGCTTGCCTTCTCCTTGTGATTGCCTGCAGAGTTTACCATCTAGCCCTTCTCATTAGGAAGGTACACTGAAAATAGGGCAAGTTGATGAAGTCTTTTAAAAAATATTTAAAAAATTATTTGAGAGAGAGAGAGCAAGCACGAGCTGGAGAGGGAGAGGGAGAGAGAGAGAGAGAGAGAGAGAGAGAGAGCAAGAGAATCCCAAACAAGTTCCATGCTGTCAGCATGGAGTCCAACATGGGGCTTGAACTCACAAACTGCAAGATCCCAAAACCAAGTGTCTGATGATTAATCAAGCCACCAGGTGCTCCTCAAACTGATTAAATCTTAATGCATAGGTGTCTTTTATGTAAATAGGATAATTCAATAGAAAAGTACATTTCTATTTTATGTTTAGTTATAAATTGAGTCATATTTACTTATCACAAGATTTATTACAACTTGCTACTGCAAAATTTTAAAATAATAAATATATGAATTGTTGATAGAAAACGTATCCTTTAATTTATTTTCTCCTTCCCTCCCTTCTTTCCTCCCTCACTCCCTCCCTCTCTTCCTTCCTTCCTTCATCTCTCATTCTCACTTGATTCCTTCCTTTTGTTCAAACATTAAGCACGCACACTGAGCAAAGCTAAGGGATGCAAACTATGTTTATGAGGCTTTCACTGGAATTCTTTCTGCCAGAATGAGGCCCTCACTATCACCAATTTTACTCTTGTTAGATTTTTTAGTTTGCCAATTTGATTAGTAAAGTGAGCAAAGCTGAGGTCCATCATTGGAATTTTGGAGCTTTTAAGTCTGTAGGGATGCAGCCCAAATCTGCTAATGTTCTGACTAATGCAGATGGAGATGACAAGTTCAGACTGTATCACTTGCAGAAGGTTCCTTAAAAACACTCTTCTCATGCCTACATAGTAATTCTGTCTTAAATGTTTCTTATTAATGTGTTTTAATTGCAGTAGCAGTGAGGTGTACACGGAATCATTGAGTAAGTGTCAGGGGTCTTTTACTAATCAGTTGTGTGTGAACCTTGGGCACAGCTCATTAATCATAGTGTTGCATTTCTCTCTTCCAAGGCATAGAGATATTGCCATCAGAGTGAGCCATCTCACAGTGCCATTGCCAGGATCTACTGAGATAATGAATATGAAAAAGCTTTGAACAGAACACGGTACTGTAAAAAGACAAGGACTTAATATTTTAACATAGAATGTACATGTTTTCCAAAACCCTTGAGAAAATTTTTGGTTTACTTCCGAGAATAAAGCAATGCTGTATTGACATCATTTCTAGATTCCAAAACTACAGACATAAATGTACTGTGTCGTCACTGCACATAATATATATAACATGGGTAAGACAAACTCTAATACGAACAGTTAAGGTACAAGAAAATGAAGTATATGCTGCAGGTTATGAAGGGATTAATTCATCAGCTTTGTAAATCTAATGACCACTATTTCCTCAGTCTTTCATCCACATATTGAGAATTTGCTGTTTATTGATAATTTGCTGTTTACCTGATTCCCAATCTAGGCAATCTAGGGGATTTATGTGTCTGCCCAATAATATCAGCTAGCATGGTCTCTTCTGTGCCACCATTTTGTTTGACACAACGTGGTTATTCAAACCACTGTGGGACACTCTGCTTCCCATGTAGCTGTTTCAGTAGTCAGTGCAAAAACCTTAATTCGTTTTACACAGACTCCACATAAGACAGGTTTCATAATTTTTCCATATGAAAGACACATGCATCATTGGATGAAACTGAAAAGCTGACAAATGACAGGAAGAGCAGGCAGCCAGCTTTTTTTTTCTTTTTTACTTTATGGAATTTTTCATGTTTTATTATCTATCTTCTCAGATAAAATTAGGTGGGACACATTTTTAATGCTTCCAATAAATAAGAAAAATGTGCCTGCAGCATGAAAAATCCTGCGACTGCCTTGTGTTATTTGCACCAGATGAATCTAATTTGTATTCAGACATCAGTGCTATAACTAACTAGAGAAATAAAATGGATGTCTATGACCTCTCTTCAATTATTTAGTAAGGATGAAGTGTCAAGTGACTAAAAGTAATGATGCTGTGACTAGATATAGCATTATACCTATTAGATAGAAATTCAAGATGGAATATGCACATATATACACATACATATGACAGACTAATAGCATTGAAGGTTAAACAACCCATAACCACAATATTACTTTTTGGAGACCAAAGTATTTACACTTTAATTAGTTGGTGTTGACAAGAGGCTTAAAATTCTTTTTTTCATAATATGCAGATAGAATACTATTTTTTTAAGTTTACTTATTCATTTTGAGAGAGAGAGAGCAAGTAGGGGAGGGGCAGAGAGAGAGGGAAAGAAAGAATCCCAAGCAGGCTCCAGTATGGAGCCCCATGCAGGACTCAGGCTCCACGAACCTCAAAATCATGACCTGAGCCGAAGTCAGATGCTTAACCAACTGAGCCACCCAGCCGCCCCTAATTATAACTTTTAAAAAGCAACGAGAAAATATAATTCACAAAGCAGACCAATTTTTATTCTATCACTAACTCAAGACAAAGCATTAGTATTTGAGTGTCACATAACTATTCAAACTGTATATTTTTCCACATTTTAGAAACTACTGAAATAATAGGGAATATGCCGGTTATAATTTTAACACAGGGTCCTGCATTCTTTTCTGCGACTGTTGTCACCAAACATTTTACTCTGGAGAAAAATCCCTTCCTTAGGCACCAACAGCTAGACATGAGTAACCAACTATTTTCATGAAGGAGAGGGTCACAATAAAACCAACAAATCAAAGGCAATGGATTCGTGACTATGAAGTAAAAAAGCAGCCAGCTTTAGAGTAAGTCAGAAACATTCAGATGCTTACTTTAGAATGACTATTCCTGCCCTATTTCTCCTTTTCTTTGATGTTATGATTATATGATTGATTGGTGGGAACAGGTAAGGAGTGATTACACCAGCAGGGATGGCTCCTGACTCAAAACTTACAACGTTAAAAAGACCAACTGCCATTTTTTTTTAACCAGCCCTAGGGACCATATGGAAACTGAATTAGGGACCAGTTACCACTTGTGTTTCTTTTTGTTTTGTTTTGTTTTGGTTTTGTTTTTGTGTTTCTGGGACAGTTAACTAATTAACAGCTTGCAGCAGACCATCCACCAATGTACAGGAACATTCTTTTTCACCAATTTGTGATCAACCCTCCTTTAACAACTCAGGAACCTATAGCATGGAGACCAGATATGGAGGTGAAGAATCTGGACACCTTTAGGAGTAATATGAATCAGATGCTCCTTTAGACAGTCAAGGAGAGAAATACATAACTGAGAAGTCCCATTAATCCTAGACAAACACCAGAAGAGGATCTGGTACAAGTATAAGACAGAAAGAATTTAAACACAATACACTTTTCTTTAGATCTAAGAAAAGGGACAACCAATTTGGGAAAAGCACAAAGGAAGCACACTAGTTTGATGAGATTCTTTCTACCTGCATGTGGATTTTTCCAAAGGGATTAATGACAGATGGTCTCAGTTCAGTGTTGACATGTAATACTTCTTATGCATATAGGTTATAAATGTTGTGAAGTAAAAATTTGGAAATACACAAGTAACTTTGTTTTAAAAAGCTTATGTTGTCTGGCCACCTGGGCGGCTCAGTTGGTTGAGTGTTTGACTCTTGATTTAGGCTCTGGTCATGATCTCATAGTGCATGGGTTCGAGCCCTGTGTTGGTCTCTGTGCTGATACCATGGAGCCTGCTTGGGATTCTCTCTCTTATCTCCGCCCCTCTGCCCCTACTCTGCTCACTCTTTCTCTCAAAAATAAATAAACTTAAAAAAATTAAAAAGCTTATGTTGTCAAACATATTATGTAAATCTTAATTTCTGAGATATTCAAACTAAAACAGTCCTTAAATCAAATTACATTTATAGTTGAGCAATGACGAAATCAAATACACAAGGGCACATGGGTGGTTCAGTCAGTTAAGCGTCTGACTTCAGCTTGGGTCATGATCTCACGGTTCCGTGGGTTCGAGCCCTGCATGGGGCTGTGTCCTGACAGCTGAGTCTGGAGTCTGCTTCGGATTCTGTGTCTCCCTCTCTCTGCCCTTCCCCCACTCACACTCTATTTCTCTCTGTTCCTCAAAATTGAATAAATGTTAAAAAACTTTTTACATCAAAGATACAAAAAAATAAAGAAAGCATATCATCCTCCTAACCCTCTCATAATCAAAGAACATGATAATGTTTACTTATTATTATTATTTCATGTATCTTGGAAATATTTCTTCTATATATAATTTACCTCAAAAATAATTATATATGCCATTATCATGATACAATAATGAAAGAACCTTACTGGCTTTTCTAATGAATTGAAACTCTTTATACTTCCTTCTTCAACCTGTATGCAGTATAAAATCCAGGAAAGATATAAACGAGACACTAAAGCCCAGGATGATTTGTGATTTATCCAGGCTCCAGTATTGTTTGTAAATAGAAACATACTTGAATCCATCTGCTTTTCTCCATCCTCCTCATCACCACTGCAAACCAAGCCAGTATCATCTTTCACTTGGACTAAATAATGGTTCATAACTAGCTCTTATTTCTTCACTTGCTTACCTCCAATTCATTTCTATGTGCAATTAGGGCAATCTTTTAAAAAATCCAAATGTGTTCATATATTCTCTTGTTTAAAAGTTCAAATATTTCTTTGCATAAGGTTAAAAAAATAGTTAACATGAGTAAAAGCTGCTGATTAATCTAGCCATGCCTACCTCTCCAAAGTCATTTCTCACCACTCTCTTACAATGTTCCAGTAATTCTAGATTTCTTTTACTAGGCTAACGCTTTGCCCACCTGAGGGATTTTGCTGATGCCTTTCCTTTGGCTGGAATGGTGTTCCCCTTGACTGGCTAATTTTTCACATCCTCCAGATCTCATGGTAAAGCCTTTTCCTCAGGAAAAAATCTTCTTTGAGCCTCTGATCTAAAAGAGTCACTCATACTGTCTCATGGCAATATCTATTTTTCTTACTAGCAATTAGATTATAATTTGTAGTATGTATTTATTATTGTGTAATTTCTCTATCACCTCACCCTACTTCATGACTGTTTCTAGTTGCTTTGCATTGAATATCCTGTGCCTACCAAGAGTGTAGGGTAGTAGCAAACTACTAAATAATAAACATCTATGAAAGAGTGAATAAATGAACAGATTGCTAGTGGATGACTGGGTAGAGCCCAATGACAATCTCTAAAGAGGTGAAGTGTTTGGATCCATTGTTGGCTAGGTTTAAATCCTGGGTTGGTTACTTATTTTCCATGTGAGATTGGATAAGTTAATAAACTTTCTAAGCCTTTTAAAAATTTTTATAGGTTTGCTTTTAATAGAATAGTAAAATTGAAATGATTTGTAGCATAAGGATGTTAGCAAAGAGGTAAAAAGTGAAGAGAATGAAGTGAAAACTGATGTGTTAATAAGTTACTGAAAGTTGATGAAAGGTCAAGAACACAGGTGTTTAGACAGACTTAGATGAGAAAGAAACAAAAATACTGCCTGAAAGGAGGAACATGCATATCATATGGGAACTGGAAGAAGGAAGAACAGATGAGAAAGAGAGATGGAGGAGAAAAGGAGTACAGATGTTCATGACTAATACATCTCTCCTTCTGTCTGAGCAAATATTTAGTTTAGAATGAAAATATCCATATAATGTTTGTGCATTCATTTTAAGCAAAATGTTTTCAGTGAAATTACCTATCTAGTTTTTTTTGTTACCTTTATCTAATGATATTTATTCTCAATTACTACTAGTGTGATAATACAAAAACAAAAATAAAAACAAAGAGCAAAGAGAAAGGGGCATTTTCCAAGAACTTTTAAATGACTTCTACAATATCATTTCCAATTTAAATGATAGAAAGGTGAACAAAAAAACTAAGACTTATATTAAAAACAATACTGATATTGCATGTTTTAAAGATGTATGGGGGCACCTGGGTGGCTCAGTCGGTTAAGCATCTGACTTCTGCTCAGGTCATGATCTCACGGTTCATGGGTTCAAGCCCCACATCGGGCTCTGTGCTGACAGCTCAGAGACTGTTTCAGATTCTGTGTCTCCCTTGCTCTCTCCCTCTCCCCCACTCAGGCTCTATCTCTCTGTCTCAAAAATCAATAAACATTTAAAAAAGTTTAAAAAAAAAAGATGTATGTTTGCCTGCATCAAACTAGTAGCAGGGGATTTTTTTTTTTACATCTCCAAAAATAATGACTTTTGACACTGTAAAAGTAAATAACCTAAATATAATTTTGTTTGGTTGTTTGCAACATCTCAGTCCATATATTCCAACTGCAGCACATACTCTAGTACCTTTAATAATAGCATTTTTTCTTAATAATTGATGTAACACATAATAGTTAAAGCTACTTTCAGTTGTTTGGACCAGAGCTTGCTAAAAACAAACAAACAAATAAACAAAAACAAAAAGGAGAGGAACAATTTGAAGCTTACAATTTGCTGCAAAAAGAATAAGATATGATAATAAATCATTCTAACTTATTCTAACTAGCTTATGCTAAACTGGCTTTCTCTTAGGAGTTCTGGGCAGCACAAGAGACAAAAACAACCATGGGTGCCCATGGAGACAAAGGGAGAAGTCACCTTCTAATCCAAAATGGCATATGGGATGGCACATGGTGACGCTGGGCATAATCGGTGACTTCTGTGCCGGCTTCATTCCATAACAAGTCCTCAATGTTGGCATCCCAATTGAGCTCATTAAGCTCAGGTTTGAGTGAAGGAGAATGGCAGTTCTCATCCTGCTGCTCTGTGGGCAGACAGGGTACCTCCCTACCTCCAACCTCCCATCTTTCATCCCGATAACATAGAAAATGTTCTTTATGAACTGAATCAAAGACATGCAGCCCAAACAAGGGGCCTCAGTAACTGCTAGGGGCCATCTATTTCACATATATTTATTACATTCTGGAAATAAATGTGAAGGTTAAAATTTTTATCAAAATAAATCTGAACTTGTAGCCTTACAGTAGCCCTTAAAACAACCCAGGGTCCTAAAATCTCAGGGCATTTGAGCTCTGCTAGTACTAATCAAAAGAAAAGGTAGTTCCCTTAATTTTAAGGTAAACTAAGCATCTAATAAACTCTATCTGGAACATATCAGTCTTTACAGCTTCCTTTCCCTTACTGCTATTTAAATACTCTGAAAAAGGTAATAAAATAAAAGCACTAAGTATTGTTTTGGATGGTTACTAGATTGTCAGCCCCCCAAAGGGCAGGCTGCATGTCTTTAAATTTTCCTCCTCTTCTACAAGTGTGCTTTACAGGCGGAGAATATTCAGTAAATACTTCTGGAATATCTTTGTAACATAAAAAATTTCAGCCTCTTAAAGTTTCATCATTATGTTTAAAATAAAGCAGCAAAGTAGATATAGAAAGTAAACAAGATCCAGAAGATTAATTTGGCTTTGCAAAGATTAATGTTACCCTCTGATTTTATAAGCAACCTCATTAATAAATATTTATTGGGTCCTCACTGGTGACATGGCCCTGGTCTTCATACCATGGATTAAAACACTCATTATTTCCACGCTCTCTGCCAAGACAGGATTGACTGCATCTTCCCAAATGAGCCCCTCACTTGCATCTTCCTGGGAACAGTATGAATCATTCACAACAGTTAGCATTGAAAAGCACAGTTGATGTGGTAGCATTTATTATAAAACATACTCATTTGAAGAAGTAATTGTTCTGTTACCAGGGCACAACCCTTTATAACATCCCTTAAACAGTTTTTTTATGAAGATGGAACTTTAATTTTTTCAGTAGCTACCAAGTGCAATGCTTGAGTACCTTTTCTCATTTGTTTTTCATCATGTATCACTACCCAGAGGCAATCATTAGCTAATTTGCTGATTTATGGTTGCAGTTTATGAGCTTTAAACAATGCTAACCCATTTTTGTTCCTTCCTCGGTGAACTGGCAGATGAAGAATGTGTGTCCTTTATATTCTGAGCTGTGTAAAGAAAATACACCTCGCCCTATGTGTTCTTGGCTTCTATGACATCTGAAATTGCTGCCTTATTGCTTTCCTGCTGGATCTTAACTGAAAGCAATGTTTACCTAGCCACCCAATCCGAAAGCTGCGAAGGTGCTTTGTGCTGCTACCTATGACAAAACAAGGTCAGAACACCAGTTTAGCACTGGGAATCTAATAGCTATTACTTATGCAGGATTACAGTGACATACATACTGAAGAACAAAATTGGTTACCACTATGTAGGCTGACAGGGCCTGGCATCCTAGCTGTGTGAGACATGTTTTCATTATTCAATGAGATACAAACACTCACATCCAAACCTTGTTTTGAATAATGACAGTCTATATTACCTTTGCACGTGTGACCCAAATTCCCCAGTAAAGAGAGGAGAGATTCTGAATGTTTCCTAGTATTGACTGAGTAGCTGTGTCTCATATGTCTGAGGAGCTGAGAAGGCCACGGTGTTCACCTGCATCAGCGTGCTTCCAAGTTTGCTGACAAAATACATGTATCAGATGGACAATAATAAGTGCTGGTGAGAAGGCGGAGTAATTGGAACCCTCATGCATTACTGCTGGAGGGAATATAAAATGGTGCAGTTGCTTTGGGAAACAGTCTGGCAGCTCCACAAAGAGTCAAACACACCTGTAATATGACCCAGCAACTCCACTCCCTATCATACCCAGAGAATCGAAAATATATCCACACAAAAACTTTTACAAATGTTCATAGTGGCATCATTCATAACAGCCCCAAAGCGGAAAAAACCCAAATTTTCATCAACTGATGAATGGATAAACAAAATGTAGGATACTCATACGACGGAATATTGTTGAGCCATAAAAAGGAATGAAGTACTCACACAAGTTACAACATAGATGAATCTGGATACATTATGCTACGTGAAAGAAGCCGAACACAAAAGTTAGCATTGAAAATCACAGATACGATTCCATTTTTATGAGCTATCCAGAACAAGCAAATCCACAGAGACTGAAAGTAGACCAGCGTTGGCCAGGGTCTGGAGGAATAAGGGAATAGGGAGGGAGCAACTGATAATGGGCATAGAGTTTCATTTTGGAATGATAAAAATGCTCTAGAATTAGTTTGTGGGTTTGGCTGCATGGCTGGAATTATACTAAAAAATCACTGAATTTATACTTTAAAAGGATTTACAGTATGGTATATGAATTGTATCTTTTAGACATGCACATTATTGGGGTGCCTGGGTGGCTCAGTTGGTTAAGCATCCAGCTTCAGCTCAGGTCATGATCTCACGGTTCGTGGGTTCGAGCCCCGCATCGGGCTCTGTGCTGACAGTTAGCTCAGAGCCTGGAGCCAGCTTCAGATTCTGTATCTCCCTCTCTCTCTCTGACCCTCCCCTGCTTGGGCTGTCTCTCGCTGTCTCTCATAAATAAATACTAAATAAATAAACATTAAAAAATATAAATGCACATTATTGATGTCTTCATGTGATAAGCATCTTCATATTAGACATTGTTAGGCCATTATTTTTCCACATGCCCATAGAAAGCTTATGTGGATTAATTTAAGAAGCATTTCAAGTGTAAAGACCACTATTCTACATTTTTATTAAGATCACAGGATTTCATTTTAAAAATATACTTGTTAATATACCTAATTATCACTTGATCTATCACATTAGATGTTTTTTACCTCTCTTTTTATTGAATAAACCCCTGATTCTCTTTGTTTGAATTTCTTCAATGTGCTTAATATGGCAATCTTTTCTTTTCAAGATGAGAATTAAAACATTAAAAAAATTTTTAATGTTTATTTAATTTTGGGAGAAAGAGAAACAGAATGCAAGCAAGAGAGGGGGAGAGAGAGAGGGAGACAGAATCTGAAGCAGGTTCCAGGCTCTGAGCTGTAAGCACAGAGCCCGATGCAGAGCTCAAATTCACAAAGTGTGAGATCATGACGAGAGCCAAGTCGGTAGCTAAACCGACTGAGCCAAACAGGTGCCCTGAGAATTAAATCATTTTAATATTCACACTGGATTAAAATTTGAGCTTTTTTTTTAAAGTTTATTCTATTGCTTTTAGGTAGGAAGTGAAGGAACGGGATTATGCTGTTTTTACTTTGTGATTCTGTTTTTGGACATATAGTTCTATCTTTCAGACAAAAATAAATACTTTTTAAAGGCCTCAGATACCATATTTCTCAAACTTTACTCCATGATTTCAGAAACTTTATTGCCTTTCACTGGGACTATAAAAATGATCTCATAAGTGGCATCACCCAATCTAGCCCCACCTCTTTAACTTCTCCTCCACAGTTAAAGCACATTCTGTTAGTGTTCCTCTCTTCAAAAACCTTGAATACCACTTTCCTTTTGATCTTAGTATAATTTCCAGTCTTATATTTTGGCTTTTCTTCCTACCATATTCTACTAATTCCTATGTGCGCCTTATATTCCAGCCAGATATTTTCCTTCCTATTTCCTGTTTTCTCACATATTCTCGTCATGATCCTTGTGATATCCCACTGCCTAGATTGACTTCACTTCACCTACCCCTATTGATATTCCATCCTTTTCTTAGGGCATATGCCAGTCACAGGTAACATGGAAATCTCATGAAAGCAGAAAATTTGTCTTAACCCCAGTTACTAGAACAGTGCCAGGTGCAAAGTAGAAATTCAAGCAACAAATAAGTAAATAAATAAAATTAATTTATGGTTAAATGATGGAAGTAATAGCTTCTATATATCCTGAAATCATGTAAAATTACTTTTTCATTGTACTTAATATTCTAGTATAAATTTTGAGTATTTATCTTTATCTCCCTTGTCTCTCGTTCATTTCATATTTCCAGCATTTTATTTTACCCCACCTTGAACATGGTCTCTGTTCAGTGAATAGTTGCTCATTAAATTAATCAACAAAGCTCAATTTCCCTACTTGAGGAACTGTATCTGCTTTGCATTTTTTCCTCTTAAAGGCTGGGTTACATAAATAGTATGTGGTTAGAATGAGAAAAAAATATTTAACAACAAATAAGGTAAACTAGGAAATTTCATCATTTAGTTTTTATTTAATATATGTCATGATATATTTTCTTTGGGAAAATGTGTCTATTTAAAGTAAGTATGATTGACATGAACCCACACAAATAAAAATAATTAAAAAAACTTGTAGCTTTTGAGGGCAAACATGTATATAATCAGCATTTTCCTACTTTGCCAATAGTATGCAATGGCAGAGGGCATATTGCTTCCTGGTTCGGATTCACCTTTGGGATCAGAGTTGATGCCAATGGAATTTTAGAATATTTCTCATTAACTGTTGTTGGTTGTGGATGTGGGGAAACTAAATCTAAGACCTAAATTCTATCCATCATTCTTTCAAAGGAACAGTAGTAGTGTTTCATAGAAGCTATACATCCTTCATTTCCTTAATATTAGTATTATTACCATTTCAAGGCAGGTGTAACATAGAAGTTCTAGACTACTGATCAGGTTGTATTCCACATGGATAATTCTTTATACGTCAAGTTATAAGTGAATTTCTCACATAATAGGAAATCTAAACCACGGTTGCTACCCTTATTTACCTCAAGGTGGCTATAATTTCCATAAAATGAATCATATTGACATGTCCTGTACATGAGTCACTGCCTTCTTGATTGGTTACACGGTGCCTGGTTGGTGTCTACCTGTTGTTAATGAGGTAAAGAAAGTCTGCCTGAACTGAGTTTTGCTCTATTTTGAATACTTCTCGATTTAAGTATATTTCCATCTCAGAAACTAGAGTTAAAACTTAAAAATACTAATGCTAAATTACTTGCAAATGAAGTTTTCTCTATCCACTAAGAAGTCCTGCAGTAATTAAAAAGATTTATACTTCAATTCTCAAAACTTGAAGATATTTCTTGTAGGCTTTAAATACCGGTATAAGGTAAGGATTCCAAAAATAAACACTGAAAAATCTGGTGGTTCTAAAAATGTAAGATAAAGCACTTGCAAAAGAAATATACCTAATAAACACAGGCCATTATTGAGTAATTTATAGCAATGAAAACAGCAAAACATTAAAAAATTACATTTACAATAATTTTTCCTTCAATGTCTTTTAAAAATAGAATAAAAGTGCTATTTTGTTCCAGTGAAATGACAGCTATGGCAATTCATGTATGATGGTTTTTAGTGCAGTAGAGACAGAGAGCAAATAAATTATAATGATCACAGTTTTTCCTGAGAAATGTACCTTCGTTTCAAACATCTACTGAGTGAAAATTTCATTTTATATAAAATATATTATGGTCATTTAATACAAACCACAAAAACTTACCTAGATGAAGAAATTGGTTCTAATTTTTTCTTCTGTTTTATAAGGTCACACAGTGCTTCTCCCAGTGTTTACCTTCTACAGTGTAAGGACAAATATAAACTAAAATAAGAGGTTAACGTCTCTCAGGTGAAAATAAGGGATTTCCTTCCCCTCTTTTTCTCAGAAAATTTACTTCAGAAAACTTGTGATTCTAAATACTTTCTCCTCTCTTTGAAATGTATTTAAATCTTTTTGAAGGCTATCTAGGTCTTTTGTCATCTTTATGACCCAGGGATGTCTTAATCAAGGACTTGGGAGTCATCTCTTTGGGATGTAAACATCAAGGAAGCTAGCATCCACATCTTGTCTCCCAGTTTCTGTGGGAGGGTAGGAGTCTAACTTTGGTGGGTGCCTTATTCCAAGTTGCAAAACTACCTGTGCTCATAAAGATATGAGAAGTTTGTTTTTCCTCTGGATGAAGCCAATTAGACAACATGGATGGTCACCCCAATAACCAGATAGTTAGGATAAACTATGTATGACAAATGGTGCTGTCCATTTCTCTACTTGAGGACTCGTTATTGTTTACCTTGAAAACATATGTGGAATGGGTTGTATAGGCTTATAAAAAAGGGTGAGATTTCTTTCTGTTTTTGCATTCTTGTAGGGGATTTCCTGTGATGCCCGTCACATCTGGTGTAATGCTTATTCAATAATAGAACTTGTTTTTTTCCCTATACTATGTTTGTGGAAAGGATTTCTGTGTTGGGAGGAGATTTTGCTTTTAATTCTATTTCCCCAACAATTTGGAAATTATTAACAGATATAGGTATGCTATTTCAGAGTAATGTATGTAATCATTTAATTGTATTTCATAGGTTAGAAAACATTTGAGAAACTCTTCTAAAATGATTGCTTCTATTTATAAACTGATTTTATTGTTGTCACATTGAAAAGTCACTGCCTCCCCATAATTGGGATCCATTCGATACTTTTGCACTCTCCTCTCCTTCCTTGGTTTACTGACTGGTACACTTCTGGTAATCTCTAACCCCTAACCAGCCATCTGTTATCATACTAGCTCCTAAAATTCCCTTCTGCTTGAGTATCATTATGTGCCAGGCTACCCCAGGAGCTACAGGTACAAGAAGACAAAGCAAGATGGTCAAGGGCAAGTGGTTTCAGGAAACTGTTTTTTAAACAAGTCTCCTAATTCTGTTGAAGGTGGTCTGCAGCCCCCATTTTATGAAACTTCATTTATGAAATTTACTATTCTATTTCTTTCTACATGCAAACTCCTAGAGCTTAACATAGCCATAGGAAATTGCTCAACAGATATGCAAGAGAACAAGCAGGTTGCAATGTTGTATGTACAATGCTAACATGTAGAAAACTCTCCATCTAGAAATGAAGATAGAAGGAAATGCAGCCAAAATTATATGTTAAGAGAGATGGAGGTATATTTTCTCTTTATTGGATTCCAGGAATTTCATACATTTTATCTGTTCTTCAATGCACTATAGCTCATGTCATCCCTTTAAGGAATTTCCTGATCACTGGTATGTGAAATCCCTGGCCCACTTCAGAATTCTAGCCATTACTCATTCGTACCTCTTTTATTGGGTTTATCATAATACATCGTACACCTCTGTATTTCTCTTTCATGCTGTAAACTATCTGAATATAGGGTAAATTTCTTATTTATATTTTCAACACAAGTTGAATTGAAAAGCAGACACACGATGTATAATTTTGAATAGTTAAAGAAATGTATCTCCACATAAATTTGAATTTATGCATTTTGTTGCCAGAAAAATTATTCAGAACTTTGAAGAAAAGCAAAAAGATGGACAGCACACTCTTTAAATGTCACACAGAAGCGACAGCTACCCAAGGATCGTCTAGGGATGAATTTGGTTCATCTCACTGTTTACTTTTCATTAAAGGTCCCAGATTTTGCTTGCTAACTTGTAGATTTTCTGCAGGAGAGATGCAAATAATTCCTGTCTGGTGGAACAGATAGTCATAAAGATTGATGGCCTGTTAGATACTAACCAGTTTGTATCTAATTAACCAGTTTGTATGTTGTTTTGACATTTCTTTGTTAAATTCCCTATAAATATCCTAACTTCTTAATTTCACTTTGAACTGATCACAATATCACTTCTCCTCTCATTAATTAATGAGTTAAATAGAATCTTTGGCATGGATTCCCATAATATTTGTCTGAAAGTATTGATTTTGTATCTTTGAAAATTAAACTTTAATAGTAGCACTTTTCTTTATTAAAATAACTTTCTGTTTTCAAACATCACTTAGAAATTGCTTATGGGTCTGGGCACCTGGGTGGCTCAGTCGGTTAAGCATCCAACTTCAGTTCAGGTCATGATCTCATAGTTCATGGGTTCGAGCCCTGTGTCAGGCTCTGTGCTGTTGTTGGTTGTGGATGTGGGGAATCCCACACAGGCTCTGTCGCTCAGAGCCTGGAGACTGCTTCGGATTCTGTGTCTTCCTCTCTTTCTGCCCCTCCCCTGCTTGTGCTCTATCTCTCTCTCAAAAACAAATGAACATTAAAAAAAATTAAAAATAAATAAATAAGCATTTAAAAAAAACCTCTAAAGGGGTGTCTGGATGGCTCAGTAGGTAAAGTGTCGGACTTCGGCTCAGGTCATGATCTCACGGTTCATAATGTTTGAGCCCCGCATCGGGCTCTTTGCTGACATCTCAGAGCCCGGAGCCTGCTTCGGATTCTGTGTCTCCCTTTCTCTCTGTCCTTCCCCTTCTTGTGCTCTGTCTCGTTCTCTCTCAAAAATAAAAAACATTAAAATTTAAAAAAACCTATAAAATGAAATTGTTTATGTGTTAATAAAAGGCATACTATTTTGAAATATTTCCCCTCTAGAAAAAATAACCTATAAAGTACAAAAACTTAAGTTTTATTCAACCAAAAATCTCTATAAGGAGCTCTAAAAATAAAGAATTTAGCAGCCTTTTTTGGATTATTAATAACGGGCTTATTTTAACCATTAACTTGCTAAGTCCAGTAAAATGTTTCTGTCCTTAGCGTTGATTTTGGATTTCAATGGCCTGATAAGTAATGTTCCTCAGAGAAATAAAGTTTTTTTTAAAACTAAATGTTTCCCAAAGACACAGAAGGAGCTTTCAATGAGATTCATAGAATGCTATTAATATGAATCACAGACTATGATTAAGCCCCTTTAGAATTTTATAGCGGATAAAGATCTTTTAAGATCTCCCTTGTGCGTAAGGGTTTGCCAGAACTAATCTTAGCCTTATGGTAGAAACAGAGAATTGCCTGCTGCACAGCTGTTATTGTGGAAAGATCCATGGCTCTCTGACGAGGATGGAAGTACCAATATCCCCAGACCATCTTAATGTCCCTAAGAAAACTAATATAAATACTTAGTCCCAAATCTGGTACCCATGGGTTAGACTTCCAATATAGCTCACTTACTATTTTAACAAACTACCTTGGTACCTAAGTAAGTCACTATTATTAAATATGTAACTAAGTGTGGCTACTTAATATTTGGGAAAAGAATAGTCATTTTTATTGTACCATTGGGAAATTGTACTCCTGAAAAATTAGTCTTTTCCAGTTTGAAGACTTCTATTAATATTTCCAGCTTTTTCTAGCTCTGTGATGTTGATTTTACCAATCTCACTTCCAAAAAGGATTTTAGGCACCTGCTCTTTGAAAAATTCAGAGTCAATCATCAGGGTCATTTGAGCCAAACCGTATTTATTTATCATTCAAAAACATTTTTCAATTTAGTTAAAATACAGTATAGTATTGGGTTCAGGAGTAGAACCCAGTGATTCCTCACTTACATGTAACACCCAGTGCCCATCCCAACAAGTGCCCTCCTAAATGCCCATCACCCATTTAGCCCATCCCCTACCCACCTCGTCCACAATTTTTTTTTGTTTACTTATTTATTTATTTTGAGAGAGGCAGAGACACAGCGCGAGTTGGGGAGGGCCAGAGAGAAGCCCAAGCTGGCTCCGTGCTGCCAGTACAGAGCACCATGAGGGGCTTGAACTCATGAAACCATGAGATCATGACCTGAGCCAAAACCAAGAGTCAGACACTCAACCGACTGAGCCACCCAGGCGCCCCAAACAAAAATTTATTTAAAATACATAAAAGTCTTTTCTATTAAAACGGAATTGTTGTAATTTCAGGCATTAGTCTCATTTCAAACTTCGAATTGCTCCTGTCAACCTAATGCAGACAGTTGTTGGGAGAAGGCTGAGGCAGTGCTTCTGAAGGGAGCGGTGGTGGGCTCCCCAGGGGAGGGCCTAAGAGAAGGGCAGGGCAACAAGGATGCTTTAGAACGTGGACCTGCCTCCTCTTAGCCACATCACTGTTGTCACAGCCATTACCAAAAAATTTTGTTACATGCTCCAGGCCCATTCTTGTTGAAGAAGGTTGTAAATAACTTGTCTAAGAAACAGAAAATCCCTCCTGAATGTTCTTCATCACCAGTACTCTGGCCACAGCATGGTTGAGGACCTCAGGGTTTCCCTCCTAGGCTGTTCCAGCCGGTTTCCAGGTGGTCACTCATTTCCATTTTTTTCTCTCATCCAGTCTACCCTCTGCAGTATTGTTAGGATTAACTACCCCCAAACAAATGTGATTATTTTACTTCCTTGCCTAAAAACCTCCTCTGGAAAGCTGAGAAAAAATGTATATCCTATTTGCTTTAATACAATGTAAATCCTGCCTTTTGGCATTCATTTGGATATTATGCGTTGATCTGTGTCTCCACAAAATTCATATGTTGAAGTTCTAACCTGTGCCAGTACATCAGAATGTGACCGGATTTGGAGATGGGGCCTTTGAAAAGGTAATTAAGATGAAATGATGTCATATGCATGGCACTAAGCCAAGATGACAGGTGGTTTTTTTTTTTAAAGTTTATTTATTTATTTTGAGAGAGAGCGAGAGAGCATACAGAGTGGGGGACAGAGAGAGAGAGAGAGAGAGAGAGAGAGGGGAGAGAGAATCCCAAGAAAGATTTGTGTCATCAACACAGAGCCTGATGTGGGGCTTGAACTCATGAACCGTGAGATCATGACCTGAGCCGAGATCAAGAGTCATACACTTAATGAACTGAGCCACCCAGATGCCCTGACTGATGTTCTTATAAAACAAGGTGATTAGGACATAAACAACACTCAGACTGAGGGGTGTCCATGGGATGACAGCAAGAAGGCAGCCATCAGCAAGCCAAGGGGAGAGGCCTCAGAAAAAAACCAAGCCAGCTGACTCTTCAGTCTTAGGCTTCTAGACCCCAGAACTGTGAGAAAAGAAATTTCTGTTGTTTAAGTGACCCACTCTGTGGTATTTCGTTAAGGCAAACCTAGCAAACTAACAGATGTTTTAAAGAAATATTCACCAAGTTTCATTCTTTATGTACTACTACATCAGTGAATTAGAATGTTTGGAAGATATAGGCAAAAGATATTAATATACAATTTACTGAAAAGTAACTGAAAATTATAAGAAAATATCTACCTTCTATATTAATCAAAGAAATGTAAACCAGAATAACATTGATTTTGTCACCCATCAAATATTTTTTTTCCTTTTAAGTATTTGATAATATCAGGTGTGATTAAAGATTACTGGTGGCAGTCTTATTTGCTAGAACTTTTATGGAAAGTGATTAAGAAAATTTTATAAAGAGATTGAACATAAACATAAAGTAAAATGTAGCCCAGCAATTCTACTCTTAAATGATTTATGGAAGTAATCTCAAAAATTTAGTGTGTGTGTGTGTGTGTGTGTGTGCATGCGCACAGTTGTGTTTACTTTTCTTTATTATTTATAATGAAAAATTAAAAGCCACCTACAAATGTGACCATGCTTTATTAAGGATCACTTTAATTAACTTTGCCTGCCATGTCCAGTCATTTAAGTAAGAAAAACCTACAGAAATGCCAAGGCCCTGTCTTCTCCATCCTTGTACACACATCCACACATCCACACAAACACACACGCAGTTTTGGGGACTGTGCCTTTAGGATGTTGCCCTTGAGCTATGAGCTCTCGGCTCTGACTACAGACTATGTTGCTTTGGCCTTTACAAAGTTGGCATTTGATATCTTTACTTTCCTTGGCCTTAGATTCAGCCCTTGTCTATGGACTCAGCTTTGGTTTTCTCTGCTCCTTGGGCCTTATGTTATTTCAGGGAGTTCTTGCTTAAATTACAGCTTTCTAGCACCGATCTCTGAATCTATTTACTGAGTTTGTTGCCTACAAAACTATTTTTAGTTATCAACTTTACAGTTTGTAACAATTACATGCACTTACTGTGTACTTTAACAACTTAGAGCTATTAAAATTTATGTATTAACACTATGTAATATTGTGGAAAAGTAACAAAAATTTGCATAAACATAATTACATTTAGATGATCAAAAGCCTAGGCACTGGAATAAAGACTAGAAAGAAATGAACTAAAATATTTACAAAGTCCTTTGTCTCTTGTCTTCTTTCATCTAGCTGACACATTCTAGAATCTACTGAATGTAGAAATGTAATGGAAAGCAAAGGTTACTTAGGTAATTTGATATACACCAATATATGTAAAAAATATATATCAAATACAAATCAATATATATCAGATATATATAACAAATGTGTATATACTAATGTATATATCAAATATATAAGTCTGTATCTCCAACTATCTGTATATATATACTGCTAACTTATATAAATCTATAGCAAGAATAACAACATTTTAAAATTGGTGAATTTTGTCTCTGTATCCAGTAGAATGAGAGTCAGGAAACATAAACCCCCAAATAGGGTAGTTTAAGCAAGATGAAATTTCATTGCCTTTTTGACTAAAAATCAAGGTGGATAGTTTAGGATTGATGTGGTTTTCTAAATGTCAGCTCCCTGTATTACTGCTGCTCTATCCTGCACAACTTTGACCTCAAGGTCCATGCAGTGGCATCTCCTTTTCTGACAGCTGGCTGAATGGATGGAGAATAAGAGGAAAAGAATCTTTTACACTGTCTTAGGAAAGATTTTTAGAAACTTCCAACACAACATTTTATATTGGCTGGAACCTAGTCACATGTCTCCACCTAGCTGGGAAGGAAGAGTGAGCAAGCTAGCCTCTCTTCAGGATTTCCATGGTCACAGCTAAATATCAATTCCTATGAAAGATATAGAGAAGCATTATTAAAGATAAAATCCACCATTTCTGGCACAGTCTCAAGAATTTTGCAAATTTGGAAATAGAGTTGTCAAATTCAACTTGTGGAATTTTGTCCTCTCCTTGGCAATTTTACCATATATTCTAAATTTTTCTTTTCTTCCTTATTCTATCAATATCTCCTTGGCTTATGTCTTTTTGATTTGAATTTCCTAATTCTTTTCATTTATTCATGTTCTTCTCTCCTAATCTTCACCTCTAGCGAGGTAGACAACAAGTAACTGATTTTTCTGAAAACTGGGGGCTATCATATTTCTCTGCTAATAAGAGAAACGAAGCCTCCTCCATTTTTATTTCTTTGTAAGAGTCACTTACTTATTTTTACTCAGAGCAGATGACTGAGTTTGAAGGAAGTTTGCCATATCTTTATAAACTTGTTTAAATGTCATGGTTTTAATTTACCTGAAAAATAGAAGAATACTGTGGGGTATGATGAAAAGTACATTTGATAGTTACTTTATTCTGAAAGATAATTGTAAAGCATTTTTTATTTTAGAGGTAAGTTTTATTTGGAGAATTTCTTGTGCTTCTTAGGTTTTTGGAAGGAGACAGATTTAGAAGGTTACTTTCCAGGTTACTTGAGATAGTGTGATGTTTTGTAAAACGACTGTTATATATACACTGTTTCCTAGGTGGATGGGTGTATTTTTTGCTAAGACTTCAATAGCAATGACTTTTGAGACTTGCAGTTACTTAAAGAGATCAAGGCACACTCCTGGGACTGCTGGAGGTAGTGAGGACAGCAATACAATGCAGTAGTTTTGTTAATCCTTCTGTGGTTTTAACACATAGTGCTGCTAGAGCATCTTGAGAAGAAACAGTTTTTCTGTCTGGAATGTGAGAACAATTTTAACAGGCAAGTCCTTGACCCTCTTTAAATATTGTACTGATGAGCGCGGCTCCAATCTTGCTATGGGACACATTTAATAATATAATAAACTAATTCAAGTAATGCTAATAGTGCCAAATAAACTTAAAATAAATGACTACCCTTCCTAAACTCCCCCCCCCACTTTTTTTCCTTTAAAACTCATGGATCCCAGTATTTTCTAAATTATGTATTTCAGAAATATATGGGAAAACGTATGCCAGATAAAACCTGGGTATAATAGCATACTCATTCTTTTAACTTATATAGAAAATGACTATGTAAATTGAGTAAAAAGAATTTTAAAATACAACTTTCACTATATAGGTTAAAAGAATGCTTAGACCTTTCTCTTGAATTTCCGTGACATTTTATGCTATTCTTTTTTTATAGCCATCAACGTAATTATAGCTATAGCTTAAAAATTGTCACAAATAATCAATTAGCATTCATGTAAGGAATAAGGCAGTATTGTGAAGAAATAAAAAAAATAAAAAAGGCTGTCATTACACCTTATTTTCTTTCCATGTCTTTTCAAAATAATCTTCTCTGGATTCTGAAAGAATCTATAATCAATTTTTCCATGGGTAATTAAAATATAGCTATTTATTACATATTTGAAAAATAACTTGAAATTCTTACAGCATCTTTAAGAAAAAGCCCATGTTGGTAAGACACAGATATTGTTGCCAGAGTGAACCCCCGAAACTTATATACATATAGCACCACACACACAGAGCTTCCCTTGAAGCGTTAAGAAGTGACCAAACAGCATGCTCTCATAAACCTCAAACAGGGCGATGCCAATGTGATGATAAATCATTTGTGGCAACTCCTGCTCTCTGTAATACTTTGAAATCTTTAGTATCCAATAACCTCCTTCGTCAAAAGATAGACTACAACATGATGTGGATTTTTCACTAACAATATATGTCTGTGTATATGACAAACTTATTCAACTTGCTAATTTAAAGTTTGTATTATATCATATTATGATACAATATCTCATATCATATCATACATCATGTTATGTTATAATTGTACAACATTTGAAAAATGCCAGAGTCACCAAATACTCAAAAAGTCAAGTAACTGGGACTTACAATAAAGAATTAAATGCATTCAAGATTGGAATCAGGGCATTAGTTTAAATTAGTCGTATTATCAAATAACCAGAACTATAGAACTGATTTTTCTATTTTTGACATAACCACTGAGCATTTCAGAAGTATGTATTCCTACTCTTTCTTCTATAATCCCTATAACACCCATTTGTATCTGATAGACTTAATAGTGTACTTATAAGAAATTTCCTTGGAATTAATACAACAAGAAAACAATATAATGTCATCCAAGATATTTTTTCTTTATGATCTGAAAAGGCTAAATTTACTCATGAAGGAATGTATTACTCAATATTAAATTTTTAACTCTAATTTTATACTTTTGTCAGCTAAGCAATTTAGAATCTCACATAATATAGATCATTTGTTATTTTTAAATATTAGTTCTTTTCTATATTCTACCTTTAACACCTATGCTATGACTTTGAATTTTGGTTCAAATTTTTATTCTTTTCCCTTATAAAAATGTAATCACTTGAAATTTTATGGAAAGGTATGCACTTACAATATTTAATTTATTAAAATAAGTGATGTCAAGACCATCTCTTACCTTACAAACACCAATAGCTTCCAGGGGAAAAATATTTGCAAACCATAACTGATCAGGAATTAATATCCAAAATGTATAAAGAACTCATACAACTCATAGCAATAATAACAATAAACATAACAACCCAATTAAAAATAGGCAAAGGACCTGAACAGACATTTTCTAAATAAGATATACAAAAGGCAGGTATATGAAAAGATGCTCAACATCACTTGTCTTAGGGAAAAGCAAATTAAAACCAAAACAAGATACTACCTCACACCTGCTGAACGGCCATCATGAAAAAGAGAAGAGATAACAAATGCTGGCATGGATATAGAGAAAAGGGAACCCTTGTGCATTATTGGTAGGACTAAATTTGTACAGTCACAATGGAAACAGTATGGAGGATCCTTAAAAAATAAAAATAGAACTACCATATGATCCAGCATTTCCACTTTAATATATACAAAGGATATGAAACCTGAAAAAATATCCGCACTCCCATGTTCATAGGAGGATCACTTACAATTAGCCAAGACAGGGACACAACCTAAATGTCAGCTGATGCATAAGTGGATAAAGAAGCTGTGATACATATACAATGGAATATTTTTCAGTATAAGAAATGAGGAAACTGTACCATTTGTGAGTACATGGATGGACCTTGAAGGCATTATATTAAGTGAAATGTCAGAAAGACAGACAAATATTGTATAATCTCGCTTGTATATGCTTATATAGGCAGTCTAAACGAACAATTCATAGAAAAAGGGATCAGACTTGTGGTCACCCGTGGCAGGAGGTGGAGGGGAACTGGAGGAAGGTGGTCAAAAGGTACAGACTTCCAGTTACAACATAAATATGTACAGGGATGTCGTGTATGACATGAAGATTATAGCTACATTGTTAAGAGGGTAAATCCTAAGAGTTCTCATCATAAGGAATCGTTTCTATTTTTTTCTTGCCTTTCTTTTATTGTATCTATATGAGATGATGGATGTTGGCTGAACTTATTGTGGCAATAATTTTACAATAAATGTAAATCAAATTATCATGCTTTTTGACTCAAACCGATACAGTGATATATGTCAATTATTTCTCAATAAAATTAGAAAAAAACCCAATAGTTTCCTATCTTACTGTACCACTTTTACAACTGGTTGGCCATATGAGCTTCCTAAAGATCAAAAATCTTTCCTTTTACTGAAGTCTACCAAGAAATAAAAATTTCATAATTATATTTTGACTGAAAATAAGAAAATCAATGCCTATAAAAATTTGGGATAAAGTTTTCATGTTCAAAATGTATCTTTTCTAAAGTACTAACTTTATAATGTTATATATAATAGCTAGTTCCTACATAAGAGTTGTATATTTGCCACATTCTCTGGGAACCCATATAAGTGCTATAATCTATATAATTAAGTATACAACTTACCATCTAGTTGCACATATATTGTAATTTATAAATTTAAAATTATGTCTAGATGTGGATAAAGATGTAAAAAAGAGAAAAAAATAAAAGTTATTCCCAGAAAGACCATGGATAAAAAATTCAGTGAAAATGTTTTTAATATATTAGACCTAATCAAGAAGGATAAATATATATTCTAAAATATATATTTTTTAATTCAATAAATGAGCAGATATAAAATAAAGTGTGATTCCCGAAAAGTTAAAAAAAAAAACTGTGTGCCCCAGGTTTCTTAGAATATCTACTTACATGCATGAGGCCTAATGTTTGATTTTGAATAGGCTGCATACATGTCTGGGGCAAGAGATATAGTACCTTTACCACTACCTAGAAAGGTAAAAATCAGGTTAAAAAAATCTGTAAAAGGAACTGACTTTTAGGATGATATATTAGTAGGTAAGTAGGAACAGTCATCCAGCAGAAAACAAACAAACAAACAAAAACGGAAATACCTTCCTGAAAGGGTGTCATCTCTGAAAGAAACTGAAAAGAAAATGTTTCTCATTCATATGGGATTAGACCTATATTCATAATAACAACTGGTCCAAAGATCCTCAAGCTGAAAATTTGGTTAATTAGTCCTGCTTGGTAGTGTTCCCCCAACTCCTACCCTCCCACCCCAGCCTGGAAATTCTGAATCTGTATCCCTTTGGACTTTAAACGTAGGTCTCAGTGTAGTTCCAAGGATTCTGAGCTCATGCTTTCATTAAACACATGAGAAAATCAGCCATCATGAGTATGTATCAACATAAAAGTATAAAAATAACATTCAGAAAGACTGCATGTATCAGAATGACAGCAAGGATGTATGTGTGTTTAATATGTTTGCATAAATGGAAAGAGGGTAATAGAATTTCACTGAATTAAGATCTAGAACTTTTATAAGTTAAGGTTATAATAATTAAACTAAACCAAGTATCAGACTGAATAAAATATACTGGAAGAAAGATCTGAGAAATTACACAGATTCCTGAAAATGACAGGAATTAGGGACAGCATTTTAAGAGACACAAAGAAGATAATGAGAAAGTTTAATCTATTATAATCAATGTTTGAGAAAGACATAATGGAATGGATGAGATGAGGAAATTTTTGAAATGACAAAAGCTTTCCAGAATTGTTGAAAAATGGTAGCTTACAAATTTAGCAAAGCTTAAAAATCCACAGAATAAATAAAAATGAACCCACACTTAGACACTTCATAGTAAAAACAGCAGTACATCAAAGATGGGGAGAAGGTCTTAAAAGCAGAGAAACAGATTCCCTATAAGCAGAGATTAGAGTCAAGCCAAATTCTCAGTAACAATTGTAGAAGCAGGTTGAATATCTTCAATGTAATGAGAGAATATATATGACACCAAATTCTATATCCAGTGAAAGCATCTTTCAGTGAATAAGAACAAAATAAAGACATTTTAGACAGATAAAAACAGAGAGAAATACTATTAACAGACTGGAAAAATGAGCTTCTAAAGAATGCATTGTAGATAGGAAAAAAAATTTATCCAAAGAAGGTTTTAGAGTAAGAAAACACAATTAAGTCAGGAAATAAGAAATAAATGGATAAATCCAGGAAAAGGGCATACGGACAACAAATTCGATCTCTAAATTCAGAAGTAAACTAAAAAGTTATCGAATAATAACATACTATTTGAGAGGAACACTAGAACAAATTCATTCTGCATTCATTGTGCTATCAAGAGGACACTTAAAATATTGACAGACTGTATATTTTATTAGGTTAAATGTAACGCATGTAGGTCCAAATCTATAGGTCCAAAGAATATTCAGATTTGTAATAATTCTAAATTATTAGAATTAGTAAGAAGTTTATAATATTGCTGGAGATGATAATACACATGATTTAATTAATTGCTATACAACAAAATTAAACATGTAGAATAATTATATTCATACTTTTTAAAAAATGTATCATGCATTAAAGCAACAATAAAATGTAGGATACCTAAGCCTAAAAGACGTGAAAGATTTCTATAGAAAAGCATGAAACTTTTAAAAGGGAATTAAGGAAGAGTTAAATAGAGAGATATGCCATGTACACAATAGGGTACTCAGTTTCATGAAGATGAAATTCCTTACCAAATAATATATCGAGTCAATTTATATGAAGGTAAAAGGACCAAGGGAATCCAAGATGGTCCTGAGGAAGAAGAGGAAACAGAGGCCTTGCATGATTACGTATCAGAATTTAATTTAAAAGCAATGAAAGATAAGCTGGTGTTATGTAGGCTTGCAGAAGGAAAAACTAGAGACCAGAGAGCTTGGAAAGTGATTTACATACATATAAAAGCCTGATATATAAAGGAACTAGTATTGCACACTTGTGTGCCAAAAATAGGATACTCAATGTACTGCACTGATTTAATTGGTAAATCATGAAGGGGGTAAAAAAATGAAGCCTAAGTCTCTTCACATACCATACATGAAACCTGTTCCTTGCCAATTAATGTGAAAGGAAAAGATAATACTTTTATAAAAGAAAACTTATGGAAGAATTTTATTACCTCATAATAGGAAAGGACTTCTTAGTTAAAACACAAAAATCACATTTGATTAAAGGAAAATGGATAAATTCTACCACATTCAATGAATAACCTCTATTCACTAAACATCAAAAAAGAATGCAAGATGAACCACAAACCAGGGGATGATTTAAAAACAAATGACAAAGGGTTAGTATTTAGAATATATAAAGAACTCTTATAAATAAACGCAGAAGACAGCCTCGTAGAAAAACAGAAATAAGTCATGCAAGCATATCCCAACAAAGTAAATAGCAACAGCCAATAAATATATAAAAATATAACACATCTCATTAGTAATCATAAAAATGCAAATCAAAACCACAATGAAAGTTGATTTCATATTTGATTCGTTGGTAAGAATGTGGAGTAACAGGGACTATAATACCACACCAGGTAATTTAGTGTAGTTCCTGCTTAGAAAAACAATTTATCTCAAAAAGTCGAACATTCTCATTCCCTACAACCCAGCACCAGTAAGCAAGCACAATGTTCATGGCAGTGTTTTTCATAAAAGAAAAAAAAAAAGTGAGAGAGAGAGAGAGAGAGAGAGAGAGAGAGACTATCCAAATGTTTATACACAACAAAATGGATTTTTAAAATTCTGGTATATTTATTAAAGTGAATAAGGTACAGCTACCTGCATTAATATTAATAAATCTTAAAATTAAGAATATGCAAAGTCTGAGTCCCTTTTTATGAAGTTTAAAAGAAATAAAACTAAACAATACAACTACAAGTGAATTTGAGCTACACGTTTAGGTGATGAAAGCAAGGTGATGATGATTATTCAGCTCAGGATATTATATCTGAGACACTACTAAGGACAGATGATTGAAAAGAGATGTATAGGAGGTTTGAGACTGGTAACATCTTAGTTGTTAATCTGTGAGTTTTATGAATTGTTATTTTATGAATATTATTATTTAACTGTACATATTAATGAAATAAACTCTCATATGCATGAAACTTTTCACAGCAATAAAGAATAATGAACAAAACTATTAGGATAGTGGGATTATTGAATTTTTAATTTCTGAAAATTGCCTTTGATTAGATAATGTTGCTTTTATGTTACATACCAGAGGAATTAATTCATTTGTAGGGCAATTTTCACATAAGAAATAGTAACTATCATTCATTACACATATGCATAATAAATAACTTTAATAATAAATGTCTTCATCAAAAATAAATGCTGAGAATTATATTTTCCTAAGAAATCTAATAATTGACACCCTTTTTCACAAGGTGCCTCATTTAAAATATTTGTCAATATTGTATAAGAATTCATACTGATAAAACAAAATAGCAGAACAAGTACAAAAGTAGTCTCTAATTTAGATCAAGAACTGATGTCACTGAGCCCCCTCCTACCTAAATGTGCATACTCTTCCCCTGTTTCTCCACCAAAACTAGTAATTACTGCTAAGCAAATACTTTATTTACCTAATCACTAGTCAATCAATATTTGCTCAGGTGCCTCTTTTTAATGTCTCCGCCACAACGTTGACACCGGTAGAGAAAGCTGCACGTTACACGAATACACAGCTCAACATAGGTGACGAGATGAGCACCTCACCTAAATCTGTCTGAAAGATCTCAGTGATGACAGTCAAACAGATCTCAACAAACGAGAAAACTAGGTGGAGTTTAGCCTAGATGAATATGGCACAGCCTCGCCTGATTATACCCCCATCCTGTGTTAGTCTGGGAGTTTAGTCAGAACTGATGCCATGATTTAAAAGCCTCCTGGGATTTCTTATATCCCTCTATCCCCTAGAAGGGGTTCCACATCTCTTTTTAGCTGTCTGGCCAGACTGATAAAAGTCATTTGCTTACCTGACTTTTATTGACCACTTATTATTTGCAAAATAATGCAGAAAATAAACAAGAATAAGCCTGAGATTGCCCTCAGTAGGGCATACAATCTAGCGAAAGAGACAGCAAATATGTAATTAACTACATTAAAAGTAGACTGAACCAAACATCACTTTTTAAGGTGTTCAGGGAATGATGGTTTGAATTCTGAGTTGGGGATCTTAAAGATTGAGTACACCTGTCACATACAAATGTGTGTGTGTGTGTGTGTGTGTGTGTGTGTTTGAAAGAGGAAAAGAATTACAGAGTAAAAGCAGGGAGGTGTGAAAATGCGAAAATGCATGTAATGTTCTGGGATAGGTCAGGCTGAAGGTTGCGTTTAGAAAATAAAAGCAGGATGTCAAGCTTGTCTATAAAAATCAAGTTCCAGGGTAAACAAGAACACCTTATAATATATGCATATTAGAGGTGCCAATAAATGAAGTCCTTCCAATCCGTTTTACTCAGATTCCATCCACTCTTGCCTGAAGGTGGCACTCTTCATAAATTGTACAATTCATACTTTCTCAGGAATGAGACAGGTGTAACTCTAAGAAATGGGTTGCAGTTACATCTTTGTAACCACCTGGCCTTCACAGACCAGAGGGAGCCTTGAACAGGAACTTCCCACATTTCCATGCCAGATTATATCTATCCTTCCATTGAATTGTGTCATGACTGTAACATATGTCATTAAAATCAAGCTGCTAATGGGTATCAGGGACAAATATGACTTTTCACCTTCTCTTATCAACTTGATAATTACTTTACTCTCCATGCCCATAATGTTTAATTTTCTATCACTTTATCTGAAGTCAAACTAGCATATTGGTTACAACTCTGAAAATTTAAAATTACCCCCTTCTTGTATTTATTTATTAGATTAAAGATTTATTTTTGTCATTTGTATTTTTTTTTTTTTTTGTCATTTGCTGCTTGGGTTCTGATTTTTCCTACTGATTCTCTGTGATGTTGAGACAATCTTAAAAGAGTTGGGTTTGTTCTCAGATTAAAGAAAAATGCTAGGGAGCAAGCATTATTTATTTATTTGTTTGTATATATGGAGTATCCTAGAGGTGGAGTAGTTGACAAATAAATGACCAACTTGAAAAATTGGGTTTTATAACCTGTTCCAATTTCTCACTTTATGGCCTCCGAACCATTACCTTGAAATTCAGTTGTTCCCTCTCTGCCTTACTGATTGCTGAAGTCTCTAAGTGGCCTTAATGTCAAATCTAAGGTGCTAAATTTTATAACAAGATCAATTTTCACAACATATTTACGGCCAAATACATTTTTTAAAGGATGCATTAAATTTGAGTCTGTCTGAAGCACGATAGCTAACAGGTTCTTTCAGAAGAAAACAAGTAGTACACTTGTGTGAATATTTATCTGACAGCAGCTTACAATACTAGATTATTACAAATGGCAGGGACATAGCACTACCAGTGAGGTGACACAGGAGAATTTATCATCAGAAGTAGGTAGCTTTATAGAATATTGGTATTACTGTACCTACATTCTTCTAAAAATTATGAGGATCCAAGCTCATTTATCATTTGGCAAAGACACTCACCTGCACGGTGCCTCCATCACCCAGCCTTCAGAAGCTCTGCTGAAAATGAGATTTTTTTTCCTTAATGGTATTCAGCTGTTTTAGTAAGCAGTTTGGTAGTGTGCTACACCACATATGTATATTTAAATTAAAAGGGCAGGAGGGGCTGGAGATGAAAATAATTCTATGCAAATTGCCATCTCTGGCGGTTAGTGATGGAGTGAATTTGATATGGTTTTATGTAATGTTTTAGCCCTCCTTTTTGACGTTCAGCTCCTATGAGAAAAGGAGAGGCCTCAGGTAATTCACTTAAGCTAAAATTCCAGGGTCTTCTTTTTGCCATCATTGCAGAAATATTCCGTGTAAATTTTATTCTGAAATCTGTCAGGAGGTAAATACAAAATACAGTGGGTTCTACATGTAAAGCCAGGGGTTGGCAAACTATGCCCCCTGGACTAAAGATGGCCCTGTCACCTGTTTTTTCTGAATAGAGCTCTGCTGGGACATTGTTGTTCCCATTCATTTATGTATTGTGTATGGCGCTTTTGTGCTACAAATGGCAAAGATGCGTAGTTGTGACACAGACTGAATATCCCGCAAAGCCGAAAATGTTTACTTCCAGGTCCTCTACAGGAAAAGTCTGCTGATCCCTGCACTGGACTAGCAGTGTCACGTACCCCTCTACAAGTCTTGATTCTGGTCTGACCAGAAGGAATGGGGCAAAAGGCAGCAAACAAGAAGAGATGGAAATGATCAGAATATATATTGGGAGAATGACAATTCCACCATTCCTAGAGAACATGTTCTAAATACTCTCCTAGGAATGCAAATAGAAAATTCAGTGGAGGCTCTCTGCAAGAGGAAGAGAATCTTTTTAGTAATTGGAAAGCACTGGTTTTTCTTCCCTCTGTCTCACCTGCAGTGCATTTGGGCTTTGTGCCTCCCTCTTCTGACTCAGCCCCCCGTTAGCTCCCTCAGGGGCTTACAGCTCTTCCAGACCTACATTGCTCCCCTGATATGACTGCTGAGGCCCTGCAAACAGAGAAGTAACTTCTGAGATCATAAATATAAAACTACCAAGCAAAACAAAACAAAGCACTTGTTCCTCACTATTATGTAACTGGAGCAAGGGCTAAAATTGCCTTTGGCAGATGGATGCTTCTAAAAAAAATAGTGTAAAAACCACTGTGTTATGATATTATGTTTAAAACATCTCTTTAGAAAGTGGTTCAAGCATTTGGCTGAAAAAATCCATAGTCATAATATGACCACATTATATTATTTTATTTTTGGTAAAAAAATAAATATTTTTTCTTTTCTAAATATTTTTTAATCTCATTTAAAGATTGTGGATTTCATAAACAATTGTCTAAAATGTTTCCTAACTGAAGCTCTTACCACAATATAGATAAGCCAGAAAACATTTATAAGAAAAAGATGTGTGATTAAGAAAATAATGTTGAGAGGATGGGGGAAATGGGGAGATGTTGGTCAAAGGGTACAAAGTCCTGTCTATAAGATAAACAAGATCTGGGGATCTAATGTACAGCATGTTGACTATAATTAATAATACTTATTATATACTTGAAAGTTAAGAGAGTAGATTTTAAATGTTACCACCACACACACAAAACAATGCAATTATGTGAGAGGATGGAAGTGTTAACTAACCTTATTATAACCATTCTGTAATGTCCAATTAATATTTAAGCCAAAAATAAATAGTATTTGATAATATTCTATTTTTCAATTACCTAAAGTCTTTTGCACAGTGATCAGAATTCTGAAATTAGTTTGGTTTAATTAATTTACTAGATCTTCCATAATGCCTCCCATATTGTCCCCTCTTATCTACTCCACTCCTATGGAAATTATTACATAGGCTTTCAATGGTGTTTCCTGTCTTTGGTGTCTAATGCCTCAGTCCCTGCTGATGTGCACAGTTTCATTCATCCTTGGATGCCTCAGTAACATTCAGCCAGTTCTCATTAACCATCAACTTACAATTAAATTCTCTTCCAGTCATTTTTTCCACAACTCATTTATCACTTTGCCCCCAACTTATCTTTCAAGCCTCCTTCCCCACCAAGTCTTTGTTTTTATTTGTTCACTATAGACCCAGAAGATTTACTAGGTGGTTCCTTGAAATATCCCACTCATTTCTCTTCTACTGGCATCACTTGCAATGAACTATCCAAATGATATTTTTGCTCAGCTTCCCCATAGACAGCAGAGCGGGATGGACTGGAGCCAGGCTGTTTGGTTGGAAATCCCAGCTCTTGCAGCTCATTACCTGGATGATGTTGGCTCAGCTACTAAATCATTCCCTGCACTTCTCCCTACACGTAATCGTTCCTATCTAAGAAAGTAACAGCACTTTTTTTTCACAGAAGTGCCAGGAAGGTAACTCGAGTCTATGTGTAGCACTTAGGGAAACATCTGCCATTTGTTAAGCACTGTACTGTTACAGCTTGGAGACTATGGGCACTGCCCTTGCAAGCTTACTAATATATACTAGCTCTGCCACTTCATGGATAGTTAATTTTGGGCATACTACTTAGCCTTTTTAAACCTCAGTTTCTTTAACTGTAAAATGGAAATAATACCAACATCATAATGTTGTGGTAAAAATTAAATGTTGAAGGTAAATAACTTTGCATAGTGTCTGGCTCATAGAAATTACTTAATTATATTAGTTGTTTCCATTATTCATATCATTATGATTCTAATAATTATTATTATAATTGTTGGGTTTTCTTGCTACTTTTAGTATTCTAGACTTCCAAAGAACTTCAGTATGTGTATAATTGCTCCAGTCTTTTCTACCCTGACTACTATAAAGTTGAAGATTATTGGTTGCTTTTCCCGTAAATGCCGATATTTGCACTATATCAAATAGCATTAGGACTGATTAGTTCTTCGACCTGAATGGAAGCAAAGCAAATACAAAATATTAAAGATATGTTTAGTTTAATGGCATTTCCAGCAGATGTCATAACTACTTTACACCGTTTGAGAGGCAGGTCAGGAAAATATCCGTATATATCTAACAATGAAGTCTTGAGTCCTCCTTCACAAATTATACTCTGCCCTGAACCTGTAAGCTTTGTTTTTTGTGCAAGTCTGTTACCTATTGCACTTTTAAAGCCAGGAGCTTTGCCTTTACGTCTTTATATCCAACAGGTATTAGGTTTGAAGACAGATCTGTCTGGCTTTTGTATCAGACAAGTGACTGGCAGATTTATCTAATTCTTTGATCCCAAAATTCCTTAATGGAAAAACAAGAATTATACCTCTTACTTTTCATTATTGTTGTGAGATTATGTATGTAAAAGTCCCAAAATACAATAGACACCCATTAAAAATAACCACCATTTTTATCCTTCATGCCTCTTCCTATGGAAATTAACATCATATAGAAGGGGCATTCAATAAATATTAGGTAAAATTGAATCAAGAAGCACAATATATTTTAATATTTTAAGTATATGAATTATATATTAAGAATTATATAATTTATATTTTAATATAGTAATAATACATTTAATATATATTAAAGTTGCTGTTAACAGTATTGGCTATATAAATTTAAGATTTTTCTCTCTTGCTTTTTGATTTATTTTGTGTTTATTCTTGGTCAAAATCTCATTTGAAAATGAAACTCGTTAACAATAAGCTTGTGAAATTACTGCTCTTCATCTTCTCATAATATCATGTATGTAAAATTAAGAAGTTTAAATTTTTTATTTTAGGTAACAGGAAGAGATAGATTGATATTTCTTAACAAAGCAGTGACATGATAAAGCTAGCATTTTATGAAAGCTAATCTGAGTTTAGCATTTGAAACAAAAGCAAAGAAAGAATAAAAAAGTGACTTTTATGTTTTTGGGGTTCAACTAAATAGAAGTAGACAAATTGGGAGGAATCCTAATTTGAGAGATGTTGATGAAAGGTTTAGATGCACAGGTGTAGGAAAAGAAGCACTGTTTGAATGGAAATAACTGGAGACTCTTGAACTAATCGGTCAATAGGGAGAATCAAGGTTTAAGACAGCTTTAGAAATGAAAGCTGAAAATGTGGTGTTATGAGAAAATATGGTGTTATATTAAGCTCTGTAAGGAGCTTAGAATAGAAAAAGGGGGAATATAGCTGGATGAAACTTACTATTTTGGAAGAAATTTTAATGGAGTTTGTTTTCTGGGAGGAAGATGACTTGGTAGATTTATTTGGGCTGGTTATTTGCCGCATAAATTACAAAAGAAAACTATCATATTCTGTTGTCTAAATGTTAAGACTATTTTCTTATGTAAAAGAAAATATTAAATGTGATCTAGATATGAAATATTTTTTGTTTCATTATATTTAGAGCTTTATGTGTGTAATTCCATTCTGTACTTTATTGCTTAAACTATTACATTTGGAAATGTAGAACAGAATAGATATGTTTGGTAAAAATCTGGTTTCAAACACAGGAGTCTGTTCTGGCTTAATGAGTAAGTACTTTTTACCTACTAAATCCATAGAGATATCTCCTAAAACCTTTTCCTACCTCATGGGTATGTTTTCTACGTGACAGTACACTATACTCCTTTCTTTACAACTGTAACGCTGCACTGCTGGGTAGAGTTTAAAAAAGAAGTAAGAGAGAACATGAGAAATGCATATTCTTACATGATTTCTATAAATCCTGTTTCTAAGAAGGAACTGTTTTGATAAGGAAAACCGGAGTCCCCCTTTTGTTTATATTTTGCTTTTGGTTTCTTTGTCAGTAACTAAAAACATAAAATATAGAGGATATGTACCTGTGTGTGCTAGCCTACCCACACACATGTGTGTGTATGCATGTGACTTCTAGAAGACTTTCAAGTTTCTGATAAGGGAAGACACAGTCCCAGGAGAAATTTGGGCCCCATAAACTTCACTGGTAAATCTGATTAGTGTGAGGACTCAAACATTTTCATATGTCATCCTCTCGATCTACTCCTGGTAAATTTTATAAAAGTTTGAAGCTCAACATGGGTGCTGATGATTAGTCTAGTTAATTGGAAGATACATGAGCAAGTGCATTTGTGATTTCCTTGCTCTTTTTGTCATGTCTATTAGAAAAAACACTGCAAGAAAAGTCAGGAAACCTGTGACTACCATTACCAGTTTATTTCAGTCATTCATTCTCTGGACTTTAATTTTTTCAACATAAACTAAAGTAGTGGACTAGATAAGACTCTGTAACATCGAAAAGTGCATGGTGACATTTTGCATTCAGGTGACTCTACATATATGATGGAGAAAGGTGGGTGAGATAGGTTATATTATGTTCCACTCTCTCTACAGATATGGGACACATTGTCCAGGAAAGAGACAGTGATGAATTTCAGCATGATGACAGGCAGAGCACTGGGAATTCTGAAGTCACAAGTGCCATCAGCTGTAACTGTGATCAGAAGAGGTTTTGGTACAGTGCAACCATCTGGCTTGGACAAATGCCCCAATCGCTTGGCTAAGGAATCCACCTAATCTCTAAGCTTAATTGACTTAATTTGCCTATTTGTGAAAATCTATTACATTGTATTTCTACTAGAATTTCACCAACATGGAAGTGGTACAACATTGAACAGCCAGAATGACTCAGGCCCCAACCAATCAGATCTGAGGTCTGACCAAGCCGACCATCTGGTGCTCTGTACTGGTGCAGACCAGATGAATCAGTGGTGGGTTCCAGTTACTCTTCTGGCTAGTTATTTATTATTCTGCAAACGCATACATTCCAGCTATGTTATTTAATAAAAAATACTGCCATGTAACAGAAATTATAACATGGGCTCAAATTACAGCACAGGACACTGGCTTTTATTTTTCATGTAGTCGCATCTAGTACTGCTACAAGGGGAAGAACAACGAGAACATTGAAACCAAAATCTCTTTCACTCCCTATGACACACAACCCTATGACTCATATAGAATGAGTTTGTTGTTTTAAATTTTTTCTTACATCAAGAATAGAAGACACACAGGGAAGATTTTGGACTTATTTGTGGAGGCTGAGAAGAAAGGAAAGATCACCTGAAAGAACAAATTGCTCATCCTCTGCATCCTCAGCCTTCACTCCGGCCCTCACACCAGCTGTATCCACAGCTCTCCAGTTCCATTAGTATCCATGACAGTGTAAAATGGAGAACAAATCACCTGATGTGGAGGTTTATAGGTCAGAGGTTCTAAGAATGAATGTAAGTACATGAAGCAATATGGAAAAAAAATAAAAAGCCCATTAGTGGTATATTCTCTATTTTGTTTGTAAGAAATATAAGGCAGAAGTAATCTACAACATGGTTTCATATAAAGAGAAAGTACAGTTTCTCATCTCCAAAAATGAAGAGAAATTGTTTTAATTCAAATGTTGAGATTATTAAAAGTTATTGCAAAGAACGTCTGTAGCTTCCCCAGTAGAAACCTTTAACTCATACGATACAACAGAAATAATCACAAAGATCTGGGACAGATGGCAAGATTTACCAGCCACTATTTTCAACTAAAAGGGGAATTCATAATGAAAGAGGGCCAAAATATGAACAAGGACTCAATCCTATTTAACCTTTCCTTTTGGCTTTTTGCAAAAGACATTGACAATCTAGCTCGGCAAGTTGTATTTAGCGAAGTTTTGTTTGTCAGAAAATGTTAAGAGTGGTGTTGGCAAAACACATAGAACATTGCTTTGTTACTAGCAAAAGAAAAATGACTTTAGGATTCTTAGGTTTGATTAGTCACTCTATATAGAGTCTTAAAATTTTAGTGGGGATACAGTAATCAAAATCATAATGAACTCAGCAGAAAAAAATGATATAAAAACTATTTGTACCCAGCACAGCCTTTTAGGAACATATTTACAGAAATAAATTAAGGCTCAGTTCACTTTTATTATTAATCCTTAGACCAAGTGTATGAAGCAAAGATAGAAAATAATATGACCTAAAATATACTAATAATGTTAAAAACAAAAAATGGTAGAACTGAGGCAGAGTTTGGGGGCGTTTTTGCCACTGCTCTCCCTCCCTGTGTCTATAGCAGACATTGCAAAGAACCATAACAGCAGAGCCTAGAGGAAACTTTAAAATACTTTATAATATTTTCCATAAGCTAACAGTCACCTCAAAAAGGCACAGAGAGGAAACACTATGTTCATCCTTGTAAGTGTTACAAAAGACGTTAGTCATCATGGTAATTATAAGGTAGAGGTTTGGATAAAATCCTATGTTATGGCCAATAAAAGAATCTGCATCTGGTCTAAAATTACTTAGAACCTAAAACATAATGCTAGAAGAAGGATGGTTTATTCAAGCTTCAACTTGAGAAGAAAACTGCACACAATTTAAAAAGATGCCATCATATGTTATTGGGAAATAATTTAATATTTTAATAGTCCTTAAAAACCACTACCTATCTATGGGTATTTAAAGCACAACAGTATTATGCCTATCCTATAGTTTCAAAAAATATTTCATTAACTTCACATGTTTTATTTAATTTAAATATTAGTTACATTTCAAAAAACAAAATCCTACAATGCATCCTGGTAAATTAGTCTCTACTAACGGGGGGCTAGAGCATGAAACTCAAACAAGAATGTTTAATGGAATACAAATATCCAATCTAGAAACTCTAATAAAAATCTCCCTTCATTGGGTGAAGGCTCTTGACTATTACACAGAACATTGCCATACGTGGCTCCCCTCGAAATGCATTATAGATCAGACTCATAATCTTTCCTTCCACAAAAATGGCACAAGAATTGATTTCAATTATCATTTAATACTTATTTCCCTCTCCTGTCAAAAAATGTTCCATACGCATGAAATTGAAGGTTGGCAGCCTGAACTCATTTATGGAAATTTTAGGGACTATTGATTTACCAGTGAATTTTCAGTTCTCTCATTGTTACTGAAAGGATGCCTCGGAGTTGTAATCAGTTGATAGGATGGGAGCTCTAATGCTGATAGGCTTAGTTAAGACTGATGAAAGGAAAAGCTTTTCAAAAATTTGTCAAAATGAATTTATAAATTCTGTTAACATGATTGATTATACATGGCCAAATATCTCATGGAGCATAGAACTGACATTTTTTTGTCTTGCTTTGCTGTCCTGTGCCCCCACACACCATTTTGATATCTGGATATTAACTGTTGGGAAAAATTTGAGTAATTTTAAAAATTAATTGGATCTATATCTTTGGAGACAGGTAACTATTCTGTGTACCTGAGGGTTTTGTTTTCTTTCTTTTTTTTTATGTTACACCAACATATAAGCCACAAGAGACTGTTCATTTAAGCAATTATTTATGTTGACAGTATGTTTTCTGATGGACACTTCTGGAAGTTGTGTCTTCATCTGCACATTTAATTCTCCCACAACCTTTGTGAAAAAGGACTGCATCTCCACGAGGAATAGCATACTTATCAACAGTAGCAACATGGCTGTAGCTCAGCATAGCAGAACAGACTTTCAGTACTGGAAAGAAACTCTGATTACACAGTCAGGTTTTTTCTTTAAACAGTACCCCACCCCACTCTACCAGCCCTACATATACCATCTGTTTTCCTAGAAGTACTGCCATTGTTTTCTTCTATGGGGAATGGACCAAGAGTTGGTGGGTCCTGGGGCACCTGGGTGGCTCAGTCAGTTAAGTGTCCGACTTCGGCTCAGGTCATTATCTCAGGGTTTGTGAGTTTGAGTCCCATGTTGGGCTCTGTGCTGACAGCTTGGAGCCTGGAGCCTGCTTTGGATCCTCTGTCTCCCTCTCTCTCTCTGCCTCTCCCTGGCTCGCTCTCTCTCTCTCTCTCAAAAATAAACATTAAAATTGTTTTAAAGAGTTTGTGGGTCCTGAAGATATACAATTTTGCATCTATCTTTAAGAAAAAGTTTACAAAATTATTAATATATATGAGGCATGAAAGTGAATATTTATTTTGAATGAGAAAAGCATTCATGGTTAATTGCAAAATTTTAAAAACTGAAAGTACAAACATCACAAGCTCCAGACAACAATACAGTATTTTCATTCATAAATTGCCTAATTATACACCTAGATGATTTTTCCTATTTTTTGAAGGCATAATTTTTGATCACCTCTAATATGACAGTGACTTTATAATATCCTCTATAGAGAAGAAAGGAAACTCTATTTTTATTTTTTCCTCCTCCAGCATGGTTGATAGAAAAACACATTATTTTTGGTAGTTTTGAAAATTTCTCTCAGTTTTACAACTCATTACTGGTTACATAATAGACTACAAGGATTACTGTCAAATTGGGGAAGCCTCTATCACATTTCTTTCCTGTCATCATGTTCTGAATGATGTGGAAGTTTTCAACAGAACATTTCTGGCCCCCATACAATTCAAACTTGCTTTTCCACCACTAACCACATACTTCCAGCACTAGTGCCTGAGTTCTCAACCTAAATAAGTCAGATCTGCGTCCATGAATACTTGTGTCATGATGCCAGGCGAGATGGGAAGAGTATTCCTGGAATTATTACTATTATTTCTATAAAAGAACATTAGCAATACTTAATCATCCAAATAAAAATACACCCCTTAAACTCAAGATGAATGAACTCCACTGAGCATGATTTCACAAACAGCCTTGTCCTCTGGCACCACCTGACCCAAGGGGTAGTGTTACAGGTAGGGAAGTGATCTCAACTGATAGCAGGTGAAAGACCTTACCTCTCCAACTCAGAGACATGGCCCCGTATACACATTTGTAAGCCTTGGAAAGGACTTTGTTTAGCTTCAAATTCAATTCTTCATTGCCCACTTCCCCCCATTACAGCTCTCCCTCCTGTCCCAATCTACCCCTCATACAAGTGGACCTTTGAGTGAGCCCTGACTAGCTTTTCTTATTCCTCTCACATCCCCATGTCACAAACCCTATTATTTCCATTTTCGGTGTTATCTTTGTCCTTTATACTTTTAATTCTATTCCTGTGCTTCCATAAGTCAAGGCCACATCTCAGGAAGTCTCACTGCAGTTGATTCCCTAAAGCATCTCTCCTTTCTTCACTCTGTTCTCCAATCCACCCTAACAATTGAGAATTACAAAACTGTGAATTATGATCAATTGAGAATCATGAAATTCCCCAAATCTTTGTTTAATCTCCTGCTGAAAAACCTCCAGGTGGCCATTAATGACAGTGAGTAAAGTTAGAACCTCAGCCTTTGAGGTCATCTGTAATCCTGTTTTATGCCCACTGCTACGTTAAATGAACTCTATTTTTCCAAATTGTTCTCCTAGATTCTTTCGATGTCCTTTGAAAAGTCCCTCTTCTTGCCTTACTCCTTAGCATTCCTTTTTGCAGGAGCTTCCTACCCCCTCTCTCTACTTCTCAAAGTTATACTTTTTTCTTGGTTTGCTCTTGCTGTCTTCCTTGCCCTCTGAGAGATTTTCTAAAACATCCATTGTCCTGGTGATAATTCTCTTTACTGGAAGCAGGTGTAGTCTCTATTTGACACTTAAAATATGCTGTGTTTAACTTTCATTCAATATTTATATAAAATATGTATATGTACGTGAGTGTGCATAGGTGTAACATCTTCTTAACAATATCATAAATAGGTTCAATTCAATTGATAATACTCAGCACTTAGAACTGCAAAGATAAAATAAATGTAAGAAACACTCTCAGCCTTTAGGATGCTTAAATTGTGTGAGAGAAGATAAGAGCAAAACTTACTTCTAATAGAAGGTAGAGTAAGATAAGAGCCTAAGGCAATTACATACTCTATGTTAATTGTTGGACTAACTCTTGGTCTCTCCCACTAGATGGCATGCTTTTTGAAAGTAGAGGCAGTGTCTCTTAACCACAGTTTGTGTATGTCCAGCGCCTAGTGTCTGGAAGTACTGAGTTCTCCATAGTTGGAGGTGTTCCTTTAGGGCTGGGAGATGTCCTAAATATTGCTGAGGGGATACAAACTCTGACCAGTGGTCTGAGTGGGAGGTGCGAAGTACAAATGGTCTGTATAGGTGCATGTGAAGGACTATGTAGGATATCTTATGATGACAAAGATACAGAGGTTTGGTGACAGAAAATTGCATGCAAATCTTAATTCCAAGCTTTAGTTTCCTCACCTACTAAAATCGCTCATCGGTAACTGGTTGTTGTGTTATTATGAGATGAAGTGAGTTAAAATAGTGACTGGAACCTGGTAGGCATTCAAAAGTTTATGTTTCCGTATACTCGCTCTTAACATATTATCCACTAATACAGCTTATCAGCTTCATATTTTGTTATGTGGGAGATTTTTTGAACTCTACTCTTAAATTCCCCAAATCTATTTTGATCATGATGATGGATCTGCAAAATTTAAATGTACTTAATAGAAGGTCAGCGAAAAGAGACTTTAAACTGTTTAAAGTCTGAATTAAGATGTATAATAATTAAACCAAAATTCACATTTTCTTTTCAAACTCTGCTAACTCTAATGATGGTTTTAAATGGCAATCTCATTTACTGTAAGCTGTTGCTTGTCAGGCAAGCTGCAAGGAGTGGATCTGATTACCTATATACATTCTGTGTGGTCAGAAATGTAATGCTGGGACCCAGCAGGGGAGAAAGAGAAGTCTGAGGAGTGAATTGGCTCACAGTGTCATTTATAATAAAGGGAACCTTTTCTAAGAAATTTTATCTGAAAGTTAAGAACTACTTTGAGATTTTCACCATCAACTCAGCAGGGTGCTATTATTTCGTTACGGAAACACTTAAACTTTTGTTTTTCTTACCCCTCACAGAGGAATCAATAGTTTAAAATTAAGGCAGAGAGTAGCAGCTCTTGAGTGTTAATCTGAGCTTGGCTCTGAGACTTCAGAGATGCTGACAGCAGCTTAAACTTGTATTAAACTCTGTACGTACTCATTGTTTATAGGGAAAAAATTAAAATATGACATATGACACATTTTTATAAAACATGGCATAAAAGAGATTTAAAGAAAGTTATCTCCTTTTGTCTATTATCAAGATATATGTTGGGATATCTGCTAAGTTCATAATATTTTCTCCTCTGGTAACTAGGTCTCCCCATATTATCCTTGGGGTTGGGCCCCCAATAACCACGCTCAGATTGTGTGAACTTGACCCTTACTCTACCCTTGCCACTGGTGGTTGATAAGTAGTAGATCCCAGACTTTATTTCCAGAAACTGCCCCTAGTCATGGCTGACTGACTAGTGTTGGACACCTGACAAGTCTGGGTGAGTATGACTCCCTCACCTGGAGATCTAGACTGGGACTGAGAGACAGACAGCCAGTCAGTGTCTGCAGGTGACAAGAACTGGACACAAATATGGCAGCCCTAGGGTGGACATACATTGATCAAGAGAAGCCAAAAAAATCCAGTCTGTAGACTTAAATGAATGGAAACATATATGCAGAGAACAGAGATGAGATAGGAAAATAGATTCTCGACAATTTTCTAGTTCCTCGTTCTAGAATTTTCTTAAGGCCTGATGGCATTGCCATGGACTTCATGACTCTCTGTTTATATAACACCCCCCCATCTCTGCTGTGGATTTTTAATTCATTCATTTAACAAGTACTTATTTCATACGTACTGTGTCTCAGGAAAGAGACAGCAGAATCAAGACTAGGCTCTGTGTTCCCTGATCTGTGGGCTTGTTTATAGGGTAGAATATATTTTTCTGTTTCTAATTTTGCAATTTTAAGATGGTCAAAGATTTTCAATATTGACACCTGATATTGTATGAAAGATACTTTGGATGAATACATTTCCACTTTCCAGTAGAAAGGAAAACCCAAGTTGAAGGGAAATTCAAGCCTCAGTGTTTATAAATTGCACAGCTAGTGACATGATGAGAATGCAAACCTCCGGCTGCTGCTGTATGTTTTAAAAGTCAAGTTCAGTCGCCCCAGCAACACAGCTGACTTTCCACTTCCCTCCCCAGTACTCTTCATCTCAATGAATGACACCTCGATTTAACACACTTGCTCAGCTCAAGGTTCAGTTTAACCTGCGATTCACAGAAACGTCGCAAAGATCTCCTTTTACTTTCTTTTTTCACACATTTTACATCTATTTTATCATACAAACCTAACAGCTCATTTGCCCAGTGCTCACAAACTCTGATCTCTCTTCTCATCCCCTCCAAGCCATCATTTTGTCAGTGGGGGATACTACAATAAGTCACTCACCAGTCTCTGTTTCTATTATTGGCCCACCCCTACCCCATATTCTGTTTTCCATGATGTCAACAGGACCTCTTTAAACATAAATCTGATCATGTCACTCTCCTGCCCCAAACTCCAAAAGCAACATGAATTGGCCTGTCCATCCCTTGACCTCACCTACTACCTCTGCCTCACCCATTCTGCTCCAGCTTTAATGTTCTTCTTGCTGTCCCCCAAATATTCCAAGCAGGCTCCATTTCAGGGCATGTGGGCTTGCTGTTTCCTTTGCCAATGATACCCTTTATGGAGGCAGCCTCTTAGCCCGGACCCTTGCTCCATTAGGCATTTGTTCAAGTCTTTACGGCAAAGAGACCTTCCCTAACAGCCCATTCTACTGTAGTACCCTCCCTCCACCTCCCTCCAGAGCATTTATCTCTACCTGACATTACTTCATTCATTTATTGATATATGTTTGTTTTCTGTCTCCCCTCACTAACATGCAAACTTTATGAAAGCAGATATTTGGTCTATTTTGTTCATAGCTACATCTCCAGGATCTTCAGAACAGTGCCTGAAATAAGATTGAGGCTCCGTAAATGATTGAATGAATGAATAAAAGGGACTGGATACCTTAGAATCTAAGTAAAAAATTCAGATTGTATGGCTTTACATATTTTCTTTTACTTACTCTAAAAACTACCCTTGTCCTATTCAGTATATGACCTTTTTCACTCATGGTTCTATAAACTCTTTATGCTTTTGTAGCTTATTCTTATTTGGCCTGCATTCCAGTGATTTATCCAACTATAAATTGGAATGCATGTGAAAGGCTACAGTGTATTTGTAGCTATACAAAAGCTTACAATGTTTTGCCAGTCTCCTTCTCTTTCACAGTGCCCTCCATGCCCTGTAACTTCTCTGATTAATGACAATGTTGACCACTATTACCTAAAAAGGTTTTCTCTCTCCTTTAATTTTTGAAATAAAGATCCAACTGCTTAAGCTTCTCTTTGGAAGAGACAAATACCATGGTAACAAAATAATGTACATAAAGATGACAGAGATAGAAGGTTTTTGAGAGGCCTAAAAAATCCCATAATCCCTGTTGTAGATTTTTCATTCATTTAACAAGTACTTATTTCATACATATTCATACTTGTTTCATACTTATTTCTCAGGAAAGAGATGGAAAAATCAAGACTAAGCTCTATGTTTCCTAATTTGTGGTCTTATTTACAGGGTAGAATATATTTTATGTTTCTAATTTCGCAATTTTAAGATCGTCTAAGATTTTCAATACTGATAACCTGATATTGTATAAAATATAATTTTTTGGCATAAAAAGATACTTTAGATGAACACATTTCTACTTTTCCAGTAGAAATGGATTTCTAACCATAATTTTTCTTCCCTCTTGCAAATATTAGTCAATGTTTCGTACTAAGCAGTAATGTCATTCCTAAATACCAACATACTCTAAGCACTAATACATTCTCAGTGATACTTATCAATCAGATTCACTTTATTTTGGGTTAAGTTTTACTTGGTTATTAACCAGTTCATTGAACATTTATATATTTTCTGTGCCCCGCATGCGTCAGTAACTGTCCTTGATGAGTTTATGTATAATAAGTAACCATTCACAGAGGACATTTAAGAAGACAGCATGTCTGTGGGTGGTTGGATGAAATAAACCGCTAGATCAGGGATGAGCATGTTGGAAAGGTTAAAGGCAAAATGAATCTGTTTCATAAGATGACGATCGGCTTGTATCAATTCACTTTAACATTCATAGTGGATTTACTATGGTTACAAAAGTGAAAAAGAAAATGTCCCTTTTTGTAACTTTCACAATATTCTAGTCACAGGGACTGGAATACAGTGTGGCCAGTGGAATATTAACAACCTGTTAGAAAGGTCAAAGGGTGTATCAAGTAGACACAATGCTTGGGAAGCAAGGGGAATACTTAGAGACACTGCATGTCGTCTGTTCATTCTATATATTCTGAATTCTTCATATCTGCCAATCCTATATGTTTCATATGGTGAAAGAGAGAGCAAGGATATTTAAATGAAAGACCAACACATGGTCTTACATTATTACCAAAGTTTATAGTACAATCATATTATATCAGTCAAATACTTCCAAGTGAGTTTTATGCTACTCTTCAATATGTCCCTGAAGCAGCTTCTGAATATTGAGACATTTTATATTGTATTCATAATTATTTCCATTTTGAGATTGATCTTCTAAATATGAGAAAACCTCAGGATAGTCTGATTCTTAAAATGCAAACTATTTAACTGGTACTAACAATCATAGTCCCTGTAAAATAAAAGCCTTTTCTCAAAAAACTCTATTGTCTAAATGCACTGATTAACTTCTGTTGCAAATGATGTTTGTTTTCTGCAACAAACATCATCTGCTATATTCATGGTATATGAATGTCTTTGAAGGTTAGCTTGTTACCCAACCAACTGAACTCTTCTGAACAACGGATTTCTCGAGAGTACTTACATATTCTTCATAAGCCTCATGGGCTGGAGGAGGGGGTGCCCTGTATCCTGGCACTGCTGGTGCTCCCCGGGCTCGTGGAGTAGGGACACCTCTTGCTACAGGAGGCACTGGAAGAGCGCCACGAGTCACAGTAGTCCCTCGAGGGGTGAGGACGCCTCGTCCAGGTGGTGGGGGAGGAGGAATGGCACCCCCACGGCACCTAGGAGGGACAGGTTATGTACAGATGAGAAACCAGTGATGAGAGAAAGAGACTAAAACAGAAAGAGTTCTTATCTTACCACCATATGATGGAAACAAAACCAAATTTATTTCTGTATGCATGAGCGTGTGTGTGTGTGAGATTGAGACTCTTGAGGATGTAAAGCATTTGACCTCTACAGTAGAATAAATTTTGTAAATGCTAACTATGACTTACTTATAATGAAAATCATATAAAATACTTTACTATAAAAAAACAACCGAACGCAATCCAACACACTCTCATTTTATTCCAGATTTGCCAAGAAGACCCAAATCAGAGCTTCTGCTAACATATAAGTATCCTCTGCCTTTAAAAGTTCACCTTATGCCCCTTTGCTTTTACAAAAGACCTACTTTAGCACTTGTTTTCGCTAACTGAAAGAAATCAGAAGTGGATTTCTGCTTTTATGAAAAAAGGCGAAAAAGAAAAATAGAGTTTGGCATTTGTTTTGTAGTGAGCCATTACAGGGTCAGTGCGCACCGGGAGCAGCGAGGGTGACTCCACCAAGCTCCTTCCCCTGGTACTACGCTCAGCATCTTAGCATCAAGCTGCCAGGGCTTTGAACTGTGAGAGCATCTGCGCTTTATCTCCATTTACTTTATGCATCCATTAGCAAGACGTATCCTAAGGTACCAGAAAAGCCTGAGAGGTTATTTTTGGGGGTTCTGAGAGTCCTCAAAAATTTTGCATAAAAATTAATGGTAATTGCTTCTTTGCTTTATGCCATTTCAGCTTATGAAATGTTTCATAGGAATGTTTTACGTTTGGATTGCAGGGGAAACCTGTATGGCTCACTGGACCTTCTAGGAAACTGAGATGCTAAATGTCAATGTCTCCTCCATGTTGGAGGTTATTGACAGTGAGTGCAATGTTGCAACTTAAAAAAGAAATCTGTGTGCACTTTCATACTTTAATAAAATGTGGAACTCTAAGCATGGTGGTATCATTCTGTTTATGATAGTAGCTTAAGCTTAAGGTCATTGAAATCAGAACTCATTGTCACTGATTTGTCATCATGCATACAACCCCGTGAACTGGTATAGTCACTAACATAATTTATTTTCCTATGGTAACTACGGTGTTAGTAAAATACATTAGGATTCTGCAATAAAAAGAATAGACTGAATGCTCTACATGCTTGACACAAAAGTAACTTGTATTTAAAGCCTAAGATCAAATGGTTGCAGCCAACTTTTATGGTTTTCCAAGGCCTTTGGAAAGGTTGAGTGTTTGAAGTCTTTGGGCAAAAGCGTGGTTATTTCACTTTTTATTATGTCTGAAAGGCTGGCCTCCAGAAAGCACTGCTTTCAGCAGGAACACTAAAGCTTTGGGAAAAATGATGATCATTGGGATGTCAACAATCACACTGTTTGGCTGCACCCACAGATGGGGATGTAGGTTAGGCTTTCTGCTATGAATAGCCATCAGCTGGCTCTTTCTTGCTTGCAGAAAATGAGCTTTTGTGAGTGAACAGTAAGAATGCTGGTAAAGCTTTTAAAAGTTTTAAATAGATTATAGAGCTGATGAATAGAGAAATTATCAGAGAACTTATTGTAAGTCTAATGTATAGAGAATGCTCTCCTAGATTGGGGAAGGTGAAATACAAAAGACCCAGAAGGCCTAGTGCCTGCTTCAAACACAACAATAGCTGAGAATAAAATATACTATATTATCACGATAATATAAAACACATCTATGAAAAACGATGTAAAGACCAATTTTGCCTTCACTGGGCCTCCATGGGTCTTTTTCCTCATAAGTAGGGTGAGCATACATCCAGGTTTGCCCAGAACAGTTCTGATATACAACTTATCCTAGCTTCCTGTTCAGTTTAGCATTTTAACACTCTCGAAAGTGTCCAGGTGTGGGTAGTAAATTATTTTCACAAGTCCTATCTTAATGAATAATCACAAGGAAGGATTATAACTCCCTGGGTTTAAGGCAGATTTTTTTTTTCTAATGGGTAAAATCAGATCTCTCAATCTGTAACAATTATTCCTGCTTTAAAATTATATGATTCTCACATCAAATCTAATTTCTCATCCTATTCTGTCAGTTGTGTCCCAGACACAGCCCCAGAAAACCTGTTTCCTGAATCTGACTCATCACCTCCGTACACTATGTTCTTTCCCTGGAATTTTAATCTCATATCTCTCTTCTCCAATTCAGCTGAAGTTTTACATCATCTATTTTAGGATACCGTCCCTGGCTGAGTCTACACTACAGTATTCTTCATTTGTCTGACTTCTCAAAAGTTTTCCATCCTTAATACTCCGCCTCTTGCTCATTCCTGAACTGAAATGCAATATAGTTATTCCTTTGTTGAAAATATGCTTTCTGAGATTACCAGTAACCTGCCAGTTTCCAAATCCACTGGATTCATTTACAGTCCCCATTTCACTGAACTTGTTATATTTATCACTGCGGATTATTATTTGGAAAATGCCTTCTTTGGAGCCTTGCATTCCCTAATGCTAATGATGACTATTACCTGTTTTTTTCCCTAACACATGCCATATCCTGGATTATATGCCTTATATAGAGGTTCCTTAACTTGTCTGCATATCAGAATTCACCTGAAGACCTTTGAAAAATTCCAAATTCCAGACCACACCCCAGGCCAATTAAATAGCAATCCCTAAGGGCGTCGACCAATTTGGGAACCGCTGCCCTATATGTATCATCTAATTTAAAAATCTTGACAAGGTTGTCATGTAGCCATTTCTAAGACACTTTAAAGGTTGAGCACCAAGTCACAGAAAGTACAAGTCACCTGCTCAAGGTCACACTAGCAACCCATAGATCTTAGATTAATTATAGGAATACCTATAGTCTTTGTTTAACTTGGTCCTTCACCTAATCTTATTTGAATGCCATTAATATCTAACTAAGCTGGATGTCAAAGAGCTATCCTTGTTGTGGGCCACTCTTTCTTCTCCAACATCTAATATAGTACTAATTCCTATAAATTCTAATCTCTAATCTAGTCCTGTATCTCTATACTCCAAGGACTGTTCATTTCTGTATTGGATAATGGACTTGTCTTCTTACTGGCTTCCCTGCCATAAATCAGGGTCTTTCTGTCTGTCTCTCTTTGATTGCTCCAGTTCTTCTCTATCACTCACAGTAATGACTGAGTAGTCTTAGAAACAAATATGATTATTCCTTTCTTCAACAAACTCCATTAGTTCTCTGTATTAATTCTCATTGTAATGAACAAAAGCCTTCAAAATCTGTCCTTAATGTCTTATTGTCCAGTTTGCTCTCAATATATAGTGATGAGGTGCATCAGAGATGTCAAATATCTTAATTCTTCAATTATGTACACTGAATTATTATATAGACGTAATGCTTTGTTCTCTGGTATGCATAATGATTGGAAGATTAGGTAGTTTTCATAGACATATTTACTGGAATGTAAATTATTTTGATTAAATACATTTTCAACAAATTATTATAGAAGTTTTCAAATATGCCAGGCACCATTCTTTTGGAATATAAATATAACTGAATAACTTAATAAAGTCATAATTTCATAAGTATGTACAAATTAGCATCCATTAACTCATGTTTTCAAGAACTTTCTAATCAATATGATTTTTAGTTTTGTAAAACTGTTTACTTATTCTTTTTTAATTGTAGATACATTGCATCATATGGTTTGAAATAGAAGACAACAGATTTCTGGCCCATTTACTTTCATTAATGTTAATACATTAATGATATCAATATAGCACTGAAGTGAGGTTTAAATTTCAACATTAATTTTATCTTCTTTTTACATAATACATATGTAGTATCAGTTTTGTATGATAGATGGGATATTAAAAAGCAAAAATGTTCAAGGAAACTTTTCTTCTAAGATAACATAAAAATCTGGAGCACAATGCACTATTCTTTATTAAACCATTAAAGAGATTAATATGTTAGAATAAAACTTTACTGAAATTAAAATCTTATAGGGTCCACTCAAATATAAAATTACATTAAGGAACATCAATAACAAAACAAAATCTATTAATATGATGATTTTATAATCTCAAAAGCAGGTTAATGCATTATTTTTTTAAAGATGGTCCCAATTTCAAGGAATATAGAATAGAAAAACTTGTCCCCTCTGCAAACTTTCTAAATATTTACTGGGTTACATCATGTAAAACTACAAGATTTGGCATTTTGGAAATCACAAAAAGGAGAGTCACATTATTTAAATCATATGATTTAATCAATTTAAGATTACCTGCAATGATGTCATTTCACAACCTATCATGGTGAGGTTAGAAATGAACAAGGCTTTATAAAAGACTGATTACACAAAAGTATGTCCACAAAAAGTTATGTCACATTAATTTTTAGCATTAAGAAAATGTTCTTTATTAGCATCAGAGAGCTCTTTTTTGAATTTTTAGAGATAAAAATGTAATAATAACCTCTCACAGATTTTCAGAAGTTTTTCCTTTAGTTAAGTGTAATTTTCAGAATTGCCAGATTTCACCTTTAAATAGTTACTGCCTTGATATAATTTTTTGGAAATTTATCATTTTTAATTTTTTTTCCCAGTTTCACTGTAAAATGGAGGCATTTATGAACTAAATGTTAAAACAGTGATGACGGTGAACAATATTTGGGACATAATTTACTAAATAAATAGAATCAGCAAAGTATCCTAAAATCTCATAAGATGATGTCTATGCAATGTAGGAGATAATATTCTAGGTCTATGTCCTTTAGAGATTTGAAGGCCAGCTATAATCGGGTAAAGAGAATGACTGAATTACACAGTCTGCGTGAAGGTTATGTGTATATTTTGCTTTATCTCTTCACAAACCAATGCTTTCTGTTGAAAGCTTGACTAATTCAGAATCGTACAAAACAAATTCTGATGCAGAAAGATGCCAAATTTTTGGAAAGCGAATATCAAGTAAAATCCTCTCTGTTAACCAAGGACACTGCAAAGTCAAATGTAACTAAAGTTTAAATACTCTTACCACGAGCCATATAAAAGGCGTGTTCTGGCTTTCTGAACTGGTGGTATATGTGTTATCTACCTATCTAAATGTCTGTCTATCTAATCATCACCTATGTCTCTACCTATCCAGAAAGACTATCAATCAATTCAAGGGCCACTTAAGGCACAGACCAATGTTTAGCTTTCTCTTCCTGCAAGGTCATTCTGGTTCAAAAAGGCAAATGATTGTATCATCTGCATGCCCTAATCCTGAGGACAGAACCACAAAGAGAAAGACTCAGGTTTGCACCTCTGATTTTCTTAAGATATCTGGTAAGAGTTCCACCTGTGGATTTTAGAGTCAGACTGCTTGTGTAACCTCGGGCAGATTCTTAACACCTTCTGTACCTCAATTTCTCACCTGTGAATAATACTTAACCCTGTATGGAAGATTTGATGAGTTAATTTATGAAAGTTCCTATGTGTTATATAGCATTCATTGTCATTGTTTTTTTTGTGGTGGTTGTTGCTGTTGATGTTGTTTATTCTTAGCTCTGATCATGGCACGTAGCAGATCAGCAAAGGCTTGCCATCCTTGTTTGCTATTAATTTATTTCAAATAAGAGCTAATGTACCTTGAAGGGGTTGTGGGGGCTATTCTGATCCCTCTGCCTCTAATACCTCTGCCACGACCAGAGTCCTCTGAGCCATTTAAGTAAGATAATTCACGTAGCTGTTCCTGACGAATTTCATCATTGTAGTCCTAGGGAAACAAAAACAAAAAACATGACCTGATCAGTTAAAATGGGGCATGGGGTTCTTAGAGCTGAACAAACACAGTATGAAAGGACATTTTTCATCTATTTTCTGGAGCTTTGTCTATGAAAATACAAAATGATGTCAAAGTGTATATATTTTAAATTTCTATTTTTGTAGAGAAAATTGGAAGTTGCCTCTTTTATCAAGGAAATACTCAGCAGGAAATCAGATGAAATGTGCTGGGATATCACTTGATGTGTTAACCAGAAAAGGAAAGACAGAAATATAGAATGAAATCTTGGAATGTACCAGAGTTATGATTAACATAAAGATTACTGAAAAACAATTCTACTGGGGTGATATGTGTAAATTGCGAATGACTGCATGACACTCAAATAGCTCCTGATGCAACAACCAAAAAGGAGCAATCTCAAGGCCCGAAGTAGACACTGTGTTAAAATCATAAAGAGGTGCAAATAATATAGCACAGTTTCAAACAACTAAGAAGCTGTGCAATCCAACAAGCTTGATGGACAATATTTAAATATAAGGAATTCTCTTTGTGTTCTAGCATTGGGCTGATGGAAAGATAGCCATAGCGAAAGGAAATTTCACAGTGATAACCAGAGATTTAGTCAAAGTCAAAGGGACTATCTTTATCTTTTGCCAATGTGGAAATTTATCAATCATTTCAATGGGACCAAAGGATGGATCTGAGGCACTAAAGATGAATACTCTTTAAAGACAAATATCAGTCTTACCTGTTTCTCCTTTTATTCACACACACACACACACACACACACACACACACACCTGCTTAAATAGTACAAAACTGAATAATTGGTTGTTTTTACCAAATGGCTAATCTGATTAAATTCTTTTTCAGTAAACATATGTTTAAGTGAAATCAATCTTGTGGATTTTCTAGTGCTGGAGAGGTGACTAGAAGTGGACACTAGAAGTATTTGTAAAGGGCAGGCTGACAGCAATCATATTTGAAGCCTAGTTGTGGACCTCAAAAAATAAGTGTATCGTCTCATCAAATGCTGCTGGCTTAGCTCTGCATATATGTATTAACAGTAATATTACATGAAAACTACTCACCCACACACCGCTGTTTAGAAAAAGGCAGGGATGCATTCAACCTATAAGGATTTCTAATGTACAGCTTTATCTCATGCTCCAAAAACTGCCTTGATTATAAGAAAAGTACTAGTCACTCCAAGGCATTAATTTTCTGATTTTTAACATGCTGCTTTCACATTCATCCTCTTCAGCACCTCATAATGGGCTGAACATAGCTGGCTGACAGAAGAGCTATATAGTAGAAAATTACAGTTTCTAACAAGTCACATATATTCAATTTATACCTCTTAATTTTCACATTCAAGTAACCACCAAATGGAAGAATATACATGTCCATTATTTTATTAGGATCAGGGAGTGTGATGAATTGCCACTTCTGAGTGAACTGACCAGCCACCATTAAAATGAAAAATTAATTCCATAATTTCCCCACGTAATATTCCTAATTTGCAAGGGAATCTTTGTGATTTCTTATCTGAGAAAAACCCATGAACTCTCAGGGTCCTTATGAATTGTAAAAAGAGAGATTTTCATTGTTGGCAACAATGAAATTTAAAAATTAAGAAATTAGAGATGAATTCAATGTATGTACAAATGTACTTTTATGCCAGAAGCAGAAAAATGTAATAATGTGGATGTGGTCTTATCCCTTGTGTAATCTTAAAGAAGAGGAAGAGGAGGCTGAGAAGAAAATAGGGAAGAAAGAGGAGGAACATATTAATCAGATAGCAGGAAAGAATCGTTCCCGATTTGATCAGGCCTCCCTGGATCCATACCTTGGATAGAGTCCCATCACACAGACTCTGGAATTATCTATGTGAGTTGCCTTAGTCAATTGGATAAGAAATGTGACCAAAGCAAAGACCTGAAAAGTGTTTCCATCCTGGAGCTTGTCCTTTCTTGTCACTGGAGACTTATGCTACCGGGTGAAGAAGCCAGGCTGTCTTTCTGGATAATGAAAGACCATGTGGAGAGTGGCTCCACTCACCCCTTCATTCCCACCATCCCATCTGTGATCCCAAACATAAGAGTGAGGTCATCCTAGGCCATCCAGTATGAGTCAAGTTGATGAAGACCAGAAAAAATCACCTACTTAACCCCAAAACTAGTAGAAAAAAATAATAAAGTGGTGCTTTAAGCCAGCATTGTGGTGGTTTGTTTTGTGCAAAAACTAACAAATGGAGAGGGGACTGCTCAGCAGGGAACACGAGAGACCAAAGTCAGAGAGGCATATTTCAGCAGTATTTCCCTGCCCTGTCCAAAGGAGGCTGCTTAGACCCAGATGTGATCTGTATGTTTCTTGGGGTAGGGATAGTCCTGGTAGGGAGGTAAATATAACTAATGTCATACCCTGGTGTCATTAAAGTTTGAATGGTCCACTTAAAACACTTTATTCAGAGTCTATGCTCACCAATCCAACTGCGGATTGGAATTCAGCTCCTAGACAGAAATCTGCTAGCATGGAGAGAATCTATTTATCTTTTTAACAGGAATATTTGACACTGCAGGTTAATGCTTAGTGTAAGTGAAACAACAATTGTTGATATATAATGATATACAATCAAGTTTTCTATGAGCTTAACTAGATATTCTAAGAAATGGATCATCTTGCGGGGTTGTGGTGGTCAAGAGAATACAAACCTCCAACCACAGATGCATTTGACTAAGAATTCCAGTTGCTCTGTTCTGAAACCTCTTGCCCTCAAGGCCATGCTCCCCAAGAGCAACTCTTAGTTAATGACTAAATGTGGTCAAGATGCTAAAATAGGGCCATTCCTGGGGTTCACAAGACCCCTCTGCCTGTGCCTCAAGGATTCCCTGACTGCCTTGCTGAACTTGTTTGTAATGTCATTGCACCAGGGGAGTCGAGGCCCCTCTACTTCTCTTTCCTTTGGGAAAAGGAACTACTATTGTAGTGCAAGGTAGCCTTGCACTCCAGCCTTCTCTGGCTCCCTCCTTATTTATTTATTTATTTATTTATTTATTTATTTATTTATGTTGAAGAGCATTTTCTCTAACAAAATCCTTATGTGTGTAATCCCAATTTGGCATCTGCTTCTTGGAGGACACAAACCAACATACAGAGTGTTAACGAAACCAAGTTGCTAAGATTACAAAGCTGAGAGCTTTGGTAAATGCATTGTTAATACTGGTGGAGCCTGTTCTGTTCAACACACCTTATGCTCTCACTAAATTGGACTGCTTGACATTCGCTTACTTAAAAATGGTCATATACAGATTAAATGTGAACCGTGAAGCTGATTATTGATTACTGAAAAGGGTGGTGATTGACATTTTTTAAGAAAATGAATTGTATGTTGCCCAATGTTTTTTTAACACTTCATTTAATAAGATAATATGAAAGAGCCATGAACATATTTTGGGCTGGAGATCAGAACAACTTGGTTGGTGCAGATAAATTGCAGCAACAAAGAAAAGCTGTGTGTGCATGTGTGTGGTGGGGTATCAGAGAGAGAATATGGGCATCCACAAAAAAATTTAGTAGGAGTCCTCGACTGGGAAGTATATGATATGTTTGGGAAAGGCAGGGACAAAAGACATTTAAGGTGCAGAGATGGCTAGAAGTAGAACATTAACCAGATAAAAGAAGGAATGACGAAAAAAGTGTAGAGGTGAAAAATTTATACTCTCCAGGAGGTTCCGGAACTCACCTGTGCTGATGTTGCCTGTGTAGCCTGTGTTGGTCTTAATCAGCTTAAGTTTAAAATGCCAAAGTAACATTAAGGGTTATCTTAGAAATTCAGATCTGGGTTGGGAGAGTAAATATAAATGTCATGTGCACATATTTATGATAATAGAAGCACAAAGATTGTATAAGAGATTAGTAAAATAATGTAGTGATTAGAATTTTCTAATCTACTTTTAATGCAAATTTGTATCCTTGAAGATGTCATTTATTAACTACAGTGTTTGGATCATTAAATGTTAAGTGACCAGGTCTTTTAATAAGTTCAGGTTTGTCTAATTAGACAACCAAAATATACACACTGCTGTATTTATAGTAATGAAGCATCTACATGTTTCAAATAAATATAGAAAAGAACTTTTTTAATGCCCACATGTAGGGGTAGTTGATACTATAATAATTTCCTAGACTGAATATATTCTGTGTATTGTTTTAAAACATAAAAATAATTTTCTAAACCCTAAATCTTTAATTTTATATTAAAGTGCTTACTTCCAGTCTTCATTAAGCACAGATCTATTTCTGAATTAATCTTTCATAACTAGAACCTGAGTCTACCTAAAGCTAGCATATCCAGCTGGACATTTAATTGTGATATGTGTTGCTGACACTTTAGGTATATAAAATCTTAATGATGCGAGTAAGCAAAACCTTTCAAGTTTACATTATAAATGTTACCTTATCAAAAATATATCACTGCATAGTTCACCTGATATTGAGTTTAAAGCTTCTAGAACCATAAAATATTTATACATATGAATGGGTGGTTATAGTTTTATGGAAATGATAATTTTATGCCCAATTTGCTAACACACATATTCATTGAGATGTAAAAATATAAGTTTATAAGTAGTAATTATGAAAATTTGCATTTTATGATATTATTTCATTTATTACTTTAATATTAAAAGACCCTTAAGAGATAAAGACAGGGAAATAGAAAAATAATTACCTAAGCATGTGAGAAAGTTCATAAGGGACAAAGAAAGGTAAATTAAGACAATTCAGAATAAACAAAAGTGGAAAAATTAATTTCTGTTCACTTAAAATAAATAAATAATAATATAAATATTTAAATAAAATAATAGAAAATATTATTTATCATAAATGACAAGATAATAAAATAATGAATATGAAAATAAAATCATATATTTAACTTGTATGCAAAAGCAGAATATTTCAAAATTTTTGAAATAAAGCTTACTCTCATATTATAAAAATGTTCCTGTCAAGAAAAATGAAAGTTATACTTACAGAGGAACCTTAGTGTTATATTAGATAAGATTCAACTGATGAATGGATAAAGAAGATGTGGTTTATATATACAATGGAATGCTACTTGGCAATGAGAAAGAATGAAATCATGCCATTTGCAGCAACGTGGATGGAACTGGAAGGTACTACTATGCTGAGTGAAATTAGTCAGTCAGAGAAGGACAGATATCATGTTTTCACTCATATGTGGATCTTGAGAAACTTAAGAGAAGACCATGGGGGAAGAGAAGGGGAAAAAATAGTTACAAACAGAGAGGGAGGGAGGCAAACCACAAGAGCCTGAATACAGAGAACAAACTGAGGGTGGATGGGGAGGTGGGGGAGAGGGGAAAATGGGTGATGAGCATTGAGGAGGGCACTTGTTGGGATGAGCACTGGGTGTTGTATGTAAGCCAATATGACAATAAATTATATTCCTAAAAAAAAGAGTCCACTCCTGGGATTTCAAACTTCAAGTAATAACGAATGCTTTACTACTTTGGCTATACCAGCAGTAAATAAATTGTACACACTCTAAAAATACCCTTTACCTTGAAGACAAACTATAAGTTGCCTTAAAAATACTGATTGGTTTGATCTGCAGTTTTGGTTTCAGACAGAAGGGGTTCTAACAGTGAACTTTTGAATGAATCTATCGAGGCTTAAATAACACATGCATATCATATAAAAACATTTTTAGAATTGATTCAAATTTTGATTTTATTTTTCCCACAATGCCCAAAAATTTCACTTGTTTGCTACCAAAATCAGTTTATAAAAATTGGTCTCTGGAAATAATAACAAAGATATTCACAATACTTTTTCTATATTCCTTTTACTCAGGGTGAGGCAAATTAGCCCTATGAAACAATTTCCATGAAATTCATGAGTGCTCCTTTTTGCATCTCCGACAAGGCCCTCCCACTGTGACGGCATATGGTGTAAACAGTATACACAAAAGCTCAGAGCAGACAGATGTTTGGATGTTCCTAGAAAGGACTCATGCTCATAGTCTGCATATTTAATGTATATGCATATTTTCCCAGTTGCATACACTCATGTCCATCTGTTATGATGGCATTTTGCCCACATACAAATTGGGAAGATTATTTCACTTGTGTATAGATGCCAGGTGATGACAGGTGTAGATAGGCTACCTGGGGGCACAGTGAGGGACCATTTTCCTGCCAAATTCCCTCCTCTGAGAGTCTGATGGGCATTGGTGCTGCACATTTAAAACTGTGATTATAACTACTGGTAACATGTGAACGTATATTTGGCTCTACCAATGCCAACCAAGACTGTCAGACAACATCAGGGGAGAATGAAATGCAGACTGTAACCCGTCTGGGCCATGACAAAGAGATTTGGGATTTCCTAAACCCCTACAAACAATTAGGTTAGGGCACTTTCACTAGAGTAATAAACAAGAAAGTGCGGGAGGTAATGGGTCCTGTGCCAATATCAAATCTGTAGCTGGACTGGAATGGGTAGGAAGCTCTTTCAGAAAACAACTAATGTTGTGCTGGATATTATGTAGCAAAACATCTTAGGCTATTAGATAACATCTTTTAGCCAACACAGGATGAGTTTTAATCAGCCCAGGCATGGTACCAGAAAACCTCATTAACAAAATGTGGTCAAAGAACAGTCAATTAAGATTTATTAAGAATCTGTTTGGTGCATGACTCTGCATAAGGTCTATATAAAGGCTTTTTAAAGCTTATTCACCAAAGGACATTGAATATCACAAAGTAAAAATGTGGATTTTGTATCTTGAACCACTATCGATGGCAATTTCTGTTATTCTAGAATGTTTTCTTTTTCCTCATTATAAAGTCATTTTGCACACTACATAAAAATCATCAAAGAATCAGATAATGATTATACAGATATTAGGTAGATATTTTTCAGGATTACTGGCTTATTTTCTCTCTCGTTTTATTTTACCTTAGCAAACATCAGCCACTGATATATGTGGTCTAGGAGACAAGACCTTTTGAATGAGCACCAAAGGATTCATATATTTGAGTGTATTTGACTTACGTATTTGGTGTTATTACTTCACCACCCTGGCATATAAAAATCAGTCGCTACCTCAGGTTGGATTTAGGGTCATAGATAAATATTTAGATAACAGTAAATGAGATATTTGGGTTGTTATTCTAAAAATACCAAGTTCTATTTGTTTAAAGAGAACCAGAATGACATTTTCTTCAGCAAATTTCCTTGGCAACTTTACTCCATACATGATACTGGAGTTCTCTCTAAATTTTAAGTTGAAATAGGCATTGATTTAATACTTTGGCATATAATATCAACCTTAATTTATGGATACAAAAATAATGAACTCTTGGCTAACACAGAATTGATGTTACTTATTGGTACATTGATCAAATGGGTCCAAATACTTCTTAACAAAGAATCAGCATGATAAGTATATATGTAGAAAAGAGTACAAATTCTGTGCATGAAAAACATTGATAGAATATGGCACATGTGGATGACTTTTATTAATAACCTTAGAATTCTCAGACCTTCCCTGGACATAGAAATTTTATATATTCAAGGTAGTAATGCATCTAACCAACCAGAGTTTTTAAAGTGCTTAAAGGAATTTCACTAAATAAATCACCATTTCATTTATTTAATGTATTTTTGAGGAGTAAATAAGTGTCAGACATAGGTGTAGGTGTTGGAGACACAGTAGAGGAAAGCCCCTGAACCAGCAGAACTTAAGTGAATACAGAAAACTAGATCTCTACACCTGTTCATGAAATGTTTTTTCTAGGCAAGGGTAGATGCCTTCTTAATATGCTCTGAATCTTAGTATGCTCAATTCAATTTCCTTTTTGTAGACCTGAAAAATGATTTATTCCCAATATTATAATGATGTTTTTAGTGGCTATTACCTTTTCATTTTGTATTATTAAAAGATGTTGAACTCTACATTTCTGCTTTAGAAAGAAAAGTGCTAACTGAGAAGAGCTATCTGGGTGGCTAATGAGAAAATCTCTCCTAGAAGTTCTTTGTTTTTTCCTAAATGATAATACTGTGATAATTACTGAGCATTTTAATCAGGAAAACAACAACCTATTCATGGCAACATTTTTTTATTTTTATTTTTTAATGTTTATTTATTTTTGAGACAGAGAGAGACAGAGCATGAGTGGGGGAGGGGCAGAGAGAGAGGGAGACACAGAATCTGAAGCAGGCTCCAGGCTCTGAGCTGTTAGCACAGAGCCTGATGTGGGGCTCAAACTCACAAACCATGAGATCATGACCTGAGCTGAAGTCGGAAGCTTAACCGACTGAGCCACCCAGGCACCCCTCATGGCAACTTTTTTGAAGCTCTTTGAAAAGGGTATAAAATATGCTGCACATGCCTTTTTGTTTAACTTATCCTTTCATTTGGCTTGCAGTTACCAGTTCTTTCCAAATTTAATCTTTAAAAAAAAAACAGCTTTGCATAGTATTCTTCCTGAACATTTAATCACATTACAGTAGAGTAGCCCTTAAAAATAATTAAAGTGCTACTTTTTCAAATGTTGAATTAGAAGAGAGCAAAATCATTTAGCAGCTGGAGAAAATGAATGTAGGACAGAAGAGGCAGGCAGGAGTGTATCCAGCTAGGATGAAGGATGCTAAGTAAAGAGTTCAGCTAGTGAAAACTCAAGAAAGGAAAGCAACAAACACCTGATGAAAAACTTTAGCTCCATGGTCAGTAACTGAAGAAATGAACTTGTGATATATGAGTGTAATACAAGGAAGAAGTATTTGAAGACACATCAAAATATGATGTCAAAGGTCCCATGTAGCCTCATGAAAGAAATTAGAATTGCAAAGTGAAAAGAACACTGATTCAGGGTTAGAAGGGTTGGGTGTACATCCTTTCTTTCTTTCCTTGCTTCTATTAGTTCTGCACCAATAGGAACCATCTGTTGAATTGTTCAGCTGGATTCCTCTTCCTCAATTTATTAAGGTCCTTTAGTGGACTGTAAATCATATTTGTTTATATGCAGGTGGGTTTGTTCAGCCTCTGAATGGGTCTTGAGTTGGAGCGTCTTCATCAGGTGAGGAAGACTTGGGTTCTTTCCTGTCATGGGCCCATGCAGAGCAGCTGACATGCTGGGCTTCTCTGAACGGGAACAGCACACTTCTCTGTCCTCAGGCTTCTTTTAAGATTCCCTAGTCCCACAGGCCATATGTATAGCTCTCCTCAAGAGCACTAGAGTCAACTGAATCAGGCAGCCCCCTTTCCTTCCTCCACACAATGAACATACATGGCAGGCTGTTAGAATCAATATTTCTGCAGAAAAGGTTCACTGCAGGAAGCCACTAGTTCCCCTCAAACATGGGATTGATGGTCTGTTTTTAGGGCTCCTTTCAGGCCTCGGATCTCTTTCCTCATTAACCCTGCATCTCAAAGAGTAAAGGTAATGTCTGCTTACTTGGAATCATATCCAGTATTAGGTACTTCAAGACCATTCAGTTCCCCTACCAAGATACTCGTGTCTGTCAAGTCCTTTCATCAAAGCCAAGGGAGAAATAGTATTGAGAATTAGCACTCAGGTCACAAACTTTTCCCTAATCCCTTTCCCACTCACTTTTAAGATTTAAGATTTATTCTGTAAACTTTGATTGGAAGAAGGTAACCATTTAATTGTTCTATAAAGAACATGCTCTAGGATTCATCAACATCAGTTCTACATTCTGTGATGATTTGTTTTTATCTCAATGGGAGAAATTATAGGCTCTCAAGAGGTGGAGACCAGTCAAAGGAACTTGTTTTCCTTCATTTCCTATGAAATGCAACATCAAGCAACATCTGGATACTATTTACAGTGCTCCTGTCCTTTGCCTGAAGGTAGGATTTTTATTTTGTTCAAAAGATCTAGAATACTACCAGTGCCAGCTCATATAATTCAGAGCTAGGGATAGAAAGCAGAATTTCTATTGAAACTGTACAAACATAACAAGGCCAGGAGGCAGGAAGAGAGCATCTGGAACTATTGCATTCCTCAGTGAAAAAATATATTATTATTAAATATAGTAACACTCTATATATTAAAATAGCAAATATTCTTATTTGTTTATATATTTGTTCTAGGTGCTCCAAAAACAGTAAACAAAATGGCCTTCATTGAGCTTACATTCTAAAGAGGGGAAACAGACCACCAAAAAGAAAACAAAGGAATAAGTGAGCTCATTTCAGACAATAATATGCTGTGAAAAAAGGAACAGGGCAACATGACTGAGGGATTGTTTGGAAAAGTTGGTTTAGATGGGAAGTCAGTCATAGCCTCTCTGAAGAGGTAATATAAAAACTGCGACCTGAATGTAGAGAAAGCCTGACATGCAAGGATCTGGATCACTAGTCTCCCAGGTAGCTGGAATGCAAAGGCAATGAGCCAGAAAGAAGCTGAGCCTCCTAAGGAACAGAGAGAATTCTAGTGCATGTATATCAAAAATTCAGTAAGCATGGGAGAGAGTGATCTTAGGTCAGATAAGTAGGCAGGGGCTAGATCATGTTGGCTTTTTATGGTTTTATTCAAGGTATATTAGATGGCCTAGGTGGCATGTAACTGGACAGTGAAATAACCAGTTTAATGTCTTAAAGAGAACATGCAGGGTGCTATTAGGAAAACGGGTTAAAATGGAGCTAGAGTAGAAACAGGGAAAAAGGTGAAGACACTATTGTACCACTTCGTGTGTTCACTAGTACAGTCTCTTTTGCTGCTACCACAGACGGTGGTGGAGAGGAAGATCCACTGCTTACCTCTAGACATATTTGGAGGGAAAACTGGCAGAATTTGCTGACAGTGCTCATAGATTAGATATGGGAAGTTATGAATAAAATGGACTCAAATGTGACTCCCAGAATTTTGGTTTGTGCAACTGATTCAATCATGGTATCATCACTGAGATGGGAAAGTTATGTAGGTTTCCTTCATCTCTCTCTATTCTTAAAAAAGGAAAGTAACCATATTTGTAAACAAGGAGGCTTTTTAAATTAGGATTTTTAAGGTGTGATATGATTCTCTCCTATATGGGTAGCTTGTCTTCTGGGTAGACATACAGGTCTTTAAGAACCCTTAAAAAAAAAAAAAAGAAGAAGGCAAAAGATAGAGTCCATTAATTGTAAGAAGGAAAAACACTTCTTGGAGTTTTGGCTAAGATTAAGTGTAAAATCATAAGAAGGAAAATAAATGCCCTTACATGAAGGCATTTAGGCATCAAAAAGGAGAGAGGAGATGGACATTTTTAGTTAGAAGTAAAAAAAGAACAATCCAGAGATATCTGAATTGTAAAATCATGAAGTCATGACAAAAAACCCATGACAGGGTAGAAATCAATAATCTGATTTTCCCAAAGCATCATGTCTGAGGTGGACAGTAGAAGGGTGTATAGGGAGAAGATTAGGACATTGGAGGTTTGTGTTCTCAAGATAATGAGTACTCACAAAATGCTATCACCATGGACAAGTTTTGGAAGGATCACTCAGGAATGTGGATGACAGACTAGAGTTGCAGGGATGTCATTCGCTTCTTCTGAAGAAACTCAATTGCTGCAGAAGACTTTTAGAGCAGTCCAGACATGAGACAATGAAGATTGGATTGAAGGCAGAATTCAAGTTTTGCTCTTAAACTAGATTTGGGCCTTTGAACGAGTCATTTTTGGCTCTATTTCTATAGCTGGAAAATGAAAAGGTGATCATAATAATCCAACTAAATAATCCCCAAGGTGTCTCCATAAGATTTTCTCATGAAAAAGGCTGCCATGGAAATCCAAAGGAGGATAGGCTACTGAATTTGTACTTTCCTACTGTAGCACTGAAATACAAATGATTAGGGTGCTATGTGTACGTAGAAATGTGGTGGCATACGTATCTATTTATATTATCATTTCTTCACAAAACACATACTCAAATGACACTTTGCTTTGCAAACCATCTCATTTCACATATTTCTTTACCACAAAGTCACTGAAACAAAAAGGAATTAAAAAAAAGATTTAAAAAATAGTATCAGCAAATCCTCTTGAGAAGAAAGAAAATGCTATAAAAGAGATTTATACTTTGGTTTGTTACACCAGTTTTAATGCTGGTATAGAATATGAATTGCAATTGGAGTCTTAGGACTCTAGTGGCAGTAAAGGGCTTTTGTGGTTATTAAACACCTCGACTTTACTCAGGCATTTAGCAAGCCACAAAAGCCATTAATTGGCTGTCTTCTGCACTATTACGGATATTGCTTCCAAAGCATCAGTAAGTACAGAGCAGATCTCTGGTTCTCTTTCCCTTACCAGCCTCCAGACAATTTATAGATTAGAAATACAAACGAAAACCTTGATTTTATAATGAACAAAAACTTTCTTCCAAGAAGCTTGAGTTCTATAGGTTTCTAAAATATACTTAATTGTAAATTTAATTAGCCTCATGCTTGCAAATCAGCCATTGAGATTTAGAATTTAATGTGAGTGATTTTCATATGGCCTCGTTATAAAAGGCAAAAGGATACTTGTAAAATTTTGTTGGTTTAAAGACCTGTATTTGTTCTAAGTTACTGATGTTTATATAGGTGAAGATGAGCATATGAAAGCAGAGAATTCAACTCTCCCAAAATTACTTTTGCTATTTCTCTAAATTTGGAACACAACTAGAATTTTAGGATTCCACCCAAACTTTCTAGAAATCTCATCCTCTGTTTTATCACTATTTAGAATATAATTATAGTGTATTTACATATACAAATCTATATGAGAAAAATTGCCAACTCCTGCTGACCTAAGCTTTACAAAGAACATTCTATATTCAGAATCAAATGCAAATACTAATTTGTAAAGCTAATAAACAACCTGAACAATAACACAGGATAAATTTTAAAAAATCAATCAGGATTTTAAGACAATGAAAAGACAAATCAGACTGGGAGAAAATATTTGCAAAGGACACATCTGATAAAAGACTATTATCCAGGGGCACCTGGGTTCCCCAGCTGGTTTAGTATCTGACTCTTGATCTCAGCTCAGGTCATGATCTCATAGTTCAGAGTTTGAGCCCCACATCAGGCTCGGTGCTGATGGTGTGGAGCTTGCTTGGGATTCTATCTCTCCTTCTCTCTGCCCTTCCCTGACTTGAGCATGCTCTCTCTCTCAAAATAAATAAATAAATGAACTTTAAAAAACTCTAAAAAATACTATTATTCAAAATATACACTTGATTCTTAAAACTCAGCCATAAGAAAATGAACAACTTGATTAAAAAAGGAATAAAAGATATGAACAGACGCTTCACCATAGAAGATACACAGATTAGAAATAAGCATATGAAAAGATGTGCCACATCATAGGCCATTAGGTAACTGCAAATTAAAACCACAATGAGATGTGACTACATACCTCTTAGAATGGCAAAAATTCAAAACCCTGACAACAGGAAATTCTGACAAGGATGTAGAGCAATAGGAATTCTCATTTATTGCTGGTGGGAATGCAAAATGGTACACCTACTTTGGAAGACAGTTTGGAAGTTTCTTACAAAAGTATATATATTTTTACCATATAATCCAGCAAATATACTACTCCTTGGTATTTACAAAAGTATTTGAAAATGTAGGTCAGCCCCAAAGCCTGCATACATATCTTTATTCACAATTACTAAAACTTGGAAGAAACCAAGAAGTCTTACAGTAGGTGAATGGATAAACAAACTGTGGTATATATCCAGACAACAGAATATCATTCAGTGCCAGAAAGAAATAAGCTATCAATCCATGAAAAGACTTGGAGGAAACAAATATATATTATTTGTGAAAGTGAAAAAAGCCAATCAGAAAAGGCTACATACTATATATGATTCCAACTATATGACATTTGGGAAAAGGCAAAACTATGGAGATAATAAAAGGATTAGTGGTTGCCAGGGGAAAAAAAGAGAAGGAAGGGGTGACTAGGTAGAGCAAAGAGGATTTTTAAGGCAGTCAAACTATTCTGTACAATACTATAATGGTGGAGACATATCTAAGTCTGTTCTGGCTGCTATAACAGAATACCCATAGGACTGGGTGGCTTATAAAAAACAGAAATTTCTTTCTGATGGTTCTAGAGACTGGGAAGTTCAAGAACAAGAAGCTGGCAGAATCAGTGTCTGGTGGGGGCCTTTCTAGTTAATAGATGACCGTTTTTCCCTGGAAGCCTCCACCACCATAATCTAATCACATTCCCAAAGGTGGTTAGGATTTCAACATATGAATTTGGGGGGAGGCGGGGACAAATGTTCAATTTATAGCAATACATGCTGTTATGATTTATCAAAATCCATAGAATGTACAACACCAGGTGTTAATTCTAATGTAAACTCTGGACTTTAGGTGACAATAATATGTCATTGTTGGCTCACCAATTGTGACAAACCTACTACTCCAGTAGGGGATGTTGACAATGGGGGAAGCTATGTGTATGTGGGGGCAGGGTATAAAACAGAACTCTATGTACTTTTTTCTCGATTTTGTTGTAAACCTAAAACTGCTCTAAAAAATCAAATTTACTAAAAAATCAATCAGGAAATTATTTTGATAGTATGATGCTATGAAATAAAGACAATTTTAATCAAGTTGAAACAATTTATCCAAGCTTCAAAAATCATGGTGCTACCCAATTATTTCTTTGCTCATTGTAAGAGGTAGGATGCTACTGAAAACTCCTCTATTATGCACTGCCAATCTCTAAGGAGCTCTAAGTGCATCAGAAGTAGACCAAATTCATCTTTATGGCACCTTGGTGAATGATGAAGGTTGGAGGATTATTACCCCCATTTGCAGACTCAAACAAATGATGAATGTGAAGCAAATCACAAGCAGGAGTTAGCAGCAGAAAACACTTTAAGTGCCTTACATTTCTCATTTCTATCCCAGTTAAATTACTCCTTTTTTACTTTCCTCTAGTTCTGAGATCCTGTCAGCCTGGACATATTCAGAAATTAAGCATGCTGCAATCAAAATAGCATAGCTTTCTGAATCAGACCTCCAAGTCCTTGCTCTACACATGTTATAATCGGCTATACGGGGGCTGTCCTTCTAAATCACTGTGTTCTTTTAAAAAAAGAAATGGAAATCAAAGAACACATTGCCCTTGTTGCCAAGCTGGTATTATCGCTGTTCGTGTTGCTGGTGTTGGTGTTGTATGGGTGTGTTTGACACGTATGTAAGACATGTATGGTGGCTGTTTGACTAATCAATTGCTACTAGATAAACAGGTGATATAAATAAATATGTCAATTGGATAGGCTACTTTCTAGGCTTGGAGATAAGAATTCTGAGCTCAAGTTTGGATTTTGTCTGTGTGACATAACAAAATCACCATTTTTCTCTCAACTATCTATTTTCGTATCCCCAAATGGAGTTAAATAAAACCAGACTCCATTTCTAGAGACGTGAAGACAACGCAAACTATCTGGGGAGCCTCTATGTGACCATATGTTATTTTCACACATGTACATTTACACGCATGCGTATCTGTTCAGTATGCAATTATGTGCATGTGACGTGTAAAATTATAAAGAGAATGAAAACTGAGGGCAAGGATCAGTAAATAGAAAAGCAGAACACATAGCAGCCCAAGGGTTACATAAAATATGTGATTGTGCAATGATTTTTAAAAATATAAAAGATAGGTAAAGGATTCAGGAAACTGTTAACTAGAGCAACAGAAATGTGGCTCAGGGCACAGAGAAATGGGGTTGAGTACCTTGCATTATAACAAAATGGGCAATAAATGACAGTACAGTCATTTGTCGGTACATTGGAAATCAACTGTACAAAGCTTGATGAGATCTAAATGCACAGTGTGATTAGATGAAACTGTTATGACAAAATTATTCATGTAGACCAGCTAACTTGTAAGACCCTCCATTTTTCCCCCTAGCCCTGATATACCGGCTAGTTTTTGCATAATTTCTATGTGGAGAAACATAACTACAACATGATTTTTCATTTAGTGTTTCCCTTCCAAAAAATAATCTTTTGTTTAACTTCCTCGTCATGAATTGTTTCAGGTCATGTCCATTGCGACTTAAAAATCTAAAACGAATAATTACCAAACCATCACACCTTTACAAATTTTGAAAACTACTGGCCTACTTAAGAAATAAGAAAAGGAGTGCCTGGGTGGCTCAGTCAGTTAAGCCTCTGTCTTTGGCTCATGTCATGATCTCACCATTCGGTTCGTGGGTTTGAGCCACGTGTTGGGTTCTGTGCTGATGGCTTGGAGCCTGGAGCCTGCTTAGGATTCGGTTTCTCCCTCTCTCTCTGCCCCTCCCTCTCTCATGCTCTGTCTGTCTCTCTCTCTCTCAAAAATAAATAAACATTAAAAAATTTAAAAATAAGGGGGCACCTGGGTGGCTCAGTCAGTTAAGACTCCAACTTCAGCTCAGGTCATGATCTCGTAGTTCATGAGTTTAAGCCCCGCATGGGGCTCTGCGCCGACAGCTCAGCGCCTGGAGCCTGCTTCAGATTCTGTGTCTCCCTTTCTCTCTGCTCTTCTCTCTGCTCATACTCAGTCTCTGTCCCTCTCAAAAATAAATAAACTTTTAAAACACTAATGAAAGACAGAAAGAAGGAAAGAAAGAAAGAAAGAAAGAAAGAAAGAAAGAAAGAAAGAAAGAAAGAAAAAGAAAGAGAGAGAAGAGAGAGAGAGAAAGAAACAAAGAAAGAAAGGAAGGAAGGAAGGAAGGAAGGAAGGAAGGAAGAAAGAAAGAAAGAAAGAAAAGACCTTCACTCTCTCTGGGAGCTATAAGACTGGTATTTTCCATGTGGATCCTATCACTGGGTGTTTCAGTTTCAGTGGGTCGTGTGGGTGAAATATCACTTCAGTACCTTTCTCTTCCCTTTTACAATTCTAAGAGTGGTGTGAGAAAAATCTATTTTTATGTATTTTGAGTTGGAACAAAAATCAATTTCTACTTAAAAAAATGATACAAGACCTCAAGAGCTTAAAGGAGATAAAAACATGATTGTAGCATTACTGTACAGTGGTAGCATTTAGTTGTTTGATTTCGTGATATTTTTAGGTGCCATGCCAGTTTTCAGAAGAGTTAAGTTTTAAAACTGTGAGCAAAAAATAGAATTATCTTTATTGGACTCTGGAGAGACAATGTCATGTAGGAATTATGAATATGACTGTGTGGTCCCACTGCCTGGGTCAGATTCAGGCATTGACATTTACTATCAGTGTGGTTTAATGTGAATGCTAAGCCTTTCAATGCCTAAATGTTCTTACCTATAAAATGAGATTAATAACACTAATAAAGAAAATAATATGGCTGTTGGGAGGATTAAATAAATAAACATATGTAAATTGTTGAAGATGGTGTCTAGCACATACTGAGCATGTGATGAATGTTAGCTATTATTTTCCCATGTAGATTGCTAGATCCCCTATTCTGATGTACCACTTATTTGAAATGATAAGGCAAATCTATCATATCATTTATTTCTTAGATGAATTTTAGCTAAAAAGGAAATCCTCATGTGTTAAATGTATGTGAAAGTATTTTATCCTGTATTTTTCTAAAGTGGTAGACAATCTTAGGACTACAGTAACTTGTGAAATATAATAAATTTGTTTTTGACTATTTATCCTTAGAAGGTTAAGGCCTTGGGTGAGAATGTGTAGGCAAACCCTGATTTGATGAATTCAGGAAGATTCATAGCCATGAATCAGTTTAGGGCTGCTTCTTTGTACAGTACATTTAACCAACAATCAATCTGAAGCTATTCTTGACTGAGTATTTGGAAACGATCCAATCCTAAGAGTTTGCAGCCAGAGCATAATTAGACTTAGTGAACATAATATAATTGGTATGAAATGAAGGTCTAAGAAAGACCAATAAAACAACAAAAAATGTCTTTCAAAAGGTTATGTATGCAGCTGGAAAGAAAGTAAAGTAAAACACTGTGATCAAATAAGAGACTCAAGCAAATTATTCCATAAAAGGAAAAATTAATAAAATATCAACATAAGCCCAAGCAAGTATTTTTTTGGGGGGAGGGGCAAGGGGCAGCAGCTATAGCAGTGGCATTACTAATTTCAAAACCAGACATTTAAAAAAAAACTAAAATGTAAAGAAAAGTTTAAAAGAAATAAATATTCAAGACAAAAATGTTCAATTTATTTAGGAAAGATGCATAAACAAGGAAGACTTAAAATACAGGTTATTAGTTCCAATTAGTCATCTTACCTTTAATTGCATGGCTAGATCCTTATTGCTCATTAGCAGCACAGATCAAAGCTACAGGATATGTTCAAGTATTATTAAATATTCCTGTCATTTTGGTGCCTTGTCTTTATAAGAAATGTTAAATGGTACCTCTCAACATGTGTTCTTATATCATTTATTTACCAAGTAACTTCTCTTGCAATCCTAGAGTATATTCTGTTAAATTCTTGAGTTTCATTATATACACATTAAAGTGTGCTTCTTTGTTGATTTTCTTTCAATATGTATGTGCATATTTTAGCAAGTTACATTGGACAGTAGTTGGCAACATTCTTGGGATTTTTAAAATGTTATTATTTTTTTCATTTTTTAAATTTCATTTTTAAATTTATTTATTTTGAGAGAGAGAGAGAGAAAGGGAGAGAGAATGCACAAGTTGGGGAGGAGCAGAGAGAGAGAGGGAGACAGAGAATCCCAAGCAGGCTCCATGCTATCAGCACAGAGCCCGATGCTGGGCTTCATTCACAAACCGTGAGATCATGACCTGAGCTGAAATCAAGAGTCACATGGTTAACTGACTGAGCCACCCAGGTGCCCCTATTTTTTAAAATTTTTAAGGAATATTTACTTAGCATGGCACGTAATATGATACAAATATTAATAATTTTTTAAAGTTCACAACCTTTCCATGACACCGCTTTAATACATCCTCAAGGTTAAAATAAATAGGAGGGGTTTTTCCTTTCATTTTTCCATGATTCTTTTCTTTTTTCTATTTAAATTATTATTATTATTATATTATTTGGCTGCTTGTCAAGTTTCTCCTTTACCTAAATGATATATCATGGCCATTCCTCAGGGTAAATGAGACAAAGCTCATTGTTTGTATAGTAGCTAATTAGTTTTTCATAGCATACATGTAATTTAATAATATATTGACCATTCTCCTATTTATGGATGTTTATGTGTTTTCCACTGTTCTGCCACTGCAATGCTATGATTATCATTGTTTACATGGTTCCTTTTTATTCCAAGGTTAGAGTCTCTGAAAAGGAATTATTGTGTCAAATGACGTGTTATTTTTTAGAAAAAATTTTATACACATTACCGGACTTTTCAAAATGGTTTGTATTATTCACACTACTATCTATCAACAGGATGTTAAAGTGCTTATTTCATACAACTTCACTAATAATAGTTGTCATCATCTTTTTTTATTTGCCATATATATATTGGTAAAAAACTTCATCTCATGGTGATTATTTTTAAATAACCATTACAAACTCCTCTTTTCTGAACAGTCTATTCATTTTTATTAGTTATTTATAATTTTAAGTCTTTTTATAGAAACTTATGTTTCGAACCAAGACAGGATCACTGATAACAGAATTGCATCCTCATCTGAAAAAACAACAATAGCAGCAGCAGCAACAACAGCAACAACAAAAGAGAAAAATATATCCAAAACATCCACCAAAAAACCACAATAGTTTCAAAGAGACTTTAGGTAATTAAAGATTGTGATACCTGAGTGATGGGAAACAAATGAGGTACACCCTATGGTTTACTGCCTTGAGAAAATCTCTGTGTCATGGAATAATCCAAGAAAAGTTCAGAAAACTCCTTGAGTTATAAAGTTGAAAGTTCAGGGAGACCAAGTAGTATAAAGTTCCCAGGAAAGAGTAACGAAGAACTACAAAAACAGACAACTCTGAACATCTGAAGAGGATCCCTTTTTGTTTTTCAACAGAGTTATGTACAGTGCCTGTGTAAATGGAAACTAGCTAAGGCCAAGAAAACAACCACCAGGAAAGACTACTGGGAACAGCCTGTGTTGCTTCCATGGGACAAGTAGTAGAGGCCAACCAACTATACTAGAAAACTCAATTCACACAATTCACAGCACTTAGGGTGCTCAAAACAGTCTTGTGTCAGTGGTGGGGAATTATTAGCCCTAGATTAAACAGTTCTCTGGTCTTGCCTAATAAACCTTTAAAAGCAAGACACAGCAGGATCAAACAGTTTATAAGTAACTTAACAGCATTCCATAATAAAGTTTGAGAATATGTACAGTAATAAAAAAATATCCAGCACTTATTATAATAAGATTCACAATGTCTAGCAATCAATCTAGAACTACCAGTCAAGCAAAGAAGCAGTAAAATATGATCAATAATCAGGAGAAAAATCAATTAATTGAAACTGATCCGTAGCTACCCAAATGTTAGAATTAGCTGTTAAAAATATTAAAATAGTTGTGACAAACTATATTCTATTTAATGAAACACATAAGGAGGCATGAGGGAAATAGAGGCCTAGAAATTGAATTTCTAGAGATGAACATTACAACATGTGAAATGAAAAATGTATTAGATAGGACGATGACAGATTAGACACAGCAGAAGAAAAGATGGATGAACTTGTAGACATAGCAATAGGAACTATCCAAAATGAACAGAGATAAATAAGAATTCAAAAGATAAAATGAAGAGAAAAAGAGAAGATATGAGTTAATAATATTAGAAACAAGAGAGGTAATACCACTACAAATTCTATAGGTATTGGAAGTATAATAAAATATTATGACTAACTTCATGCCAACCAAGTCAACAACTTAGGTGAAGTGGATAAATTCTTTCAAAGACAAAAGCTGCTAAAGTTTTCTTAAAATGATATATATTTAACAGCTGAAAATCCATTTTGTCTATTAAAGACATTGAATTTATAGATTAGAAAAAAAAAACCTTCTCACAAATTAAAATCCAAGCCCAGTTGTCTTCACTGATGAAATTTACCTTCTACAAAAGAAATACTCATTCTCCACAAACTCTTTCAGACATATGAAGAGTATGGGATATTATTCTGACATAAACAAACAAACAAATAAATAACCTTGGCAAAATAGGAATAGAAGCAAACTTGCTTACCATAATAAAGAGTATCTATGTAAAACCTACAACTTATATCATATTAATTTTGAAAACTGAATAATTCTTCTAAAGATTGCGGAAAAGGCAAATCTGCTTGCAGCACTTCTATTCATTGTCATACTGTAGGCTCTGGCTAATGGAATAGCGCAAGAGAAAGATAAAGGGCATCTAAATTGGAATGAAAAAAGTAAAAGCGCTTTTGTTTGCAGATGACATATTTGTCTATGTAAGAAATCTAATGTAATTTAATAAACAGTTAATAAATGCCATTAATGAGTAAATTCAGCAATGCTGTAAGATATATGATACATATAGAAAAAAATAAATTGCATTTTTCTGTACTACAATGAGCAATTAGTAATTGAAAATATAAAACCATATCCTTTACAACAGAACAAAAAAGTGAAAGAAATAATCTTGGAAAAGATGTGAAAGACCTACATACTGAAATTTGCAAAACTTTGCTGAGAGAAATTAAAGAAAACTTAACGTAAGAGATATGCCATGTTATGGGTTGGAAGACTCAATATTGTTAAGTAGGCGATTCTCCTCAAATTGGTTTATTTAATGCAATCTAATCTATAGTGTGATCCCAGGGACAGTAAGTAGGCAGTGGGATAGCTGGAAGGAAAGGATCATAAAGAAAATTTTTGTGCGTGATGAAGATATTTTTTTAAATGCTTATTTATTTATTTTGGGGGAGAGAGAGAGAGAGAGAGAGAGAGAGAGGCAGAGAATCCCAAGCAAGCTCTGTGGTGTCAGTGCAGAGGCTGATGCAGGGCTCGAACTCATGAACCTGAGATCATGACCTGAGCCAAAATTAAGAGTCAGATGTTTAACTGACTAAGCCACCCTAGAGCCCTACAGATTTTATTTTGAGAGTAGTGATTGTTTCACAGATGCCAAAACATCAAATTGTCCACTTTAAATAGGTGTGAGTTTTTATCACTTATTTTACAATAAATCTAATAAAAATTTATATATACCTTTTTATTACATTAATCCTTAAACTGTGATACACATTATAATTTTTTGAAGTCTGACACTGATCTTAAGATTTTATTTATATCTTTTCTTCTATTTGTTTTTATTCTTATATAGATGAATATGTCTAGTTGGATAACCATACCTAGTCTTTAACTTATAAAATCTGGGACTTTTGGAATGCATTAAAATATTAACAAAAAAACTAAGGTTATGTACATATTTTACTTACTGTTATTTATATCCACAGACCTTATTCAAATTAGAATTTATTCATTAATTTAATTCTAAGTAGAAAAGATAGGTCAATTATTATACATCAATTATTATTACCAGTGGTTGTACAGAAATACCTGATAACTTAAAATTTGTAACATGATAATTCCTTAATCATCCTTGCATTTTCTTTTTATTTACGGATTGAATCATTCATTCAATGTTTACTAAGAGCCTATAATGTTTTCATCACAGGAGTTCTGAAGTGAACTCAATTGACAAAAATCCTTGCCGAAAGCTAAAATTTTTGTGGTGGGAGAGTGACAGATAATAAAAAAGATAAGTAATGTGTGATTACATGTGCTATATTAAATATTAAATATTTGATATGTGGGCTATATTAAAATACATAATAGGGAAGGGAAATAGATAATCCTGAAGAAGGTGGTAGTGATTTCAATTTTTAAATAGGATTTACTCAGGAAAGTCCTCCTATGACCATTTTTGAGCTAAGTCTCAAGGGCGTGAAAGAAGAGATCTGGATGAAGAGCTTTATGGAAGCAGAAACACGAAGACAGAGACCTGGCAGTGGAAATAGGCTTGTGATGTTTATGGAACATCAGGGAGACCAGCGTGGCTGGAGCAGCCTTTGGCTTTTATCCTCAGTGCACTAGGAATCATTGGAAAGTTTTAAATGGAGAGGCACCTGGGTGGCTCAGTCAGTTAAGTGTTTGACTTCGGCTCAGGTCATGATCTCATGGCTCGTGAGTTCGAGCCCTGCATCTGGCTCTGTGCCCACAGCTCAGAGCCTGGAGCTTGCTTCGGATTCTGTGTCTTCCTCTCTTTCTGCCCCTTACCTGCTTATACTCTGTCTCTCTCTCTCAAAAATAAATAAACATTGAAAAAAGATTAAAAAAATGGAGTTTTAAGTGGATGAGAAATGTGATATGATAGATGCTTTAAAAGGATCCCCAGATCTGCAGTGCAGAGAGTAGGCTGTGGGCAGGATGGAGGCCACGGCAGAAGTAGCAGAGAAGTTATGAGGCAATAACCTGTTTGTTGTAACCTAGCAACACAGTACCCAGACAGATCAAACACATGGAAATAAAGCCAAACAAGAAGGAGGAGAACTCTTTCTATGTATTTAATAACCACTCATTGTTTGTCTATCTAGCTGAAATTAGACCATTCTCCTTAACTCCATACTGGTAATTGAAGTAGAGTGGTCAAACATTAATGAGACTGATTAATTAAAACAAAGGCATAATACGGGATTGGGTTTAAAACAGCTATTACTAATGTTAGGCTATTTAATTCTTTCACTTAAATGAGCATCTTTTTTGTAATGTGGTGCCTCTAAAAACATGTAGGCTTTTAACTGAATTGATTGTATTTGTACTTGCAAAATTAGTTTGCTAGAAGAGTAATCACTAAGATTTCCAACAAAAGGCCGAACAGTGGAGTGGATGCTCTATTTGACAGGTATATGTCATGTACAAAGGGTTCCGAAGTGTTTTAAATCACTACTTAGTAATATTATCCAATTTCTTATTTATATTTGTGCAATCTTCACTTTCAAAAAGAAAAAAGCAAGGTTTAAAATTAATATCATAGAAGCATTAAGGAGTAATAATTCACTAATTTGTAAGAATGTATTGAATATACTGGGTGTCTGTCATGAAGAGATCTCTTGCAGTTACAAAGATAAATACTACCTTTTCTCCAAGAAATTCACAGTTTTGTGGAGTCATAAAATTTCTAATAGAGGTAAGCACAATAGTATTACTTGGAACATTTATTTATTGAGCACTTACTGTGTACTAGGCTTTTGTTTTGCATGTATCATATCTCCAATCTTTATAAACCTATAAAGTAGGTAGGTGCTATCTCAAAAATGAGAGAACTGACACATTAAATGACATGCCTATAATTACTTATGAATTATTAATAATTATTAAAATGTAACTGTTTATATAAAAATAATTGTAAAAAGTGTTTTGGTGTTTTATAAAAGTACAGTGAGTTTACAGAGCAAGGTCCAAGGGTACGTAGGAACTATAGTAGAGGAAAAATGACATGTGGGTTGGATTCTGTGTGACAGAAAACAGGCAAAGAGCATCACAGGGGGAACCAAATGTGCAATGGCAGAATGTATTTTGGTTTTTTAAAGAATTGCATAAGAAGTATTAAGTATGGCTGAATGGTGGTGTGGGAGTGGGTAGGCTTAGATGGACCAAGGAATGGGCTTGGGAAGGTAGTTTGGAAGCAGATTGTGAAAGCATCATTCTTAAGAGTATGAAATTGATCCTGTAGGCAAAAGAAGTTCATTTTTTTGTTCTGTATTGAAGTTCTTTAGTTTGTTCATTTTTGTTTTGTTTTGTTTTGTTTTGAAGTAGAGTGTAAGTGCTATACGAGACAATGGACTGAAAAGGTGTAGAATTGTCTCCTGATACACTAACTGTATACATGCTGGAGATGGACAGTAAGCAAGCATGAATTCAGAGTTCAGTTTTGGAAACACGAAACCAGGGACAAGTGATACTACCAGGTAAGTGCTCAACTCCAAGTCTCTGCACTCATAGGGCTACAGAAAACTGGAGTGTGATCTGGACCTGGCACGGTCTGTGAGGGATGGATCTCATGAGGCAGCAGGGATCTGGGATTACTGACCATGGAAGATCTTGGTATCAGGCAGGATGGGTACTAAGTCTGTGGGTTTGGAACTCAGGAGAGAATTTGAAGCAAGATTTTTTGATGTTGTCAGCAAGGAGATGGGGGCTTAAAGCTAAGAAAGTGAAGGATGTCATCCAGAAACAAAAGCTTGAGAGAGGCACAAATGGGCCACAGACTAACCACCATTTTCCTGGATTCATATATTAATGATCTCTTAATTTGCATATAAGTGATTGTTGTAGAGGGTTTCAAACAAGTCTTTGGCTTTCTGACTTCATCCACTATCACTATCATGCTTAGCACTCATCCATCGTCTAGTTTTTTTCCAGGAGAAGTATCTAGTTGACACAATGTAGCTCAGGACAAAATGCCTAAAATTTGGAATAGGACAGACTTTAGATTACTCACTTTGTCAACGAATACCTGGGTGAACAGAAAATGTGCTTAAATTTTTGGAGACAATAAAAACAATAATAATAGTAAAATAGTAGAAATGTTTACTTTATAAACTTGTTGGCAGATGACTGATAGTAAACATAACAGTGGGTTGGCATGTGGTAGATTAACAGACTTATTCTACAAAAAATGATGTAATAACTACTGCATGCTATTGGGGTTATTATTATGAGCAAGTCATCATTTTCATTCAAAAGACACATAAAAATCTCAATTATAAGCTGCCTTACAAAATATAAAAAAAAGTCATGTCAATGACACTCATTAAAATTTGAGAAATACTCTCTGGTAGGTACTGACAATTTCAAAACAGTGTACTTATTACTCAGAGCATTATAGAGAATAGAAAGCATCTTCTATGAAGTCTCCAAGTCAAACCTCTTGGGGCTACTGCATCTTTTTAAATAAATAGAATTCCGTTATTTCACCTCAAAAGTAAAATTTCCTCAAATGCCAAAAGTAAAGAAATGACTGTCCAAACTCTCTAATCTGTCCCTTGAACACCCTCACAATTTGATGGGCCAAGAAAGTGTTGTGACTACACTCATAATGTATCACTTTGAAAATGCAGGTTGATTCAATTCATAATAAACAGATAAAAATATGCTGCGATGCATAATACTGTATAATGTACATCTTTGTTGCAAAGAAATGGGAACATAAAAGGATACGACATTTATTTTAAATCTTATAGCTGAGTTTTTCAATCAGCTACAAAATTGCAGCATATAATAGTTATGTATCTAGACAAACAAAATAGGCTATGAGAACAGATATTTATTGGGATTTATTTCATTGTTGACTTTTGCTACTGAGCTCTGCCCCATCATGGACACTCCCTGTACTTGGAGAGCTTTCTGGTGTCAGAGGAAATACTGGCTAGTTTCTACTTACTGCTTGATTGGTGAGCAAACCATGTTTCTTTCGTTTACTTCATTATATAAATGTTAAAATTTCCACCGAAAAATGGAAGTTTCCTATAGAAAACAATGTGATTGTTATCAATTCACATTTTGATTGCCTATTCAAATTCAGTGTATAATACGGCAATTCTTTTTGGCTTCTACATTCAAATTTATACTTTCTCAGTAATTGTAGTCCCTGGAACTTATTTAGTGTAAAATGGTAAGCAAAGCTGAATGAATTCTAGAGGAAATCATTGCTTTTTCCTCCTCCTTATTTACAACTCTCCAATCTCCAAAGGAGAAAAACACTGTTTTCATGATAAAAATCATAAAATTGCTATGTGGAAACAGGTTAGTGAAGAGGGAGTATGAGTCTGCTATTTGTATAATTCCCATTCTTTGAGGCAAAAATATTTCAAATTCTAAATTATTCATACTGTTATTCACAATGATCAAATATTTCATACAATTACTTCATTTATTTTATTTAATCTGACTACTCACAAAACACTTTCCAGTATATTTTAAGATTATGTAAACATAACAAATACACATTATAGTGGGGTGCTAGTATATGAGATGGATTTAAAAGAGGACGACAAGCAGGTCATTATATTTTTATGCTATAGGAAGAACGATTATTCAGACAGATCATCTATGCTCTTAGGTTTTATCATGCTTGGCATTTCTACCTATTTTCTTCTATTTATATTTTTAAGACAAAGCAATTTTTGATCTATATCACATTAATAGTAAAAAACAGATTTCATGATGCTATGGAAAGATTATAAAACTAGAATTGTTTATTAGACCATAAAATTTATTTTTTGTCTAAGTCTCCTTTTTACATTGTTGACACTATTTTTAAAGACAACTGGCAGCTCTTTGGCAATGAAATTTGAAAATAAATATTACTGCTAATTACAAAATAAGATACTTATTTTATTATTTTATGTTGTTTTTCTTTTGAGAGAGAGAAAGAGTGCAAATGGGGGAGAAGTGCAGGGAGACAGAGAAAGAGAATCTTAAGCAAGTTCCATGCTCATCACAGAGCCCAACATGGGCCTCAGTCTCATGACCTGAGCTGAAATCAGGAGTCGATGCTTAACTGACTGAGCCACTCATAATGCCCCTAAAATAGCATCTTTTTGTTTATTTATTTGTTTTGAAAGAGAGAGTGTGTGTGAGCAGGGGAGAGGCAAAGAGAGAGGGAGAGAGAGAATCCCAAGCAGGCCACACGTTGTCAGTGCGGAGCCTGACATGGGGCTTGATCTCAGAAACCGTGAGATCATGACCGAAGCCAATCAGGATTAGTTTAATTGACTGAGACACTTAATTGACTGAGCCACCCAGGCACCCACAAAATATATTTTAATGCACATATTTACATATAAAATTGCATAAAAATTTCAAGTCTGTTACAAGCAAAAAATTTTCCCCTAAAGGTGGCTGAAAAAGAATCCAAATTGGGCAAGGAAGCATAATACCAATCTATGGGAGCATTGAGTACAGTGTAGTTTTATGCCATGTAGTTGTCCACATTGCCATAAAATAAAGTGGAAAGAAGTGCTAATGTGGGAAGCCACAAAGAAAATAGTCATGGAAGATTAGAAATTAGAACTCAGGAGTTTGTCACTTTTTTAAGGTTTTTTTTTCATTTTTAATTAATCTCTACACCCAACATGGGGCTCAAACTTACAACCCTAAGATCAAGAGTTGCATGCTCTATCTACTGAACCAGTCAGGAACACCTCAGGAGTTTATTATTTTATCAGAATAACACACGCCAGCTCTGTGCTTGAGTTACAATGTAACAGCTTTCCCCTCTGTCATCAAATTATACCTTAGTGAAAGGTAATGTTTTATTGCACAGTGTTGTAATAGTTCTACTTAAATAGTCAATCCAAAAGTTCTGGCCAGCATTTTGCTTTTCGTTTGCTTGGTTATTTACTTTTAAAATATTCTAGAATAATAGTATTTTGGCCATCCTTGCAAAATCAAGCTTTCAAAAACTTATGCAAATTCTAAATGTCAGTAACATTTAGTTTCCATTCTTTGGATGCCTTATGGATCATTTGTGTAATGCCCAATTGTGTTTCTTATTGTTAAAAGTGCTAATACGAAGTTTTCAAAGCAGTCATAAATGTTAAAAGAAATGTACCCAATTGATGTCATATTTTATCTGAATCAGAGGATTGTAAAGTCTTTTTCTTTCAAGTAATTATCAGAAAAGCACCTTTGGAAGAAGATTCTAATTTTACTGATAGTTACACCTTAAAAGCAAATTCTTCAGATTGATTCATCATAGCTGTCTTTAACATGTGTGGGTGTAGTCCAAAATCAAAAGCTACCAACAGTTTTTTTTTTTTTTTAACCTGTATGAATTTGACTTGGGGAACATTTTATTCCAGTATCTAATTTCCATCACTTAGTCCTCTTAATAGCAATATAATATGAGTCTGCCCAGAGGCCATTTCCTACCATCTGGATACCTAAGGGTTATTAAAATCTCTTCAATCATTCACATTCAACTTACACAGAAGTGGGGAGAAAAAAATCCAGTGATACAGGGAATATTTTAGCAATCTGGAATGTATCACAGGGAGAGATAAAATAGCTTACTTAAAATGGATCAATTTAACAGAACTCTTTAATGTTATTAAGTTCTTGAACATTATCATGAAATATAACAAAACTGTACTGCGGATCCAAATTCAATGATGAGCAGAAAACTAACAAGCTGAAAAGGATATAAGTATCCTTTAACAAGTGTTTAAACAGAGGAAAGTTAATCTAAATGTATTTACCATAAATATATAATATATTCAAAATTGCTGGATGAAACTATTGTTTATATTCACTTTTTGCATGAACTTAAACATATCACCTCTCTGGGTTTCCCTGGTCTTCTCATCAGGTAAAGGATCAGGATTATTCGATTACTTAATCCTCTCCTCCCCAAACCTAACATGCCATGGCTTGCCATTTCTATGTATAAAGGTAATTAAAACATAAGTGTTGAGAAACGGCTAAGCTTTCATAACTGCCAATTTTGTAATGTTTTTATTTATTTTTGAAGGGGGGGGAGGCAAAGAGAGAGGGGGACAGAATATCTGAAGCGTGTTCTGTGAAGACAACAGAGAGCCTGTTGTGGGGCTTGAACTCATGAACCATGAGATCATGACCTGAACCAAAGTCTGGCATCTAACCAACTGAACCACCCAGGCACCCCCAATAACTGACAATTCTTATAGGAAATGCTCAAGGAGTATAACTTGCACCACTGTGTGCCAATGATGGACTTTCTGAATTACAGGTGACAATGTACTCTTAATCTTCTAAAGAAAGATGAGTAGTGACTACAGACTTAATGAGAATAGATACAAGAAAAAAAAACAATCATAATAAAATCAAGTAAAGGGGGAGTTAACTCAGTAAGTTAGTTAATGAATAAGTTAGGTACCAATCTTCAGTAGAGTTTTATGTCATTTCAATGTCCAAACCTAGTAATATATTCTGTACTTAAAGAAAGGTAATTCAAAATTAACACATGTAATTTTTCTACTCAGGTGGACAGAAATAATTTGACAATTTTTGTTTCACACCAATAACTTTTTATATATTTGAAATAAACATTTCCAATGGTACATAACAAGAATTGACTGAATTCAAGTCAAGTCAATATTGTTTATACGAACAATAAAATATTTTCTATACATCTTTATAATGGGCAAAAAGAAATTTTAATAAAAACATTAACAAGTTGTGCATAAAATTACCACTGATATGAATTTTTAATGGAAATCACTATAAGAAATTCCTTTTTTCTACTGTCATAATAAAGTGTAAATAAAGTTGATTTAAAGTGTATGATCATGGAGTTATAAACCTCTGATAGTCATTTGCTGAAGCTTTCAACTAACTGAACTTCTTATAAAGTTTGGAAGTTTATAAAAGCTAAGAGAATAATACTTCCAAAAAAGAAACAAAAAATCTGAATATTGGATTTAAACACTTTTATTTGAAATTTAAGGATATATATTGATATGTAGATTTATCTAAATCAAAGATGATATTTTAAGAAGTTATAAATATTACATATTATATATTATATTATATATATACTTTAAAATTTCTCTAATGTTTATTTATTTTGAAAGATAGAGAGAGACAGAGCATTAACAGGGGAGGGGCAGAGAGACAGAGGGAAACACAGAATTGAAAGCAGACTCCAGGCAGCTCTGGGCTGTCACCACAGAGCCCTATGCGGGGCTTGAACTCACAAGCTGTGAGATCACGACCTGAGCCAAAGTTGGACGCTCCAACAACTGAGCCACCCTAGTGCCTATAGTATATATATATACACTATATATATAGTATACACACACACACACACATATACAGTTTTAGTAATCATTTTAAATATTATAATTTCATGCTTTTGAAAGAGCATCTCAGAGTAGCCAATTCTTGAATCTTACAGAAAAGTCAAATACCACATTGGTACAAGCCACCATAAAGTATATACTGGTCACTATCTCCTCTTTTGGACATAAAGAAACACACCCAACACCTCTAAATAATAAACTTTAAATAAATAAATAAATAAATAAATTTTACACTTTAAATAAATAAAGTTTGAAAAATTGCACCATTCTGTGTAGCTTTTACTCATTGAAATTTACTCTTGACTTTAAAAGGTCGGTTTTCTTAACGGAAACCTGATTAAGAACGCCAGAATTTGTCGTCTTAGAAACTAAAATAAATATAATAAAGTTGCCAAAGGTGGTATTAGAAATTTTTTCACTCAGAATTCCAAACTGGGTGATAGAATTTTCTCAGATTAATGGGGGCGAAGACTCAGAAGATTTAGAAAAGGATAAGAGATTCAGTGAACTCATGGTCATATCATGCTTCTCTTTGTTTCTGAGACCTTATATTTCTCATTAAAGGAATCCAGGTAGACTCCTGAGGACTGGGTTTGAGGGGCAGACCTCTGAAAGGAGGGCAGGAGACACTAACTGCTGCCTGAGACTTACCATCCTTGGAACTTAGAAGAAGTGAGTGGATTTGGAATGAGAGACGGGTATGAAGTTTACTAATCTTTATGTTTCCGCTCTCCCATTGTCAGTCTCACCCTGTCCCTTGTGTCCTTGACTAGCAATTGGACAAGGCAGGAAGGGAGATAATGGCTGCAATGCAACCAAAGGATGTCTCCCACGGGGATCAGGCAAAGAGGTGAGTGGAAAGCAAGATCAGGGGCAACTGGAGGAAGGGAGATTATATATGTCTCCGGCCAGGGAGTTCTCTAGAGGTCACTTCTGCACAACACATTGTGATGGAGACGGTCAGAACAGGTATGAATGAGTACTTAATACTTTATCAACTAGAAAATTACAGTCACAGGGTATGTCATCTGAGGGTTCACAATACCATAATAGACATTATGCACAGTTTTCTGCAAAAGGGGAGCAGATTCCCCTGAGTGAAACTGTTTGGCTCAATGCTGCTAAATCTTCGATATCATTCATATTCTGCACAATGTATTAAGATTGAATGAGACAATTTAGTGCAATTCACTCATTTTAAATTAATGAAATTTGAAGACCAGTAAGGTAAAAAACTGTTTACCTGAGGCCAAAAATGGAAAAAGAATGCATGGTTCCTCACCCATCTTTATTTTTAGAAACAAAATTTAACCACAGAGAATTTCAGAGAATAACATTTTGCTTACTTGACTACAGAAAACTTCAGAAAATAACAATCTTATTATACTGATTTCAGCCTAGGTTACACAATAATAATGTTAAAGTGAAAATTTCCAGCTTCCCAATATCATTTTAGGGCTTCCTTTGTTCAATGTGGATTCTTCCAATTGAACTAAATTTTTAATCTGTATTCTATCATCTAGGCACTCATAAACAAGAAATGACGTATCCTCTGCTAATCTTGTAGCAACTTGCTGGTTCCAGTCAATATTGCTTTTAAATATCTATCTATATCAACACATATAATTTAGTGTGTACATATGTTTTATTATATTTATTCTTTGCTTTTATTTTTTATTGTTTTTGCTGTTTCCCACCTTCCCCTTTTTTTTTGCCTTCTAATAGATTGATCATGTTTTCTTTCTTTTTCCCCTGTAATAATTTGAAAACTGTATGTTGTGTTATACACTTTAAACATGCAAAATGACCAAAATATTCCAATACAGTGTAACAGTCGTCAAGGTCAGTAGCAGGCCCCATAGAGACTCTTTCATAGTTCTTCCTGAAAATGTGTATACTTTACTCTGAAACGCTTCCTGAAAATGTGTATACTTTACTCACTTACTCTGAAATGCTGCCTAATTTTTGGTTTTGATTTTAAGACAATATTTAAATTTTAACATCCCCCCCCAGATATTCTCATTATTATTTTTTCAAGTCAATAATTATCTAAATTTGACCATTATGCTTTCTCAATATTGGATTCATCTTTGTGTCTTGTATTCCATTATTTTTTATGTTAATTTTCCTTTGGGCTGAAGTATATCTTTGGTAGTTCTCTCAGTGAAGGTCTGCAGCTGATAAATTTATTGTTTATAAGTCTGAAAAATACATTATTGTCTTCTGACTTGAATGACAATTTAGCCAGGAATTGAACTGAAAGTTGATCATATTATTTTCTGCCAGTGCTTTGAAAATGCTATTCTTTTATGTTTTTATCTAGTTTTGCTGATGAAAAAATGTTTCCCCTAAAAACTTTAATTTTTAAGAATTGTTATTTGATACTCTGTAATATGACAAACATATGTCTAATTTACCCTTTCCAGGACTTTTAGTTACTTTTTTCAGACTTAATTTTCTTTTCAGTTCTGAAAAACTCTCAGAAAATATGTTTCAAACAGTGCACCTGACCCATTTCCTTGATCCACTTTGAACATCCACTAAATGTGGTAGGAACTTCTCATTTGTTCCTCTATGATTTTGTCATCTCCTGATGCTGCATTCTAGATAATCACTTGAAACCCATTCAAGTACATTCATATTCCCCCCAGTTGTATTTGGTCCACACTTTTTACCCATCCCACTGAGGTTTTTTTTTTTTTTAGTTTTTTTATTTTATTGTCTAGAATTTATATGTGGTTCTTTTGCAAAGCATTGTCTCTTTTTTAACATCTCTTTTCATGCCTTGTGAACCAGATTTCTTATTTTATCCACGTCCCATTTAAAAATTCTTATTTTAAAGTAACTTTCAGATTCCTCTAATATCAATGTCTCCTTAGCTGTTATTACTCTGCTGCGTGATGTCATTAAACATATCTCATATGTTTTGAAACTTATTATTGACTTATTTGGGAATCTAATGTGCTCCATGTTTCTTGACTTACTGGGTGCTTTTAATATTTTCTTCTTTGCAAATTTCTGCTCTATATGTATAAGGTAACAATTGAGATTACATACCTATTTCTATTACAAGGCTAGAAATCACAGGCTTTCCATCTGATTTTGTACTTCCAGCTTCAACCAATAGACTGGTTTCCCACTGGGATTTCCTTTGTTTTGGTAACTGTGTTTATAAAGGAAGCTCAGGTTCAGTACTTTTTATATCCATATGGCCTACTGTCTTTATTCTGACTTCTAAACAGAATTAAACTCCATTCTTCAAGTCTTATATAATGACAGGGTTATACCCATGAGCTACCAGGGTATCCTCTTAGGTATTCCTGAAAATTTTCTCTTAACTTCCAACACCTGAAGATTTCATTTTCTTACTTCTAATTTTAATTACCCTCAATTTTTCAGTGTGGTATTTGCATATGAGTAGGGTATTAGATGTTATTTTCATTGTCAGCTAATTTCACCATGTTTGGCAGAAGCTCTCAATACACATTCTACAACTCCAAACAATCTATTCAAATCACTAATACATTGCTGAATGTTTTCTATGGTTAGAGCACTGGGGTCTGTGAAAAGGTAACTATAAGTTTTACTATTTCTCTTCAAAGAGTTTATAATCTAGTGTTGACTTAAATGAGATAAAATATTTAAATTTTAACAAAATTAATACACACATAAAATTAGTGTATATTAAAGAGGGTCTGCATCACTCTGATTAATGACATATGAAGGTTTCATGGAAGAGTTAAATCTCAACTTGCTGTGAAAACAGATAGATCCCGAAGATATAAATAAAATAAAAACACAACTTACCAAAATTTGTCGGATACTGCAAAAGCAGTGCTTAGAGGGAAATTTCTAGCACTTAATGTATATGTTAGAAAAGCAGAAAGAAAAGTATATATTAGAAAAATAGGAAACTCAATCATCTAAAGTTCCACAATAGGAAATCAGAAAAGGAAAAGCTAATTAAATTTAAAGTAGGCAGAAGCAAGGAAAAAATGAAAAGTAGGGCAGAAATCATGAAATTGAAAATGTGAAATCAATAGATAAAATCAATGAAACTAAAAGCTGATTCTTTGAAAAGACTAATAAAATAGATAAGCTTCTAGCCTAACTAGAAACAAAGTAATTCAATAAAAATGGGAGGATATAAATTACTAATCAGAAATGAGAGAGGGGACATCACAACAAATGCCCTAGACATTACAAGGATTAAAAGGAATACTGTGAACAACTTTATGCCCCCAAACTTGATTATCTCAATGAAATGGACCAATTCCTTGAAAGACACAATATGCCAAAACTCATGTAAGAAGAAACAGACAATCTTAAAAGGCCTATATCCAATAAATAAATTGAATCAATAAGTAATAACCTTCCCAAACAGAAAGCACCAGGCCTGCATAAGTTCACTGATGAATTCTACCAAACACTTAAGGAAGAAATTATACAAATGCTCTACAATCTTTTTCAGAGGACAGAAGCAGAGGAAATACTTACTGACTCATTCTAATGAAGCAAAGTAATCCTAATACCAAACCACACAAAGATATTACAAAAGAAGAAAACTATAGATATTTATCTCTCATGAACAGAGATGCAAAAGTCCTCAATAAAATATTGGCAAATTGAATCCAACAATATGTAAAAAGAATTATGCAGCATGACCAACTGGGATTTATCCCAGGTATACAAGGCTTATTTATCATTTGAAAAGTGATTAATTAATGTAATGTATTACATAAACAGAATATTTTTTTAAATCACATGATCATATCAACAGATTAAGAAAAAGCATTTCACAGAATCCAACACCCATTCATGATTTAAAACAAAACAAAACGAAAACACAACTCAAGAAACTAAGAATTCCCTGGGAATTCTCTGAACTTGATAAAGACTATCTTTTAAAAAACCCTATAGGGGGCACCTGGGTGGCTCAGTCAGATACGCTTCAGCTCAGGTCAAGATCTCACAGTTCATGGGTTCAAGCCCCACGTTGGCCTCCGTGCTGACAGCTCAGAGCCTGGAGCCTGCTTGGGATTCTGTGCCTCCCTTTCTCTCTGCCCCTCCCCCACTTGCATTTGCTCTCTCTCTGTCTTTCAAAAATAAATAAGCATTTAAAAAATGGGGGAAAAACCCTATAGGTAATTATATATTTCATGGTGAGAAACTCAAATATTTTTCCACTAAAATCAGGCATAAGGCAAGCCTGACTCCACTTACCACTTCTTTTCAACATTGTACTTGACACATGTACTTAATACGGTTAAAACAAGAAAAGGAAATAAAAGGTACATAAACTGGGAAGGAGAAAACAAAATTGTATTTGTTCACAGATGACATGACCATATGTAAAAATCCAAAAGAACTGACAAAATTCTCTTGAAAGTGATTATAGCAAAGTTGCAGGATGCAAAGTTAATATATAAAAGCCAAATGTTTTCCTGTATATAAGCATTGAACAAGTGGAATTTGAAATTTAAAACAGTAGCTTTTACATTAGCATGCCCAAAATTAAAATACTTAATGTATAAGTGTAACAAAATATGTACAAGGGTTATATGAAGAAAACTGTAAACTCTGATGAAAGAAATCAATGAATAAATAAATGTAGTGATATTCCATGTCATGGATAGGAAGACTCAATTAAGTCAAGATGTGAATTCTTTCCATTTGATCTATAAAGTTAATGCAAAATTCAATCAAAATTCTAGTAAGCCATTTTTCAGAAATTGACAAAAGTTCTAAAGTAATAGAGAGAGTCAAAAGACTCAGAATAAGTAACACAATATTGAAGGTGAAGAACAAAGTTGGAGGACTGACTCTACCTGATGTCAAGATTTACTATAAAGGTATAGTAATCAAGACTGTGTGGTATTAGCAAAACAGAAAACCAGATACATGAAAAATCATAAAGAGCACAGAAATAGACCCACATACATATTATCAACTGTCTTTGACAAAGGAAGAAAGGTAATAAAATGGAACAAAGATCGTCTTTTCAACAAATGGTGCTGGAACAATTAGATAAAAAACAAAATAGGTTATGCTATGGAGGTGAGGGTGAGCAAAGTATATTGTGAGGTAATTATTATTGCCTCACATTGAGCAGACTAATTACATGAGAGAGCAAAAGACCTGTAACAGATTTTGAGAATTTGAACTTTCTTACTGAGGATATACTTTTTTTAAGTTTATTTATTTTGAGAGAGAGAGAGAGCATGTGCGTGCACAGGGAAGGGGCAGAGAGAGAGAGGGAGAGAGAGAATCCCAACCGTGTTCTGCACTGTCAGTGCAGAGCCCAATGCAGGGCTTGAAATCACTAACTGGGAGATCATGATCCTCAAGAGTCGAAGATGCTTAACTGACTGAGCCACCCAGATGCTCCTTCACTGAGGATACTTTAACTTAGCATGTTATGTTCTGAAGTCGTTGGTCTGAGACGGTTAATCTGTCAGTGTTGTACATTATGGCATGGGAGAAAAGAGGCAGGAAGGCACTGCAATAACTCAGTTGTAAAAGGATAAATGCTCAGCCTAGTAGATTGGTAACAGAAGTGGCAAAGAAAGGGAAAACTGACAAAGGCAGCTTAATGTATTTACACTAACTACTTTCTACACAATATTTAGTGTCTCTTTGAGAAAATACAAAAAGATGAACTAGAAATATAAGGAAAGCCTTTATAAAGAGAAAAAAATTGTTGCTCTTTTGTTTGTTTGTTTATTTTTGAGAGAGAGACAGAGCAAGCAGGGAGGGGCAGAGAGAGAGGGAGAGAGAAAATCCCAAGCAGGCTCCACACTGTCAGTGCAGAGCCTGATGAGGGGTTCAAACTCACAGAATGTGAGATCATGATCTGAGCAGAACACGTAACCGACTGAGCCACCCAGGCGCCCACAAAAATTGTTCTTATGGCTGGCATTGCATATTTGAAACTGTGGGAAGTGTGCTCCTCAAGAGAAGTAAGTTTTTTTCTAGATACAGCTTCTGGAAAAAACCTCCCTTATTTATGTTTTTAAGTGGTTTTCATTTGGGTACTATTTTGCTCCCTAGGAGACATTTATCATTGTCTGGATACATTTTTGATGGTCATACTGAGTGAGGAGGAGGGTGTGCTACTGCCATCTAGTGGGGAGAGGTGAAGGATGCTGCTAAATAGCTTCCAGTGCACAGGATGGCCCCCCACAACAAAGAATCCTCTGGTTCAAAATGTCAATGGTGCTGAGATTATGAAACTCAGTAGGGTTAATCTGGCCATTATGTGTAAATACATTCATGTATTCAGTGAATCTGAAGATTGAAACATAGTTCTATGAGAGGCATGTGCAAGCGACCACAACCTGCTCTACATTTCCATTGCACTTATCAAAATAAAAATCACTTAACTCTTCATGTCAAATTCTAAATTACTTATTTTTATTTCATATTTATCTCCTACCCAAATCCAGCAATTACTTGAACATAAGCTCCTTCAGTTTAGGGGTCTTCTTAAGTTTTGTACACTGACATTACCCAATACCAGTGCTTGGTACAAGGGAAGTTCTTTCTACGTGGATGATTGAATGAAGCTGGTTAAAAATGCACAGATATCTAAGGGTCTAACTAATGCCATTGAAATTTAAAAAATTAAAATACGTAGAGGAAAGGGGTGTAGGTATGACTGTAAGTTACCTTTCCCACATCTTATTTGGTTCTTTATACTTCGAAAGGAAGCTACATTTTAGACTCCAAGAATATCCTTTCTTTGAAGAATGAATGTGGTGGATGGAATTCCTTAATGCTGATTATAAAACTTTGGGAAGAAACCAAAGGACCTACTGGATCATTAGATATTGAAAGAAAGACAACAGCTGTCACAGACCATGTAGCTGAAAAGCTATAGTTTTTTTTTCTATCAATGCGGAGGTATACTAGTACTTCCCTAGGAAAAAAAGTGGTAGCAGAATGTTTTGTTCCCCTCATTTCAACACAGAATCAAATCCACCTTTTTTTTCCTTGACACTCTCTCAAATAATATTTTTTAATTTTTATTTTTTTAAGGAAGCTCCATCCCCAACATGGGGCTTGAAGTCATGACTGCAAGATCAAGAGTCATAAGCTCTACTTACTGAGCCAGCCAGGAGACCCTGAATCAATATTCTTAATCATAAGTGATACTATCCTTAATGATATTAAGTCAAAGACAAAGAGAAAAATTATTGGCAAAAAACTCTTCATATATTAAAATTTATAAGTCTTGGGGTAAATGATATTAAGTCCATTATTCCTCAAAGGTAAAGATAATAATACTAGTTAAAATGTTTAATAGATCAATAAAAGTATTTGATATTAGAAATATAAAAATGTAATAGAATAGTGTACTGGCAAATAAATGTTCCCCCCAAAAATAAATTTAGTACTCATACTAAACTACCTACATGGAATGATATAGATCATAAAAATATACACATGAAGACTTCTCTTGCTAAACTTCATTTTATTAAAAATTAATATTTCATTAATTATAAAAAAACTATCACTAAACATCTCAATACTTTAAAACATATTTTTAAGATGAGTAAATTTTATGAAAATAAAACAGGATTACCTTTTTGGAAGGTCCTTTGTTAAAATTTTACTATGAGGAAATAATTATGTTCAAATATTTATTGTACAAAAAATTTTGCTTAGCATAGCCAGACAGCAGAATGTATTACCATTTCTCTTTCCCTTTCAGCTTCTCCGTTCCTACAAACTTGTTTTTAGCAAGATACAAAAGGCACACTCGAACTATATCATTATTTTTGACTGAATTTAATACCCAACTACCCATAGAGATATCTACTTGTAAAATTTTGTTTATTTAGAAGCATTTTTTATAATGTGTTAGTATCTATTTCCTGCAGACTGCATTTCCATGGATTTAATTTTAAATGTCCTTCTTCAATTTTAACTTTCTTTTTATTACTTCCACATAAAATTAAGCCAAATAACAGCTTTCAAAATAAACAGAAATGTATTGGTTATAAACAAAAAGAATTGATACTATGAAGCACAAAACACAAAAGAAACAATATAAGATAGGACTCCTAGGACAGTTACATTGATACATGAAATCGATTTCTGATACATACTAATAACCACCTATTCATACTAAAATTACTTCTCACTTAGAAAAAGGAGTAAGATTGCACACAGAATACCATGACCCAGGGAAATAAAGAACTGGTAATTATGCCTTTATGAGTCACATTAATGTTCTGTATATGTGTGTGTGTGTGCGTACACATGCATACGTGTGCATGTGCTTAAGTACATTTGCACACTCAAACTCACAGTGAGAGTGAGAGAAAAAAGGAGAAGGAAAGGAGGGGAAGGGAGAGAGAAGAGATGAAGCTAATCCTTTCACAAAGGTACTAAGAAATAAACTGGGTAGATAAGGGGACCAGGCATAGATATCAGATGATTCAGAAATATACTCAGAGATCACAGGATCAATGCTCCCACTGCATTTAAAACAACCAGACATTATAAACATGTTTATATATCACCTCTGTACTCCTTATTATAACTTAGGTCCACACTGATGTCCACTAGATTAATCATATAGGTTAAATTCCTTTAACAATATCATAATGGAAAAATATCACATATAAAAATGTACTATACACACCTCTTCTCCCCTCTCCCTTCACATTTTGAGGTAGAGTGGTAAAGAAAAACAGGCTCTCAAAATAAAAGTAAAGACTCCAATCACCCATGCTGTATCATGTTTGACATAAGACCTGTGTGTAGACATGTTCTATCTCAGTGGCTTTCAAATAGCTCATAAACTTATACTAAAGTCAGGCCTGTCCCAAATGCTTTAAACCTATCATTTTTAAGTTAAAGAAAAAATACAATGTTAGTGAAATCTTAGCAAGAATTAATATTAAAAAAGTTGCTAATATTAAAAAAATACATTCCTAATATTATTTAAAAAATCTTAGCAAGAATTTAAAGTCACCCAAAAGGTTAATATGAACAGATTTTATTTATTCTATTCTATTCTATTCTATTTTTGAGAGAGAGACAGACAGTGTGAGCAGGGGAGAGACAGAGAGAGAGGGAGACACAGAATCTGAAGCAGGCACCAGGCTCTGAGCTGTCATCACAGAGCCTGATGTGGGGCTCAAACTCACAGACTGTGAGATCATGACCTGAGCCGAAGTTGGACGCTTAACCGACTGAGCCACCCAGGGGCCCCTGAACAGATTTTAAAGAAAAGACTACTTGGAGACTTAGGGGCTAGAGAGGATAAGCCATACTGAATCCAACCGCACAGCAAGACATGACCATTTAGTTCACTGGAACTAAATGAACAAGGGGAGGAAATGGGTACAGGAATTCTGGAATAATGAAGGAGGGACTAGGGGGATGTCGCTACTGCTAGACACATAGCTCTGAAACAGGAAGGACAGCTGGGTGAAATACCCAGACTTCTCACTCTGTCTTCTCACCTTCTGCATCCCTGATACTGCCTCTCATTGGTCAAACCCAGGTACCCCACCTAAGCCAGAAGGTTAACAAGTAAGACAGGTACCAGATTCAGGGATAAGCCTTTCTGGTATTAGAAGAAAAGAGAGGTGAATGCATCTGAACTGGGCAAATGGATAAACATCCAACAGATATCCAGGTTTTTAAAACTGTATCCTTGTTTTCAAATAGAATTACATATTAAATCAAATGAAACAATCAAGAATCAAGAAGGAAGATTCAACCAAAACTTCTAACTAAAACTATATGTCAATCTTCTATATTACAATTTACCCATTGATATTAGCTGACAATTGTCCATTCCCTACCACTATCTGTTATAAGACAACTGCAAAATCAAGGTAGGTAACCATGTGTCAGTTAATGTGGATTAACAAACACAATCTCTGAGTACAAGAGACCCAAAATAATGATTCAGAATGGACCACAAAGTGATCCATTTTCACTATTAACAACACTGCACAATTCATTACTCAGTTCCAGGGCACAGACAATGGTATTCTTTTTTTTATTTTTTAAATTTTTTGATGTTTATTCATTTTTGAGAGAGACGGAGCATGAGTGGGGGAGGGGCAGAGAGAAAGGGAGACACAGAATCTGAAGCAGGCTCCAGGCTTTTAGCTGTTGGCACAGGCCCCGTCACAGGGCTCGAACCCATGAACAGTGAGATCCTGGCCTAAGCCGAGGTCAGGCGATTAACCGACTAAGACACCCAGGCGCCCCCAGCCAATGACATTCTTTCTGATAGATGCGTTCCTGGCAAAGTCCCCGCAAATATAAACAGCTTCCTAAATATTTGTTGAAATGAGCTCTGTAGTATGAAGTAGAGATACTGTAAATGAACAAATGAGTTTTTTGGCAAAGTGGAGCAAAACAGGTGTGGAAGTCTAAGGAAAATGTGGCACCTGGCTTTGTAGCCAAAAGTCCCTGACAAAGGAATTAAAAATTGTGGTCCAGGACAGTGTGGGTCATACCTTAATTGTGGGTTAAAAATACAATCTGTGGGTCTTTAAAAAATATACATTGAAGTGTAGTTAACTCATTCTAGTCGGTCTTGACAGACATTTTAAAGAAGGAAGAGAGAAACAATGTGAATTTTCAGTGTATAATGCAAGCAGTTAGGATATATACTATGAAACTTTTATTTCACATGTGTATACATGAGTATATTGAATTACAATATGAAATGCATATCTTATTGTAGTTCTCAGTTAAAAAAATTGAAAACAACTGGTATATAGCAGTGAGACAGGCATACCCTTGATTTCAGTTACAGAAAAAAAAAACCCTTTACATAGTTATGACAAACCATGAGAGAATAAGGTCTAGGGCAGCTATAGGAAAGTGTATATCTTAAAAGTACACAAAGGAAAAATTAATTTCCAATAATTTGCTTAAGAACTATATTTAAGAAACAAGTCTCTGAAGATTGGCATTTTAGTTAAAATTTATACCATAGGTACTTGGGAAGAAAGTATTCTAGGAAGGCAAATGATCATAAGATATGCAAATTATATAAAATTCAAGCAAATAACAGGACATTTGTACAGAAAATTATATATGTAGCTAACTAAATGGTCTTGGAATCTAATTTTGTATAATATTTATTCATTATTCCGTCTGTATGATTTACATCACAGCATTTAAATTTTTTTTCATGCTTATTTATTTATTTATTTATTTGAGACTTTAGCCTCTACTACAAAGCTGTAATCATCAAGACAGTATGGTACTGGCACAAAAACAGACACATAGATCAATGAAATAGAATAGAGAGCCCAGAATTGGACCCACAAATGTATGGGCAACGAATCCTTGACAAAGCAGGAAAGAGCATCCAGTGGAAAAAAGACAGTCTCTTTAGCAAATGGTGCTGGGACAACTGGACAGCAACATGCAGAAGAATGGAACTGGACCACTTTCTTACACCATACACAAAAATTAACTCAAAATGGATGAAAGATCTAAAAGTGAGACAAGAATCCATCAAAATCCTAGAGGAGAAAACAACCTGTGCCGCAGGAATATCTTACTTGACACATGTCCAAAGGCAAGGGAATTAAAAGCAAAAATGAACTACTGGGACCTCATCAAGATAAAAATCTTCTGCACTGCAAAGGAAACAATCAACAAAACTAAAAGGCAACCGGCAGAATAGAAAATATATTTGCAAATGACATATCAGATAAAGGGTAAGTATCCAAAATCTATAAAGAACTTATCAAACTCCACACCCGGAAAACAAATAATCTAGTGAAGAAATGGGCAGAAGACATGAACAGACACTTTTCCAAAGAAGACATCCAGATGGCCAACAGACACATGAAACGATGCTCAACATCACTCATCATCAGGGAAATACAAATGAAAGCCCCACTGAGATACCACCTCACACTGGTCAGAGTGGCTAAAATGAACAAATCAGGAAACTACAAATGCTGGCAAGCATGTGGGGAAGTGGGAACCCTCTTGCACTGTTGGTGGGAATGCAAACTGGTGCAGCAGCTCTGGAAAACAGTGTGGAGGTTCCTCAAAAAATTAAAAATAGAACTAACCCTACAACCCAGCAATAACACTACTAGGAATTCACCCAAGCGATACAGGAGTGGTGATGCATAGGGGCCCATGTACCCCAATGTTTATAGCAATGCTTTCAACAATAGCCAAATTATGGAAACAGCCTAAATGTCCATCAACTGATGAATGGATAAAGAAGATGTGGTTGATAAATACCATGGAATACTACTTGGCAATGAGAAAGAACGAAATTATGCCATTTGCAGCACCGTGGATGGAACTGGTGGATATTATACTGAGTGAAACAAGTCAGTCAGAGAAGGACAGATATGTTTTCATTCATATGTGGACTCTGAGAAACTTAACAGAAGACCATGGGGGAAGGGAAGGAGAAAAAGTAGTTACAAACAGAGAAGGAGGGAGGCAAACCACAAGATTCTTAAATACAGAGAACAACCTGAGGGTTGATGGGGGTGGGGGAGAGGGGAAAATGGGTGATGGGCATAGAGGAGGGCACTTGTTGGGATGAGCACTGGGTGGTGTGTATAAGCCAATTTGACAATAAATTGTATTTAAAAAAAAAGAAAGAGAGAGAGTGAGCTTGCATGTGTGCACACCCAGGCATGAGAGCGGGGGAGGGGCACAAAGAGAAACCAAAAGAGACAGAGAGACAGACAGAGAGAAAATCCCAAGAAGGCTCTGTGCCATCAGCACAGAGCCAGATGAGGGCTCGATCTCACCAACCGTGAGATCATGACCTTAGCCAAATTCAAAAGTCAGATGTTTAACTGATTCAGCCACCCAGGCACCCCATCACTGCATTTTTACAAGCAATAATTGTTGCATAGAAAGGGTGATTTGAAAACAGAGCTCTCTTTTTTAGCTGAAGAAAATCTTAGTGTTAAAATATATATTTATACTTTTGCCATTTGATTGCCAGTTCTGTAAGTTACAGAAGTATCATCCTGGTAATTGAAGAACAGCAGGGATGAGTCTGGAATAGCCAACCAACTATGTATTTCTAAGCAAGGTTCCTAAACTTCAGTTTCTTTTGTTGTAAAATGGAGATTCTAATTCTTGCCGTAAAGTGTGATTGTGAGGATGAGTTTGAAATAGTGCATGGTAAGCAGTTCATATATCACATATGCAAGTCCTTACAAATCAGTGGTCATGGTGTTAGTGTTGCTGGTGGTGAGAATAACATTGTGGCAAAGCCCTCCTGCCCCATTTTTCACATTTTCATGTGGAATGCCTTCAGCAAGAAGAAAACTGGTTTTTCCATCTTCTCATAGGATGCATAGTGAGTTAGCTGATTTTTGAGAAGAAATTAGACTATTTGTCTCAGCCCTTTCTTCCCTTCCTTGAGAGTCAAGTGTCTTACAGGAAGACATTCTCATTACCCCCAATGCTATAAATGTCCAGGAGGAGAATCTGTGGGGTAAGTATGTGACTGTCCTCCTTCCCCACTGAATAGGTGGTACTTCGGTTCAGTTAGGGGTGAGTATTAATACTGGTTATTGGTTCATTAATTGTAACATGTGTTCCACACAAAAGCAATATGTTAATAGGAGAAACTGTGGAGAAAGCGGTTATATGCGAATTGTACTTTCTGCTCAATTTTTCAGTGCACTTAAAACTGCTCTAAAAATTAAAGTCTATTAATATAAAAAAATAAAGGTAGTTGATTTATCTTAAAGCTGGTCATATTTTGACTTGTGACTTGATTCTCAATCTGTTTTGAACTCAGTAGAAGGAGAAAGGGAGGTTTGTTAATCCCCTATATTTCTAACAAGTCACAATGATGAATATCACTGTGCTGTTTTTGCTATATATTTCATGTTTTTTTAAGGTTGACACACAGAATGACCTTTCATTAGTAAAAGACATTGTCTTAAATAGGAAAGTTGAGATATGTCTATTAGGAAGAGGAAGCTACAGGTCATATTTCACAATTATGCAGTTCTATGTATATTCTGTAACTCAAATGGCACTCACACTCATTTATGCTAACATTGTAATTTTATTCACAAATTTATGTTCATAGGCAAAATAGATAATTTTTATGTATTTATATAAAATTATTGAGACTAAATTTTAAAAGAATAGCCCACACCCCCTAACAATTTATTTACTTTCTCAGGTACCGATATTTTCCAGATTTAAAGATACCTTCCTACTGGCAAAATTACCCACAAGTTTTTATATCTACCATTCTATTACCTCATGTTGCAAATTTGAAATACAAAGAGATAAAATTAGCTAGGCCCTAGTTTAACTGTTAAAAAATGACATGTTTTTCTTGAGTTAGCAGTAAGTTTATCTGCACAATATTCAAAGCCAAAATGTAGTATTCTATTACAGTTGAAAGTTCTCAAAGGAATCAAATATACTGGCTGCTGTTAATGCTGTCATTTTTCTCTCTCAAAAAAAACAACAACTAATAACAGAATCAACAGGAAGGTGGGTGGCTGTGTGACTGAAAATTCCTGTATCTTACGGAATTGCTGTCTTTGGCAAGCTTATTGGATGGCAGCTGATATATTGTTGGAATAGACTCACCGTGTGAAAATTTTATTTGGTTGTGTCTTAATGCTTTTCCCTTGGATACAGTACGTTTCCAAGAGGTGAATGGCTTGCTATTTAACAGTAAGTGCTGATGTGGAAACTTCAATATATTACTCTGGTGTAAATGATCCTACAGTAATCACTACTGATATCACCAACTTCCTTCTGAAACAGATGCTAGGAAATGAATTTCCTGAATTAAGATAGTAGAGTGTTGAAATGCTCACTAAAAGTTAATATTCCAGATGTTTCAAGACTCTTAATCCTAGACTTTTTTTTTTTTTCATATAGATAGACCTACCGTCTGTTTCCTCATCAATCAATGATGCTGATGTGATTCTGGATTCTGTGTTATAATACTTTATATTGAGTATTAGGAAAGTGTATAATTTCTATAAAATCCTCTTAACTTTATTTATTTCAACTATGCTAGCTTTTGGTATATTGCCCTTCCCGGAGTAGGATTATTTATCTTTACAAGACTCAAAATGTGTAAGATAAGACACTCCTTGAAGGATTTTAAGCGATATTTGCTTTAAGTTGATTTTTCTTTAGGTAAGGCTGAATGTCAACCTTCACTTCAGAGACGGACGAAATTTGAGGTCCCACTGCCATTTTTCCATGTGATTGTAGTTCTTGTTGTTGTTTATGAGTATGTAACAAACTTAAACACGCTATTATTCTTATTAATTGTCATGATATTTATAATGATAAAATCTTACTAATATTATTTTCCTGATTAGAGAATATTTACTAGGCACAAATCCGGGGTGACTGAATTAATGATTATTATAGGCATATACAAATGCCAATAGGTAGGCTTTCCATATCTCCTAAACTTTTTCCCTGGGGAAGGGTGAGGCATGAAGTGGCATGGAGACTGGTCACAAATTCATGCTATTTTCTGTTCTGTTCTAGAGTTCTTTCATCTCAAAGTACAAAACAATAAGTATTCAAAAATGGACAAGAATAAGAGAAACTTTAATATCAGTGAAACTGTATTAGAGGAAGATTTTCAAAGACAATTATGTAGACAAAGTGTTTTTGCTGTTCTAAAAAGGTAGACTTGAAACTGACAAATGGTTTCTTGTGCAAATAAAGAGTAAACTCCTTTGGAGAGGAGGGCTCTGGCGTGGCTTTAAAACGGCTCTCAAAAACACTGGAGGTGAGGAAGCAACTGCATAATTTATAGTTTCAATCTACCAATTGTTTTTTTTTTCTACCAACTCTTTTTCAAATGTTGTTTTTTTAAGTTTATGTATTTATTTTTGAGAGAGAGAGAATGAGCGTGTGCATGCTCACAAGTGGGGAAGGAGCAGACAGAGAGGGGAAAAGACAGTCCCACACAAGAGTCCCTCTTGTCATCAGCACAGAGCTACATGGGGTTCGATCCCACGAACTGTGAAATTATGACCTGAGCTGAAATCAAGAGTCAGACACTTAACCGACTTAGCCTCCCAGGTGCCACTCTACCAACTATTTTTAATTGACATGCAAAACAGCATGTTTTAGTTTTTAAAAATCAACTTTTTTTTCTGTATTAGCACTGTACTAGAAATAGTCTAGTATTGCTGCTACCTTCCCCCCACCCCCAAACATTTCTTAAGAGGCTTGAAAACTTGCCTTTCAACATAATGGTCAGGAATAAGAGGGCACTTGTACAACATCCTGCCATGCTAGTATGTCTTGATTGCTCACTCATCCAGTTCCTTTAAATGTATTAGCCTGACAGTAAGGTACTTTAAGACATTCAAAGGCAGGATTAGAAAATCAGCATACAGTGTAAATTACTGAATACTTTTATAGGACGCACCAATCTTGGGTTAGTGGCCATAAAGTGACCTTGACAGAGCTATTTACAGCCATGTTTAAAATGCACAATTTAACCTGAAGTGAATAAAAGGTGTTTATCACATCAGTGTCTGCATAAGTAATCTCTCATCCTCTTGTTGAGGATTTTTTTTTTTTTTTTGGCATACTGTCAGAGAAGTTCAGAAAACACATTAGGAAGGTTTCTATAATTATAGTTTTTGCAATTCAAATAGCCCTGCTAAAGTGAGGTAAAACATTATCTGTACAATCAAAGAAAACCACTCCTTAGACCAATTCTGTTTACCAGAATTCTGTAATTATACTCAAAACACTGTATTGGAGAATAATGATGTAATTGCCATTAATGATACTGTATGTTTTTGATGATCATGAGGGAAAATTCAGAAGACTCCATAAACATTTTCTAGTTCATTTTCATTAACAACTAATTATAAGAACACAGCAGAAAACTTTGTTCCATTTTTTCACTTTTGATTGATGACTTTAGTTATTTTTAAAGCATCAATTAGAAGAGCTTTGCAGTTAAAAACTCTATACTGAAAAGGCAAACTTGGAGATACATAAGTGAGAATCACAATAAGGGGCACCTGTCTAGGGACAATGGCTTTGGTGTCTCTACACTGAAGACTGGAATTACAAAACATTTCTGTATTTTTCCACCTAGCCTTTTTTTAATAAACTTGCAATAATAATATTTTTATTTTCTCAGTTTGGACTTTTAAGACTATTCATTTAGTACACTGAACATAAATTCACAATTAATAATTACCAGTTAAACATGTTTTTTAATAAGTATAGATTATGCCATGACTCACATCTGCCTTCTTTTATACACTATATCTTCAAACCAAGTACAGTTTTCCCACCTACATATCAAAATACTTAAAACAGAACTGTGGAGATTATATAATGCTTACCACAGCCTACTGTGTCAAGTGCATTACACATGTTCCCAATGTATCACCATGACTTGCAACCAGTTTAGTCTTCCTACTAATCATTTTGCTCCATTTCAACTCACATCATCAGTGTGGATATCCCACTGCCCTCTCCAGGGGGCTGTATTGCAGCCATATGGCTATGATGTTTACTCTGGAACATATGCTTTAGAAGTTACTCCTTTCTGTTATATTTGTAAAAACTGTGAATAATGACACCGACTCCCTGTTTTTAAAAAAACTGTTTATACCTAGTTCAACTTAAAAAAATTCCTAAAATGTGTTATATATTTCATTAAATGTGAAATCTTATATTTATCTACGATTTTCAAAACATTTTCATATATATTAGGTAACTGGAGAAAACTATAATCATTTGTTTTCAAGATGAGGGGATCATGGCTTAAGTGATACCACTCAGACTTCATACATTTTGACCAATCCAGCATGACTTTTCAAATAATGTTGCGGGCTTTGAAAATTGTAAGTTCTTGGTATACCTAGTAATGAGCATTAGAAAAATAAAGATTGGGACAGCAAGCATTTTTGCAACTTCCCCAATGTCTCCCCATTCATGCACTAACTTATGCCAAATTACAGCCACCTAAACAGAGAAAGGTAAATTGGAATTTGGGAACATCATTACAATTCTTGAAGTGCTCCAAGGAAAATTCTTGTTATGCCAACTCAGCTTTGACAGAAAGGGAAGAATTTCACTTAATATTGCTAGCATTATGACATTGCTGCTCTCATGTTTGGTGACAATGATGCCCTTCAGCCACCAACTGAAAAAGGAAGCTACTAGAACAATTAACTACTGCTCTCAGCCATAAAATTGTAAAAACCAAACCAAACCAAAACAAAACAAAACACGAAGCTCTCTCTTCGTGTTCATGAAATCCATTCTTCTACAGGAAAATAAAAAGTATATGACCCACCCATGCTCTAGAAATCAAAACAATTTGCTGATACCGTTGGAGAGATATAGTGCCATGACCTCTCTGCCTTCTTAGAAGATACAAGTGCAGCTTGAGACAGAACAAATTTAGAGGCTGACTCAGAAACAGCAAGTGGAAGGGCATGGACCACAGCAAATAAAACCCAAGCAAGATACTATGGTTAACTTTGCAGCTAGCAGAGAGGAGAGAAAGCTGTGAGTGACTAACTTAAAGAAGAAATACGGCAAGGTTCTGGACTGAAAAAGAAAAAGAAAAATGGGCCGGGGAAGGAAACAGATGGCAATGGAAACACCACAGTGAATAAACAGACATCAGGACAAAGTTGCCACAAAATCAAGGTCTGTCAAATAGTTACAGAGAAATTCTGGGCAGAGGGATGCTCCATAGGCTCTCAGAGAGCCTCCAGGCGTAACACTGAGAAACATGCTTCAGGGGTGTGTCCTTGTTTCTGGAAGCACCTGCCAAGTTCTGGTACTGTCTTCAGTATTTACTTTTTATTTTAGTCCGAGAACTCAGTCCATGGGGGGAGGGGGTGTGTGTGTGAGGGTGTGTGTAGATTACTGATAGATAGATGATAAATAGATAGATGAAGACATAGTAATGTAAATAATAATCATTAGTATTTACTGATTACTTTTAAGTACCAATCACCTATCTAAATGCCTAGAATGATTCTATGAGATCAGCACTATTTTTATTCTCAATATACAGATGATGGAGCTGTAGCCCAGAACAATTATGACTATGCCCATAGTCACAGCCTGTAAACAAAGGAGCAAGGCTTTGAATGCAGGCAAACTGGCCCTATAGTTCATGCTCTTAACACACTCATATTATATATTCAAAGCATATTGTACCAATATATGTCATTTTTCCGTTACATGTAATTCTGATTCTCATAAATCTTTGTTAATGACTTCTAAAACTGTATAATATTAACTAGTACATTTAGAGGATATCATAGGATGTTGTGAAAATTAATAAAGGGAAACCTCACTAGAGTCTGTAATTGATTCTTCTTCCTGTAATGAGGTTGAGTGGTAGGCTCTCCTTCCCAGGCTCCCTTCTCTACTTTAGTGAGGTTTCCCTTTATTAATTTTCACAATGTAAACTGATGGCCATCATATGGTTCACCGATGAAAGCGGAATAAAACAGCCTGTCTCTTCTATCTCCTTGATTTTCACGGGTCACTGTTGTGGCATTCTTATTTAGAGATCTCAAACATTTTCCAACAGTACATCATCTGCTCCTTCCCCAGGCTGCTAACCACTACAGCCACTACTGGAGCCACAGGGAGGGAGCACTCAGGGAACAGATCACAGAACTCCACCAATACCCTTCTCACCCTCTTCACACAGACAGAGAGACTAGCCATTAATAAGGTTAGTGCTTAAAAAAAAATAAAGGGACCAGAAAAATTCACCATTCTCCACACATACCTATAATTTGATTGCAAATAAAGGTACACTCCACCAACTTCCTAGCTTCTTTACATATTAGCTGTGTGTCCGAAGTCTCTAAAATATTCTGTGCCTCCGTTCATTCACATTTAAAGTTCAAAGCAGTGATACATCCTCTAATTGTTTTGAAGTCTGAGTGAAGTGGATTAAAACAGCACCTTAACAAATGCAAGCATTCAATAGGTGTTAGCTGTTTTTGTCACCATCGTTACTATAGTCTACCTTTATCTCCCCACTCTCATTCATAAATATTCTTATGGTTCTAGTCCCTAACCCAACCTCTGACCTCTCTATTCACACCTAAACCATTTCATTCTGTTCTCTACAGACAACGTCTGAGATATAGTCAATGTGTGTGATATAAATGACACAACAGAACAAAATACTTTACATTCTCAGTCTCTTAGTGGACAGAATTCACATCTTCTTAACTACAACCTGGCTCTTCTTTCTCTGTAATCAAGTTAGCATAGACTATTTCTGTACATCTTGTAACTGTCTGGGTCACAAAGAGAAACAGGTTTTCTCCACCTTCATCAACATTGCTTACAGTGATTAAATTCCTGTCTGGTAAAAAATGCCTGCACTCGAAGAAAAGACCTTTGGCCATGCTTCTTCATATACTATTGCCTGTAAGACGTCCAGATGTAACCATTTTCTTTTGTGACTTTAAAGTCTGCTTGTTTTTTTTTTCAAACAAACCATTCCTTAATATAAAGAATTCAAATAGCCATATGGAGACCTCTTACATTTTTTTAGCTCTCACTATAGTGATATTTCCTTCTATTCTACTTCAATGACCCATTCTAATGGCTAGACTCTTGAGTTTGCATTACTTGGAGTTGCTTCATATCTTAAATTTTCAACATAAGCACCACCATCTTTGTTTACAACTCTGTTCCTATTCTATTTTAGGTGTTATTTCTACAACACTCATTCCTTTTATCAATGTAGTATGTAGTCTATCTCTTTTCTTTACTAAAGCCCTCCTGTATTCTGTCATTTGTTCCCTCCTCTGTTGAGCTTTGACCCCATGATCTGTAATTCAAACCATGCTCTTGATAATGCCTTCAATTTTCTTAGCTCTTGTCCCTATATCAGACCTACCTGACACAAACCCAACTGGGGGTCAGTCTAAATCTCTGCCTCTTAGTATCCATACTCTGGTTACTGTGGACAGCTGGAGGGACAGACAATGCTGCAGAAAGATGCACCCCACCATCAGTGGGACTATTACAACCTCAACTGATGCCACTCCAACAGCATGTGGTTCTTCAAATATTTTAGGGTTTGCCTGATCGCTCCCATTGTCCACAAGAATTTAAAAGCTTTTTACATCTTCCTAGCCTTCTGACCCAGCATCTCCACCTTTACACTTAGCAGCAAATAACACTGCCTCCTACTTCACAGAAAATTGGCTGAGATCTTTAAGAATGGAAATATTGATTTGGGTTAAAAATATAAGGGAGTACTCTTAGTTACCACATAAATAGCCAATGTTTTCAACAACCTGCATTAAAGAAATGCCTACTGAAAAGAATATTTAAAGCTATCAGTAGTTCCTTTAAGATTTAATCTCAGATGTAGTAAAATTTTAGTTAATGCAAATGGGAAACACTGACTTGTGAAACTTCTTGAATTTAAATTTTATGGATACATCAGACACAAGTAAATCAAGTCTGGTAGCTCTTAATAAAGTCAGAGAATAAATTAAATGGAAAAACACACACGTTTCAGCCAGATTTCTTTTGGCATTAACAGACAGTAAAACGATCCACTACACACTGCCAAGCTGCAGAGTTTTGTAGACCAATTCTGAAATGTAGTGTGTAGTTTGTGGCAACCATCTGCTGAAATCTCTTTACTTCCTGTCATTTGACTCACATGAAATTAAAATATCGATAGAAACAATTTCTGCAGGGAAACTGGAAAAGTTAATAGAAAGTCAATTAAGGGTTTCATGAGATTATATGGTCTGGTTTCTTGATGCTTCTACTATTCTTAATTATATACCAGGACTAAAAATAAAATATAAAATGTAATAGAAAGTAGACCCTGCCAAGTAAAAACAAAAATACGAAGACAGTTATGGGTTAGGTAAAATACAATACAGTTTTAAATTCACCACAAAAGTCAAGTCTGCATTCAATGGCAGCCATATTAGCAGACATGGTCTAAAAAAATAAGAGAGAGAGAGAGAGAGAGAGAGAAGGTAAACCTTAGCTTTATAATAAAATGTTAAATATGTTTAAATTCCACTAGCAGGAATTTTTTGACTCCCTGCCTCTGTGCTCCTAGATTCCAGCTGGGAATATGTTTTTCCCTTTTCAACTGACTCAAGACTTGATTATGATTTCATTTAAAAAAAATAATAAGGATCCCTGGTCTCAGAAAATACTGTTGCTACCAAGACTGGTCGATGAAATATGGAGATTAGAATCAGTGCGTAAATTTACTGACCTTTGTTGCTAAATGTTTCTGTGTACTCTTAGGGCACCTAGTATGGCTTCATGGGTCTCTGTGGTGATTCCCAGGGCTCAGCAGGCATCCTCCATTAGCCCCTCTATTAATTTATTTTTTTCTTTTTGCTGGAGCTGATCTGTACTCTGAAATCTACTTCCCTGCCTAGGTTTAGAGAACATATTTGCTTTCACTTAGTCTAGCAATCTGCCCTACCCTTAACTCTATAAACCCTGGACATCTCCCAGGCCCTCTGCTCCTGATCTCCTTAGACCCATATCCTTCTGTTGATATGAATCGGCTAATAAGAGCTACCCAGTCCTTCCAGAAAGGATCCATGGTGGCTTCACCCAAAAACTTTTACATTAGTCTGGAACAATCAGCAGATACCAAGTTAATTCTATATCAGGGCAAGATTTGAAAGTCTGTAACTTAGAATCACACTTTAGTTCATTAAACTAGAAGGCAAGTTTAATGCATTTCTTTGCATTAAGTCATTAAATTTCCAAAACAGTAAAAATATATTTTATTTCCTTTTTGAACCACAGATGGAATCTAGACTGAGTCAACATTTTCACATATTTTGAATTGCAGTCCACATAAAGTTTTAGGCAAATGATACATATATTCACATAACATTATTAGTAGCAAATGACTTATTTACTAATTGTTATTTCATGCTGTCAATAATAATTTATGGAGAAAGTATATGTTAATATACACATTGGACATATAACATTGGACAGCAGTCCTGGAGCTCATCTTCATATTTTTGAAAGTAGTTTTAACCTTTATTGTAAGTCAAATTCAGAGCCAAAATAATGTGCATAAACTCCCACTGAATATGTATTTTTAAAAAGAAATATTTAATTTAAACACACAGTTGCTAAAAACCTTGAGATTATTATAAGCCAATGTTTCTTGAAAAACCAGACTGAAGCCACATGATAATTTTATGTCCTGAAAGAGCACTCTACAAAAGGAAGAGTAGATGTCTGGAAGTCAGCTGTGATTCACTATTATAAAGATATTAAAGCATAGCTCTTTAAAGGGTATTAAACAGTTCATATGCATTGAATCCCTTCTGTTTTTTGGAACAATTACAAATAAGAAAATAAAAATGCTATTTTAATTTATATTTGCAAAGCAACATAGGGGAAAACTACATTCAAGCAGGGAGTTTTTGTACTCAACTGATTGTTAATAGTCACAATTATATGTGGTTTGATGTTTTCCACAATACTGTGGTCAAATAAAGTGGGACAATTGAGAAGCAATAGACACATTGAACCTCAGATCAATAAAGACATGACTAGCTTATACTGATGGGTTTTTATAAAATAAATAAGAAAAGTCAGATCTGCACCATATCAACAAGAAGTGGTATGTCTCCACCACAATAAAAAAAATTCAGCTGCAGATAAACTGTTCTAAACATTTTAACAAATTTGCCCTATGAAAATAACCAATTGTCTTTCCTCTACACAAATTCATTTTTGAAAGGAATAATAAACATTTGGGAGTAAATTTTGAGCCCAAAGCCTTACCCTTTTTTACAAAAAAGATTTTTAGTGATTATTTTTTGGGAGAGAGAGAGACAGAGTGCGAGTGGGGGAGGGTCAGAGAGAGAGAGGGAGACACAGAATCTGAAGCAGGCTCCAGGCTCTGAGCTGTCAGCACAGAGCTAAAGTGGGGCTTGAACTCATGGACTGCCAGATCATGACCTGAGCCAAAGTTGGAGGTCCAACTGACTGAGCCACCCAGGCACCCTTAGAGCCTTAATCTTAATGAAGTAAAGAGTAAAAACAGCATTGGAGAGATTCTGAAGAAAAGCAGAAGAAATTGGAGAGATTCTAGCTCAGGGTAAGATGTAATAAGCACGTTCCACACTGTTTCTCCCACTGAAAGCATGAAGCAATTTTTTGAAGGCTCTAAAAAGTATCATGCAGGTAGGGGAAGAAGAACAGAATTTGAAACAGCACTGGAACTGGTGATGAGTTTACTACTGTTTTTTCCTGGACTCACATCAGTCCCTAACTTGGAAGTGGGCATTGTCATCCATAAGGAGAAACTTGAGAGAAATTCTCCGAGTTCCCAATAAGGTGAACATTACATTATGCTGGGACAACAGACCTACAATAAGTTTTTATGCATTGGTTCATCCAACAATTATGTACTAAGTGCTTACTATGAGCCAGGCATTTTTCTTAGCTTTGGTGATAGTCAATAAACAAACCAGATAGAAATCACTGGATCTTACACTGTAGCAGAGACAGACAGACAGCAAACAAGAGACCCACTAATTAAGCAAATTACGTGGTAGTTTAGAAGGTGATGAGCACTGTATAAAAAGATAAGCCCAGAAATACAGCAGGGTAAGGGAAATCAGGAGTGTTATCAGGGGAAGCAAGATGAGGTTTCAAGTACTTTCAAGTTGGGAAGTACTCTTTGGGGAAAAAAATGACATTTGAACAAAGTTTTGCAAAAAATGAGGAAATCTACAATGCAGAATCAAGGGGAACGGATTTCTCATGCAGGAAAAGCCTGTTCAAGGGCCCTAAAGAAGGAGCAAGGCTGACTTGCTCAAGGTTAGGTGGGAAAGTTAGAGTGGCTGAAGCAGAAGGAACAAAGGAAACTCACAGAATGTGAGATCGAAGAGAAACTATGGGGCAAGCAACTCATGTAGGGTCTTGAAGGCCACCATCAGTTCTCAGTTTTATTCAGCACTAAGTAGAAAGCCTCAGAGCCAGAGGGCTTTGAGCACAGGATTAACATTATTTGATTTGGTTTAAAATGGATAATTCTGGCTACTATGTTGAAAATAGACTATGTGAAGGCCATGGAATAAAAACAATAGCACCTTTTGTAGGGCTACCTTATAAAATGTCAGTCTGTAGGGCAATGTGATCATGCAGAAATGTGTGGTGCAGTGTGTGTGTGTGTGTGTGTGTGTGTGTGTGTGTGTGTGTGTTCTTCTTTGACAAGTACCTCCTAGGCCCTCTGAACCATGGAAAATATCCTAGGAAACGTAATTCATGAATTTATTTATGATCTAAAGGCAAGCATATCTTATAGCCAATCTTCAGTAAACATTATGTCTCATAATGGTAGGAATTGGGCAGCTTTGGTAGGAATTGGGCAGCTGAACATCTGAATTGGTAGGAATTGGGCAGCTGAACATCTGAATTTGTGATCTCTGGCAGGATCTGAATGGCAGGTCTATTGTTTTGCCAATCAAAGGTATAACCATATGCTTTCAAAGTTTACAGTTAAGTTCAAAAGAGCTAGTCTTTGGACTGACACAGGGTTTTGGTTATCACTGATTTACAGAACTGGCAGGGATGATAAATGGTAGTAAAAGTAAATAGTCTCCTTCAGATGCCTATCTTGGTAAAAGGAAATGCTACCATCTTACCCTCGGCTTGAGATGAGGCAGTCACTGTGGGCATATCCAAGACTATTCTCAGGAAACTCTTCAAACATAGATAAAATAATGTGGGTGGCCCCCAATTCTCTGCTCCATTGCAGTCCTTCCCAAATCATGGGCTGCAGATGCGGGAGGTTTTTGTTTGTTTTTGTTTTGTTTTGTTTTGGCAATGTCAAGGTTTCACAAAGGAGACTGTTTATCTACGTTTGCCTGTGAATTTTACCTTTCAATTAATATAAAAAGTATGGCTACTATGTTGTAGAAGATTCACTAAATTTCCCAGCATGACTTAAAATCTGTGGGTCTCTTTTTATAGAGAACAATCAATAAATTCTGAGAAGTACATTTGGAGGATATATATCAAAAATGACCATTTTTGTTATCGATTGTCTTTTCTTTTTCTTTTTTACCTCAAAATCTCCTTTTAATTAAAATCTGATTCCCTTCTTATAAGGATAACTCATTTTTTATTATTGAGATAAAATTGGTATAAAAAATTAGGTAAGTTACAGGTGTACAACATTATAATTCAACATCTGTATGCAATACAAGTGATCACCACTAAAAGTCTAGTTACCATCCGTCACCATATAATTGTTTTGTGACAAAACTTAGACAGTAATACCAGTTATTTAGGCCAGGTAATTCTCAGGTTGTGATAATAAAATAATATGCCCATTTTATACAAATCAGATGTGCAGCCTATATATATTCCACCCGCTCTCTATATAGAATACTGACTCTGAAGGCCAAATTTTCAGCTTATCAAAAGGGAAACTAATTTACATTTTAAATGTAATATCATATGTGTGACTAAGTCTGTTCTTCTGGAACCAGATATGATTAAAGAGAAATGACTGAAGTTAAGCCTGTTAATCATTCTGTTCTTATTTATCACAAATATTACTTAACTTGGTTATTACTTATTAGTGAAATAAAACATGGCTGTAAACATGACTGGACAGGGCATTGGTGCAAGCAGAGACAATTCCATGTCAATTTGGCTCTGTGAGACTACGTCTGGAACATGAGGTAAAGCCGTGGTTTAAGGTTATTATAAATTTATGGCATTCAGATTGATGTGATATGTTATGAAAAACATGAACAATGGCATTTTAGTAATCTAAGAGAACACCTGAGAATACAGAAAATTTAGGAGGAGGTAAACGCCATTATTTTAAGTTGTTTGACTTCTTTACTTCAGGATCACTCAGAGCCTTTACAATGTTAAAGAGGCTATGAATCTCTAAAAAGGTAATACAGACAGTAACATTTTCTAAATTTAATTGACCACAGGGACCCTCTCACTTTTTCTTTTCCCACAGACCACAGTGTAGAATGAATGCTCCACAGAATATTTTGGGAAATGATGTTCTAACTTGGTCTAAATTAAGAAAGTTCCCTAATTCAGTCTGACTGGGGCACAGAGGCTGCAGAATCTTACAGATCCCTCTTCCTCCTCCACATTTTGATGTGAAAGCCTGTATATGGGCTCTGATATATCCAAGTAAAAGGTCTCTTCTTGATAACTACACCTGTGATCTATATTGGAATGATAATCTTAGCAATATCGTAAAAAGTAAGCCTGAGGAAATTTTATTTCTTCCTTCCTTTATACCTAACTATAAAGGCTTTCCCATAAATTAATACACCTGTTGAGAATCTCATACTGTGCCCTGTGGATGGCTAATTTTAATTCTGTTTTCCAGCTGACATTATGAAATGTAGTGTTATCTAAAGATAGACTATAGACACATAAATGCACTCCTTCCTTCTGAATATACTGCAATACAAAGTATCAAACCCCCTTGTACTGCAGTCCATTACTCTTGGATTCACATGGAATAAAAATCAAGAGTGAAGCTAAAAGGACTATCATTTATGGTTCATTGTAACAGAATTAATGCTATGGTGGTTCTCGGCAGGAATCATGTTGCTCTTTAGAAACCTACACATATCATATACATATATTGTTATAGAAGAATTTCTGAAAATGTAAATATTCAGTTAAACATTTTTAACCTTTTCACATTGCAAAGAGGCTACTTCCATCAGTCAATATTTATTGAGGCCGACAGTGTATGCAGTAAAATCAGGCAGCATGGGCTTGGAAAGTATAATCTAGCTCTGATTTTTTTTTTCTTTTTAAAGTTTATTTATTTATTGAGAGAGAGAGAGAGAGAGAGCACAGGAAGGACAGAGAGAGAGAGGAAGAGTGAGAGAATCCCAAGCAGGTGATGTGGGGCTCAAACCATGAACCATGAGATCATAACCTGAGCTGAAACCAAGAGTCTGACGCTTGACCAACTTAGCCACCCAGGCCCCCCTACCTGTAATTTTTGACTTCAGAGGGCAAGGCTTCAAGGAGAAAAGAGGATAGAGGGGTGTGCAAATAGCACCTTCACTGTCAATTCATACGTCTCTCCAGCATATTAGCTCTGGACTAGCATACTGATCAAATTACAATTTCTGAAAATAGAAGGACTATTTCTGTAAGATAAACTTTTTCTTTTCCTCCTTGAAATTAACAGCCTATTATTACTTGTTGTGATTGGATTTTTGATTTAAAAAAATAACTTCTGAGGAATTTAATTGGCTAATGTGATTTTAAGACACGGAGTTATCTTAAAAAATAATTAAGAAATCATTGTCTTTGTCTAGCTTTCAAGTGATTCTGACATTTGAGTCGTAACATAAATAACAGATAAATGAGCCAAACAGCAGTGGCAGAAATGTGCTTCAAAAGAAAACCACTTAAGCAGATTTCCACACAGGTGTTTAGACAAAAATAGAGTCTGTTAACAGGATAAAAAAAAGTCTTTAGTCAAATATGTGTACATTTTGTTCTGCAAATGGGGAAACATCTGGATACCTATAAATATTTAGATATTTTAATGTTTCACTGTATATTGAATTATATATGTCATTCATGAATACCAATGTATATTTTGGAGGAGTCAGTCCTAGCACTTTGATGAAGAAGAGGATTAGCTAAATTTTGTTGCTGTTTGGAAGAGGGTTCTGATATTGACACTCTAGAACTGAGATCGAAAAAAATAAAGGGGAAATGCTGAAAGAAAATGACAGGCTCGCACGGTTTTCCTATAACCTTCTGTGATGGCTTAGGGTTTGCCATGTACCAACATCCAGTTTCAGGGTACTTGAAATACCTGCCCCCAATATCAATCATAGCTCTTATGGGTGAGAAAGCCTGAAGGACTTGAAAAGAGGCAAGAGGGCCCAGCTTCCAGACTGCTGCACGTTAGGCCCAGAAACAGGCCTGGGAGGAGGAAAAAAGGACATTAGGCTTCCTAACCTTTCTCTAGCTCTGATTATTTAAACTCAGTGGGATTTGGGAAGATGTTTAGTTTGCAGATTAACATTATTTCCTGCAGTTACTTTTTCCCCCTTTAACCACATGTCCAACCTGTGCTAATGAAGAACACAAAGTGAGGGAGGATTGGTATTTTCCAGATTGGTTGGTCATGGGGTAGTGGAAAGTCTGATATCCTAAAAACGGTCACCTGGGTCACCAATATGAGGAAGCATTTCTTCCATTATAATATTCTACAATTAATTTTATTCCCCCGAATCAGAAAGGAATAATAGGACAATTTACAGACAAGGATATTCTGGACTATGTTTAAGCTTTTCTAGATTAGATAATATTAAGGCATTTTCTTGTAGGGGAGAGTAGACAGCGATGGGACTACTGATATTTTGATGGATAATATTTAGTGAATCACTTCGAATGGAAGGGGGAATATGAGTGACTCCAATAAATTAATCTAAAATGTAATAAATAACACACAGTCAAGTTTCTTTAACCTTTCGTCCATATTTTCTAGTGAGCTACACTTCCTGATTTTATAAGTGTAGGGTCAGTTGGCAATAGAAAGTAAAGCTTCATATTTTTTTCAGACTGTACAGAATCCTATTCCTGCTCCATCAGACAAAATCATATGTTTGATATTAGGGGGAAAAATCTCTAGATGAAATATATTCTAAGGTACTATAATTGATATGGTACTCGTATCCTGCTTATATTGAAATTTGGAAGTGAGAAAAGTCATGAATTACAGTTTGGTGATGAAATTACCTCATCGTAAGATAAAAAATTCATTCATTTAAGAAGATAACTATAAGAAAGCCTACTTTTCTATTATAATTATCTTCAGGTAGTTTGAGGGAAAATGACCTGTGCTTTTCAGTGTAGATCACTTACTTTTCTAATATAAAATAAATTTAGCATTTTAATACAGTGTTAGTCATGCATTTTTATATTTCCTTCTCCCATACTAAGAATTTGATGCTTCTAATGTAAGGCTCTTAATCTTGGATCCATGAATGTGAAAACCCTGGACTTTTGTGTAACATATTAATGCGCCTGCGCATTTTTCTGGGCAGAGTATCTGGAGGTTTCATCTAATTCTAAGTGATCTCAGAGTGATCAGGGATCTATATGGCAGCAGAAAATAAGAGTGACACAATGTGGTAAGAAGCCAAAGTCCATTTGATATCACATGATCCAATTCTCTCTCTTGGTTTTTTTTTTTTTTTTTGGTCTTATGAATAAAATAAAGTTTACTTTGTCTTTCCAGCTTTACTGAGGTATACTCAGTATTATGAAATTGTCTATAATGTGATATGTCTACATTGTGAAAAGATCCCCCCAAACATGTTAATTAACACATCCACCACCTCACATGTTTACCTTTTTCTTTTTTCTCCAAATTCTTAATGTTGTTCCTAGCTGCATGAGTATCCCATAACAAGTCTAACCCTGACTTCATCTTTTTGAAAGGTGGATTTCAAGTCCATGAAAGCATTAGAATAAGGTGAGTATTCCTGGTTCAGATATTTCATTTTTTTCATGCCTCTCTCTATCCTATATTTAAAGAAAATATCTCTCTGAATAGTAGCATCATCAGACATTTATTCATCCATATATTTCTAATTTATAAATATCAACCATTAAAAACTTATTTGGGCGTTTTATCAAACAATTCCTAATATATATTTTTAAATGGGTGGGATAGTGTTATGAACTAGATATGTAAACATTACATAGTTTTTAAAATGTTTATTTTTGAGAGGGAAAGGGGAGAGAGAGAGAGAGAACAAGTTGGGAGAGGCAGAGAGAGGGGGAGACACAGAATCTGAAGCAGGCTCCAGACTCTGAGCTCTCAGAACAGAGCCCAATGTGGGGCTTGAACACACAAACTGAGATCATGACCTGAGCCAAAATTGGATGCTCAACCAACTGAGCCACCCAGGTATCCCACATTACGTAGTTTTAGCTGGAATACATTTTAAAGGAAAATAGGATTCATGCTAACTTTTTTAATTTAAAAAATTTTAGTTCAGATAAAGTCATACAAATGTAGCAACACATATGAAGTTACAATTATAATATTGTGCTATGTTTGAATTATTAGACTAGAGTAGAATTTCTTTCCCAATATTTCCAAGAAATAGATAAATGCCTCCATTGAAATTTAAGAAAAGAACACAAAAGAAAATGAAGGAAGAAAGGAAAGAACAAAGGAAGGACAAAATGAAGAAATTAATACTTTATGATAACACCATCCCTGTAAAATTTGGGGCAGAGAATAGTTACATTTATTTGAAAGTGTTTTGATATTTAAGCCAATTTTCCAAGCTGTTCGCCTTGAATCTGTAATCACAGATCAATACAAGAAGGAGAACAAAAGGCAGCAATGGGAACTTTAGCCCAAAGGAGAGATCTAAAGGGCCAGGAGCGAGTGAGAGTGAGGCTCTGATGGCAAAACAAAGTTTGGAAGAGTCACAAAGCACGGCTGAGTACAAGTTGTGATATACAGAAAGGTGACAGGAGGGTGGTTGGTAAAGAATGCAGTTGGGAAGAAGTTGAGAAATGAACAGACACGCAGAAAGGTGGATCATTTAATGTTGAAGATACTTCTCAAGAGACCCTACTGTGCCTGGGACACCCAGGATGGAGTTCTTTGTAAGACCCTGCATTACTATTTTTCCTATTCTTAAGATTTCCATGAGAATCTGCCCCTAGTCTGTCTGCTTGTCTGTCTCACTTCCTCTGTTTCCATATGTGTTTGTGTGTGTATATAACTGTATAACAGAATAATTATAATTATTAATATAAAATTAAAAACTATATAATAGTTTATGATTATGCTCTTCCCTCCATTCATGCTTATTTGATCTAATCTGAGTGAATCCCTTTTCACTTTAACCAGAGGGTCTAACTGAAATAGAACTACTCTGTCCATAGTGTATGGAATACTGGTTAAACCTATAACTTTGTTACCCAGGCAAGAGGACCCTGAAACTCTAAAGTGGGCATTTCAAACGGTATTTTACTTTTATTCCTGAGAATAACCAATATTATGCATTCATTATTGTGTCAATTCTTTCTTTTTCTTTTGCAGTCTACTTTCTAAATATATCTTAATATGTTGCATTATTAACCATTACTACTCACTGTGAGAATGACCAGATTATAATGTAAGGAGGCCTCAGCTTGCTGTTAGATGAAAGAGTATTCCTTAGAGTGTCTGGCAATGTATAATTTCAAAATATGTTATTTTAATGTTCCTACTCCTACCATAAAAGCTCTGTCACACATTCCTTGCCTATATTTAAAACAACTATAAAGTACTTTTCACCAAGGACAATGCATTAGTGCCATGAAAATAAGAAAGTAGAAGTAAGGAAGAAGTTCCTAGGTAGAACAGACTTATGAAGATATTACTGAATTAATGAGTATCTAAGAATGAGAAGGGAAAACTGTGCCTGCTTTGCTACTAAAAATAACATTGGAAAATATTTGCTGAAAGAAAATAAGTCCAGAGTTGTCTGTTATATGCCTATATCTTATGTTTGATAAGATAAAGGCATATAACATGCTTTAACTACAGAGAAGTCTAATGCTAACTTAAAACATCGCCATCTGCAAGTGACTTGTTTCATCTTCTCCAATAGAACATGAAAGATCTTTAGCAATCGGGCCTTCAGATTTTGATAATTTTCCTGATAAGAAGGCATCTGACCCATTCATCTTTTACTGCCTGACCTTGGACAGCTCAGGTAACCATGCTTGGCTTTAGTAACCTCCCTGGTAAAATGAGGATTGGTTGCCACAAGTAGTTTTCAAACTACCCTCTTTCGAACCCCATAGCTATGAAAATTCTTTAAGGAATTGGCAAAAAAAAAAAAATGAAGTATTTTACATTATTTCCTTCCTAACCATTAAAATTTAAATTGCTTTTGAAACCTATTAATTTCCCTGAGCTTAAAAAATTCCTTCCACCTCTACAATTAAATTAATGTGTGTATATAGGTGTGGGGATAAAAGCTTTAACATAGAAAATGCTTTTTAGTTTGGATTTAATTCCAGGGTAGCAGAGTATCTAAATAAAGAATTTTTTGAAAAAAGATGATCTCTGCTCATAGAACTTAAAGTTGACTATTTGTTCATAGGACCTAAGGTTGACATTATCATTCTTATAGGTATGACCTGTGTTTTGCCCTATTTTGGTTAGGACACTTAGGTTCTAGAGAAAGAGTTATTCTCCTTATATCATAAACTTGTGCACTTACTAACTAATTGTTAATTCTAGTAATTCAGTATATTTCTTTGAGTAAATAATATTTCTTACACATGGACTTTTATTTATTTCTTAGAGAGTAGGTGTGTTTCACTTTTAAAAATATTTTTGGCAGTATGGAGTTTCCTCAAAAAGTTAAAAATAGAACTACCCTATGATACAGCAATTATACTAGTATTTACCCAAAGAATACAAAAATAATAATTGAAAGGAATATGTGCACCCTGTTGTTTACAACAGCACTAAAAACAATAGCCAAATAGCTCTTTCCAAGTTGAAAAGAGCCCAAGTGTCCATCAACTGATGAATGGATGCAAAAGAAGTGGTATATATTTACAATGGAATATTTACTCAGCCATAAGAAAGAATGAAATCTTGCTATTTGCAATGACATGGAGCCAGAGAATATTAGGCTAAGTGAAATAAGTCAGTAAGAGAAAGACAAACACCATACGATTTCACTCATATGTGGAATTTAAGAAACAAAACAAATGATCATAGGGATAAAAAAGAGGCACACCAAAAAACAGATTTTTAACTACAGAGAACAAACCGATGGTTCTCAGAGAGGAGGTGGGTAGGAGGTTAGGTGAAATAGGTGATGGGGATTGAGAAGGGCACTTGTGATGAACATTGGGTGTTGTATTGAAGTGTTGAATCACAATTATGTATACCTGAAACTAATATTACACTACATGTTAACTAACTGGAATTTAAATAAAAAATAAATTAAAAAATAAAAATATGTTTGGGATAAGATGATGTCTGTACTTTTCATGAGGACTAATTTTAGCTAAAACCTTGTCCTACCTGTAGCTTGAATATGGTTTAAGGAGAATAGTTGGCCATTTCTACTTGTGAGAGGTCCTCCTTTCACTTTTAAAAGAATCTCACTCTGACCCTGAAATCTATCCTTGCTTAAAACGTGTCTTTCTAAAGCTTCTCAAACTTCTCAAATGAAACATAGATTAGTACTAAGAAGAGAAGAGGAGAAGAGAGGAGAGGAGAGAAGAGACGAGACGAGATGAGACGAGAAGAGAAGAGAAGAGAACAGAAGAGAAAATGGAACTCATCCTGGGTAGTGTGCTAATGCCACATGATATTTACTATCGGCTTCAATGTACCCTTGCTAATGGGACAGATAAGGTTGGATAAAATTATTACATGAATCTGTGTGCTCAAAATTTATTTTAACCTAAAGAAAGATAAATACTAGTTGGAGAATGCAGACCCTGGGATCAAAGATGTGGTTGAAACAACACATATTCTAAGGTTCTATTATTCTTGTTATAATGGAGTAATTTAAAGTTCCATATTATAGCAGCCAAACACTAGAACTCCATATTTCAGAATAGAGAAAGTGAAGAAAGTAAAGAAACAAAGGGCATCTGGAAAATGGCAGCAATCTAAGAGTAAACTGGTTTTCAAGAATCTCCAAAGCAATTTGCCCTAAAAAGTAAGAAGTTTCCACAGTTATATAATATTGATAACAACTGATTGGTTCTATAAATAGAAATATCATAAGTGATTACTTTATACACACACACACACACACATACACAGAATTAGAAACTCAAAACACCCGATGATAAACACCAAATGAAACTATGCAAAGGTGATATTTTCTATGTTTTATTCAAATGTAGTTTGTCACTTATTAATAGCTTTGTAATTAAATACAGAGGTCTAACTGGATCAAATCTTAGGCATTCTATTCTTTTATTGTCTAATGTGGAAAACAATGCACATTGTGAGAAAATTAGGACTTTAAAGTCAGGTGGGTTTCGCTATGCCATGCTACTCAGGCTATTTATGTAGCTACACCACCTTGCTCAGCCTCAACTTCCTCGTAAGTATTATACACCCTTTGGCTTGTTATGAGGATCACAAAAGGTAATATCAATAAGCTACCCACCAGAATGCCTAGCAGGTCATAGAGTCTAAACAAATGCCACTGTCTCTTCCCAAAAGAAAAATCTCTAGTAAAAGATATACACAAAGAGAGTAGAAATAAGCTATTAGCATTTTATTTTTTCTATTAAAAACCATAGTTAAATGAATATTACACTCATAATTGACTACTAATGACAAATAAGAATGGTTACTGACACATTTATCACTTATGTGAATACTCTGAATTCCCACATAGGTTTATCTTAATATTTCTGCCATTAAGGAAAGGCCTTCACTAGTATTTGTGCATATTAACTTGACAACATCTGTATAAGGCATATGGAAATGACTGTGTATCTCGTTTTTACAGGGATACATGTTCATTGAATATTCTGCTTTTTCTCTTGTGGAATATTTTATTGTATTGTATTTTAAATATGTAATTTCTGATTCATTACAAAACAAAATACTCACCTTGGAACTATCACATGATACACAGAGTTCAAACTACAATCTCTGGCACCTATAATATTACATTAGATGCTTTCTTCCACATGTTAAATATAAAAAGAACTCATTAAACTAACTGTGGAAAACTTTAGTAATTCTGAGAAGATAGTGGTCTAAATGCAGGGCCTTTCTCTTTCTTTATCCACTGTAACATAGCAGCATATGTTGGCTGAAATAAAGGCTGAGACCCTCAGAAGCTTTTGTGCATGAGTGGCTTTGAGTCCTCTGAGAGACCTAGGTAAGAGAACTGACTGGCATAGGCCTTTATTGCGTGTGTGGGTGAAGTGAGCACATGAAATCCAATGCTGGAAAACCCCAGAATGGTAATGGTAGAGTGAATATTTGAGAAAGACTTTGGCTTGCAAAGAGCTATACTTCATCCGAGTTTAAAGTTGCCACACAGACTTGCTTTGAGCAGGCCTATTCTCCCTGCCAGGCAGAGGCTAAGAGGGACCAGAATGAATGAGCCCTTGAGTCTGGGAAGGTCAAAGGAGACTGGAGAACAAGAAGGTAATTTTCAGGTTCTCACCAATTTTTTGGTGGCTTCCTTGGTTCTACATTTTTAGTCCATGTGGGGAAGACTGATTTACTTTTTAACGCTTTGGAGGACTGGTGATCACTAAAGGTACCTAAAAACAGGCCTAAATCAAGCAAGCAAGGAAGGAAGGAAGGAAGGAAGGAAGGAAGAAAGAAAGAAAGAAAGAAAGAAAGAAAGAAAGAAATGAAAAGAACATTTGGAGAGACCAAGAGCAGACAGAAAATCTGTCCTGTGAAATAAAGCTACCAGAGAGGATAGAAATAAACCTAGACAGAAAGACAGAAGAAATACCTAAACCAGTACAGTTATAGTTTTTTCTAAAGATACAAAACAAAACAAAGAGTAAGCACAGTATCTACATGATTCCATCTAAATAATTCAAGGGAATGGAAAACCGCATCACTGCTAAATCCTAAATTTGTGGCTTAGAAGACCATGTAGACACATGAACAAAATGATAAGTGAATGCAAATTGATAGAAAAAGACAATTGAAAAAAAATGATTCAGGAGACTTCCCATAAGCTGTAGGAATTACCAAGGAAGAAAAAGAAAAATTATAGAAAAAAGAAAATATACAAATAATAGGGAGATAATTTTCCTGAAAGGTAGACCTATGCCACTGCCAAATGAAAGAGCTTACTGATTTCCAGGCCGGGCTGATGAGAAAAGAGCCAAGCTTCAGCATATTCTGGTAAAATTCTTCAACTCCAAGATTAGGTAAAATAATCCTTCAAGCTCTTGGAGAGAATAAAGAAATTAGGTACACAGGACAAAGCTCACATGTAACACTGGAAGCAAAAAGATGCTAGAATAGCATCAAGACACTACTAAGAGATAGGACTGCACATCAGATCCCTGTGATCCTCCCAGACATCACTCAGCTGAAAAGAAGGCAAGTTATTTGAGGAATGCAAAAATGCTAGTCTGTCATCCATAAATCCCATCAGAGGAAAATAACTGAAATAAGACTCAAACCAACCAAACTAACTAGATTACCACAGGACCAGATTTATAGCCCACCTTCTCCTAATTTCCTATCACTTCCTACCTCACCTGCCAACACCATTCACAAAGCTCTGGGAGCACTAGAAGCTGGAGTGTGGAGAAAGTGGGAGGAGATAAATGAGTCGACCATGCCTCCCTTCCCACTGCTACTCCCAAGCTATAAATTCAGGGAGAAGGAAGGTTTGAATTGCACTTGGAATTGAAATCATAAATTGGAACTAACTGGACTTAACATTGTATAAATTAAGACTGTTAATAGGAGGATAAGTGGAAAGCTGTGATTTGCTCAAACTGTTGGTAATGAATAAGAAAGGGAGAATGATGTAGTTAGAGCAAAATAAAACCAATTCCTACTTGAACGATACTGAGGACAGACCATCCAGTAACCCATTTCTATTTGTCCTTTAAGGAATCGTACAGGTGACCCTTGAACAACATGGGTTTGAAATGCACAGGTCCCCTTATATATGTGTTTTTTGGGTAATAACAATACATATAAATGTAATTTCTCTTCCTTATGATTTTCTCTTTTTTTTAAATTTTTAATGTTTATTTATTATTGAGACAGAGATAAACAGAACATGAGTGGGGCAGGGGCAGAGAGAGAGGAAGACACAGAATCTGAAGCAGACTCCAGGCTCTGAGCTGTCAGCACAGAGCCCGATGTGGCCTTGAAGCCACAAACTGTGAGATCATGACCTGGGCTGAAGTCGGACGCTTAACTGACTGAGCCACCCAGGTGCCCCATCCTTATTATTTTCGAAATAACTTTTTCTCTAACTTACTTTATTGTAAGAGTACAGTATATAGTATATAAAACATACCAAATATGTGTTAATTGACTATGTTATCAGTAAAGTTCTGGTCAACAGTAGGCTGCTAGTAATTAAGTTCTTGGGGAATTAAGAGTTATACACGGAGTTTCAACTACATGGGTGGAGTTGACTCCCCTCCCCCAACATTGTACGAGGGTCGCCTGTATATGCATCCTCACATACACTATGTAGAGAGGTTGGGTGCAACAGACAGAGAAAGGACAAAAAACAAAGATTAGAGATGATATAGAAGAGTAGGGATTCTTCCAAGTTCCAAGTTGAATATTGTCAACGGAAATCAATATATTTCCCATTGCAGTTTGCTGAGAATGAAATGAGATCAGTTAGTCAAAGAAGAGCAATTCAAAATCAGCTTACCTTGTATCTTATGTAGCTGCAAAATAAGGTGTTTGAGAAGTAAAAACTAATTGCTGGAATAGAAGTTGAAGACACATTTCAGAAACACAGGATTTTGCAAAAACAATCAGTTTTAGAATATGCTATGCTATTCTCTACTCTTTTTTGTTTCATTTAAAAAAAATATTCATTATGAAATAGACTCTTTAACTGTGGGTCATCAACACCTTCAAGAAACTAATCAAAACACTCTTTCTTTTTCTCCACACCCCCTTTACTCAGACCCCTGTCCCAACTCTATCTTTTGGACTCTCTGGGTCTTACTGAATAACTGACTCTTGTCTGTATGGTAGTATTCCTCATCAGCAATTGATTTTTATTTTCTTTTTTTTTTAATTAAGATAAATTGGCATATAACATAATATATGTTTCAGGTATACAACATTGTAATTTGATAAGTATATATATTATAAAGTGATCACCACCAAAGGTGTAATTACAATCCATCACCATATGATTCGCCCCCTTCACACATTTTGCCGACCTCACAACATGCTTACACACTGGTAACAATCTGTTCTGTGAGTTTTTGTATTGTTTTGTTTGTTTATCTGTTTTGTTTTTCAAATTCCACGTATGAATGAAATCCTATGGTATTTGTCTTTTTCCATCTGACTTATTTCAGTTAGCATCATACCCTCTAGGTCCATCCAGGTGTTGCAAAAGGCAAAATTTCATTCTTCTTTATAGCTGAGTAGTATTCCATTATATATACATATAATACATTCTCTTCATTCTCTTTATCCATTCATTCATGGATGAACACTGAAGTTGTTTCTGTGCCTTAGCTATTGTAAATAATGCTGCAATAAAGATAGGGGTGCATATATCTCTTCCAATTAGTATTTCAATTCTTTAGATAAATGCTCAGAAGTGGAATAACTTATCATATGGTAGATCTATTCTTAATATTTTAAGAAAGTTCCATACTGTTTTCCATAGGGGATGCACCAATTTACATTCCCACTAACAGTGTATAAGTGTTCCCTGTTCTCCACATCCTCTCCAACACTTGTTATTTCCTGTGTTTGATAATAGTCATTCAAACAGGTGTGAGGTTATATCTCATTATGGTTTTGATTTGAATTTCCTAACAATTAGTGATGTTTGACATCTTTTAATGTGCCTGTGGACTATCCATATGTCTTCTTTTGAAAAATATCTTTTCAGATCCTCTGTCCAATTTTAAATAAAGTTGTTTGTTTGCTTGTCTTTTGTTGTTGAGTTATATGAGTTCCTCATATATTTTGGAGATTAGTTCCTTATAAGATATATGACTTGCAAATATTTTCTCCCATTTAGTAGGTTGCCTTTTCATGTTGATGATGGTTTCCTTTGCTGTGCAGATGTTTTTTAGTTTGAAATAGTGCCATTTATTTACTTTTACATCTGTTTGCCTTGTCTTTGGAGTCAAATCCACAAACATGTTGCTTAGACTGACATCAGGAAGTTTACCACCTACATTTTTGTATAAGAATTTGTGTACACAGGTGTTACATTCAAGTCTTGAATCCATTTTGAGTTAATTTTTGAATATAAGACAGTGGCCAACTTTCATTCTTTTGCATACGACTGTCCAGTTTTCCCAGCCCCATTTATTGAAGAGATTGGCCTTTCATCATTGTATGTTCTTAGCTCCTTTGTTGTAAATTAATTGTCCATATGTTTGTGTTTTATTATTTTTTCTTTTCTGGGCTCTCAATTCTATTCCATTTATCTATCTGTTTTTATGCCAATATCATACTGTTTTGATTACTATAGCTTTGTAGTATAGTTTGAAATCAGGGGTTGTGATACCTCTAGCTTTTTATCCTTTTTCAAGATTGGTTTGGGTATTGGAATCTTCTGTAGTTCCATACAAATTTTAGAATTCTTTCCTCGACTTCTGTGGAAAAGGCAATTGGAATTTTGACAGGGATTGCACTGACTTTGTAGATTGCCTTAGGTAGTATGAACATTTTAACAACATTAATTCTTCCAATCTTTGAGCACAGAATATCTTTCCATTTATTATGTCTTCAATTTATCTCAGCTGTGTCTTATAGTTTTCAATACAGGTCTTTCACCTCCTTGGTTAAATTTATTCTTAGGTACTTATTCTTTATAATGCAACTGTCAATAGAATTACTTTCTTAATTTCTCTTTCTTATAGTTTGTTATTAGTATATATAATAGCCACAGATTTCTGTATGTTGGTTTTGTATCCTACAAGTGCTGAATTCATTTATTAGTTTTAACTTTTTTTTTTTTTTTTTTTTTTTTTGCTAAAGACCTTAGGGTTTTCTATATACAGTACCATGTCATTAGCAAATAGTGAGTTTTACCATTCCTTTCTGTTTTGGATGACTTTTACTTCACTTTCTTGTCTTATTCCTGGGGCTAGGGCTTCAAATACTACATTGCATAAAAGTGGCAAGAGCAGGTATCCTTGTCTTGTTCCTGATATTAGAGGAAAAACTCTCAATTTTTCACCAGAGTATGATGTTAGCTGTGGATCTGCCATATATGGTCTATATTATGTTTAGGTACTTTGTCTCTATACCCACTTTATTAAGAATTTTTATCATAAATGGATGTTGAATTTTGTCAAATTCTCTTTCTGCATCTATTGAGTCTGTCATATGATTTTTATCTTTTTTGTTTTTGTTAACATCACACAGATTGATTTACAGATGTTGAACCATCCTTGCATCCCTAGAATAAATCCCATTTGATCATGGAGTATGATCCCTTTAATGTATTGTTGATTTCAGTTTGCTAATATTTTGTTGAGGATTTTCACATCTATGTTCATTGGGGATACTGGCCTGTAATTCTCATCCTTCCTTCCTTCCTTCCTTCCTTCCTTCCTTCCTTCCTTCCTCGCTCCCTCCCTCCCCTCTCTTCCTCCTCCTCCTCTTCTTTTTCTTCTTTTTCTTCTTCTTCTTCTTTTTCTTCCTCCTCTTCTTCTTCTTCCTCTCCTCCTCCTCCTCCTCCTTTTTCTGTGTCCTTGTGTACTTTTGGTATCAGAGTAATGCTGGCCTCAAAACTTGGATTTAGAGGCATTCTTTCCTCTTCAATTTTTTGGAAGAATTTGAGAAACGTAAGTATTAAATCTTCTTTGAATGTTGGGTAAAATTCAGGGCAACTGTCTGATCTAGGAACTTTTGTTTCTTGAGAAATCTTAATCAGATTTAATCTCCTTGTTAGAAATTGGCCTACTCATATTTTTTATTTCTTCATAGTTGAGTATTGGAAGATTGTGTATTTCTAGGAATTTATCCATTGCCTATCTAATTTGTTGGCATATAATTGTAGTAGTTTCTTATGATCCTTTGTATTTCTGTGATACAGTTGTAACTTCCCTCTTTTACATCTGATTTTATTTATTTGAGTCCTCTTTATTTTTCTTGGTGAGTCTAACTAAAAGTTTGACACTTTTGTTTATCTTTTCCAAGAACCATATTTCACAGCACTAACAGGGTAGAGGATATTTCCCAAATGGGGCCTGCCAGTTCCAGCATTAGCAAGTTAGAATGAGATCACAAAAATGACATCTGCTAGTGTCTCTGTCCTAGGGAGAGTTCCAACAAGTTCCTGCTTCTGCAGCAGACACCCCAAGATTAGTAAGTGGTTGTCCTTCACACACGATCCATGTGCTTATTCCGTTTGCATTTTTACACTAAGTTCTGGGGTGAGTTAATGTGTGAGCCCTTTAAGAGTGGGTTCTCCATTTCCTACAGCTCTGTTGTTTTCTTGGGCATAATCCCTGTAGGTATTGGGGGCTTATTTTTCCTGAACAAAATCTAGGGATTGGAGTGCTTGGTGTGGAGAACAGACCCTTCACTTCTCAGGGAAAAGGTCTGCATTTTTAAGATCTCTTCTGATTGTGGATTGCTGTGCCTAAGGTGGAGTTTTTCCTGGCAGACTGTGTCTCTGCCTCTCCTATCCATTTTGACACCACCCTTTTGTCCTTTGTTGTAGAGGTGTCAGTCATCCAGGTTTCAGGTATTATTCTGAGTAAATTATTCCATATGTGGTGATAAAACTGTTGTGTCCACAGGAGGCTGTGAGTTCAGGACTTTCCTACACTGCCATCTTGAAGCCCTCCTAGGAACTAGTTCTTGTTTTTCTTGACTCTAGAATTAACACTTTCTTTTTGATCAACATTGACTGGTCTGTCATTACTATTGTCCATATTGTCCTTATTATCCAATATGGTCTCCCATTTCCCATTCTCTCTTAAATATGTCTCCATAATATTTATCTTTTAAATCTTGAAAGTAGGTTCCTTAAATTCCAAAAGGGCAGTGACTAGTGTAACACAATTCCTAGAATCATGCCTAGCATATATTTGACGTTCAGAAATATTTGTTGAATTGAATTTAAACAAACCTTTTGCCTTGCATTGATTAGACCATTGATATTACTTATTTAAATTATTCAGCTAAAAATTATATACTTTATTTAACAAAGTCTGATTTTTGAGCTACTTTTCTCCCTCGATTCCTTTTTTGTACTAAATTCTTCAATAGTCATGAATCTTTTTAAGTTGCTTCCATCTATAAAGTATTTGCATATCAGTATTGGCTTATGTTTGTTATGTACCTGTGTGCAAATGTAAGATTAGCATTCAGTAAGTGTTCTGAATATAATATAAAATTTCAATTTAATCCTCTACAAATTTTCTTATACTAGAATCAGATGAAGTTAAGAGGTGAAGATTTTTGCCTTGGAAATTAAACCTGTATCCTTAGGAATCACAGCTCTTTAATAACACAAATAACCTTAGGAATGTTGCTAAGCCTTCCTGTTAATGACTACATTTGGAATTGCAAAAGCAATTCTTGTCATTTAATGTCAGTTAATTGGGAGGAAATAAATCATCAAGATGAAGTCAAGGTGGTGATAGAAACAAGAGAAGGATGCTGGGCATCTAAAAAACAATAAAAACTCCTAAAAAGAGTGGCTTTGGAGAATTCAGAGCCCTAACATCAAATGAGACCAGAAATAATTAGTGACAAATTGTTTCTTAAGATAGAAAGGAGATGATCACATCCTGACCCTAGATTCATAAAGTGAACATTTGATTATTTGTATTATGAAGAGTAAAAAGATACTTGTATTAGGATTTGTAGAAAATCAAACTCAAATACTTATCCACTCTTCTTTTTATCTGTCTTCCAGGTTATGCCAATGAATGAACAATAGTCAAATGGTCTTGGGTTTCAGCAATAACGATAATAATAAATTATGTTATTATGGTGATATTCTAATTAATTACATGCGATTATAATTAATGATACTACAATTAATCATATAATAAAAATTATTAGTTCTGTACTAAGAACAAGTAATAATTTTAATTATTTTCTAAGTCATGGGTCTATATTATCTATTGTAACTTATCAGTAAGAATATTCAATGTAAGATGATTATAAATTTCTCCAAATATAATCAGAATATGATCCTGGTACTACAGCACCACAGGAAACATTTTTGAGCAAGTAATAATTACATAAATACATGGGGCTTTGTGTTTAGTGCTATTAGTTCCCACACTATTAGAATATGGTTAACTTTAAGAAAGAAAAGAGAATTAACTGGTTTTGAAGAGAGCAATCTGAGGAACCTCTTGACAACATTTTAATGACAACCACAACAATGAAGAAATGATATCCAGGTGTGGATTCTGTTTCCTTCTCTGCATTGAATTTTATTTTTTATTCTCTTACTGATCATTATCTTGCCTGTAGGATGTTGTTGCAATACATGCTGAACTCCTGTCATCAGCCTGGCAAAATGTAGCTGCCATTCCCCACCTTCTCTATAGGTCTTGCCAACTACCAATGGTACTTTTGTTGACTGGTGGGTTTTTACTTTAGTACATTGTTTTCCCTATATATTCACTTGCATAAGAGACTGTGACCAAATTTTCAATTTTTATCAAATTATAACATGAATTTCAGGGACACATTCTTAGGTTTATAGTATTTCAAAATTTCATAAAAATTTTTTCAGTGCATGAAAGTTTAGATCTTCTATCTCCTATACTGAAAAAATGCCCTGCTTTTCTTTTCTATTTTCCTTATATCTACTTTGCTGTATGATTGTTACTATTAAGCAATCAGTGCCATTTTCCCATGTCAGAACTAGGATTACAGTCTTTGAGGAAGAGAAGGCAAGAATGTCCTGTCTTTGCTTTTACTATAAAGAGGGAAAGAATTTACTTTTCCTCCATAGTCACACTCTTGAGAGGTTTCCTACACAGGTTTCTAATCTCAAACCAGAAATGATATAATATGCCCTAATTGACCCATTTCAAGAATCACTACTGTCACCAAGACATACATCCAATCTGATGTAGGAAAGAAAGAACCTGGAATGATGCACTTTTTTCTATGTTGAATTGTTTTAATATATTCTATTCTCTTACTAATGTACAATATATTATAGTCTATGTTGAACATATATATAATAATGTTTTTTCTTTAAATGATACAAATCTCTGATGGCAATCATTAGAAGCTTATTCCAGGTCTGATAAATACTTTTCAAATTCTGTCAGTTCTGTTAATATTATAGTGCTGTCTAGCCTACTACACTGAGAAAGATTCTGAGGCCATGACCAGGCTTAAGTAATCTTTTTGTTATAGGCGTAACAAAGTAATCTTTGTTATATACGTGACATATATCTACTTTCCTGTTTGTGTGGAAACCTGTCCTTTCATCTTTTCTGTGCAAGAATGGGGGCACCTAAATGTCTCGATCAGTTGAGCTTACAACGTTGGCTCAGGTCATGATCTCATGTGTCATGAGTTCAAGCCCCACATCAGGCTTGCTGTCAATGCAGAGCCTGCTTGGGATTCTCCCTTTATGCCCCTCCTCTGCTCTGGCATGCTCTTTCTCTGTCTTTCTTTCAAAATAAATAAACATCAAAAAGAAAAAGAAAATATGAATGAATAAACTCACATTTAATGAGCAGAATTTGCTGAAACTTCATAAATTGTAATTATGAGACAATATATTATGCTTCAATCACAAGTTCATTATTTAGCACTAGTAAAACTTCCTAATTCAACTTATTTGAAGGTGATTTTAACAGATTTAGGAAAATGAAATTAAATGTCATTATTTTAAGGAAATCTGATGAATAGGGTTGGAAAAAAGGGAAGTTATATTCAAGGATAATGGGGTCTCATTCACAAACTACAATGTAAATGTTGTCCCCTAGCATTGGGCAAGGCACAACCTGCCCAACAATACATGGCAGTCTTAGTGCCTGAACATAAAGGAAATGATAAAATATAATACTGATAATAAGGACAACATTTGTTACACACTGTAAGAGAAGAGAAGGGCATTAACATTATTGAAACATATATTAGTTTAGGATTTTATATCCTTTTTGTCACTATCTGTCAAATAACTTAATATGCCTAATTTGTATTTATAAGAAAAATCAGCAATAAATGAAAACTTTAGTAGATTATCTGCTCAAAATATTAGAGATTTAAAATTAGGAAAGTGCACTTTATTAATGTTTTATTGACCTGCCAGTCTACTTGTTTTGATAAGACTAGTGACTGGATGGAAACCAACAAGTTAGAAATTTTCTCCCAAGGTAATAATAATGATTTTGCCTTTTAACAATTCATTTAAAGTACTAAAACTCTGTTGCTTTACAACATCTTACAGCATTCAGACTTGTCATGAAGAGTTGTATGTTCTAAAGTCAGCAGTCTTGGACAATTAAACCTCTGGAAGTAGGGCAAACTGGGTAAATGTTGGGTGGGGGACCTGGGTGGCTCTCTCGGTTGACTGTCTGACTCTTGATTTCGGCTCTGGTCATGGATCTCACTGTTTGTGAGATGGAGACCCATGGCAGGCTCTGTGATGAGTGTGGAACCTGACTGAGATTCTCTCTCCTTCTCTCTCTGCCCCTTCTCCACTCATGCTCTCTCTCTCTCTCTCTCAGAATAAAAAAAAAGAGAAATGTTAGGGTGCGGAGGAAGATAAAAACTTTGACGATGGAAAGACACTCCATTTTGTAGAGGAATTAGATGTCAGTGGGAATCCAGAATCTTAGTCTACATTAGCTTTCTAGGTAGTTCTAGCATGCCTCTGACTGGTTATAATTCTTCACCTACCATATTTGTAAATTTTAATGTCCAGATATGTTAGCATCTCTGTAGACTTTAACATCAAATGTCAAAAGAAGACTGGATCACCAAGTAATTTTTTATAATAACAAAAGAACTGGTTGTTCATGTTTGCCTCTGGTTGTTGTAAAGAATGAAGTAGACAATCGCCATTCTTTGCCTGGTGCTAAGGCAAACAAGGCAAATGGAAAAAAAATTATCGAATAGATGGACTTTCACTGATTGTAAAATCTGTTGATACAGATTTTGAGAGATATTGGAAGAGTCATTTATTTTTTAAAAGCTTATTCATTCCATCATGTATTCAGCCATTTATTTATTTAAAAAAACTTTTTTTTAAGTTTATTCATTTATTTTTGAAAGAGACAGAAACAGCACAAGCAGGGGAAGGGCAGAGAGAGGGAGAGAGAGAGAATCCCAAGCAGGCTCCACACTGTCAGCACAGAGCCCAATGTGGGGCTTGAACTCACAAACCGTGAGATCATGACCTGAGCAGAAACCAAGAGTTGGATGCTTAACTAACTGAGCCACCCAGGCACCCATAAAAAATATTTATTAATTGTTCCCATGTACCTGGCATTGTTCAAAATAGGAAAATAAAGCAGTGAAACCAGACAATAATATCTACCCTAATGACATTTATATTTTAGCAGGAACACCAACAGTAAACAAATAAGTAATATGTGTATGTGTGTGTGTATAATAGTTTATAAGAGCTATGAGGAAAATAAGTAGGTGAAGAGGGCTAAAGCATAACAAAACAGGGAGTTGCAGTCTTAAATCAGGTGACCAGTGATATTGTGAACAAAATATAATAGGACTGTACAGGAGAGAATTTCCTGCACTGCTAACTTGTGAGCTGAGACTTGAATGACAGCCGTGTCAGTATTTTGGAGAAGAATCTTCGAAGGCCTTAGTGAGGAGTGAGCCTAGAGAGCCTGGAGTACAGAATGAACAGAAGCCAGCATATCTGGAGCTCAGAAAGTGAGCCGTTCGACAGGAAGAGATAAAATCCTAGAGATTGGCAGGAACAGGTCACACTAGCAAATGTGGGGATTTTGGTCTTCATCTGGATGTGTACAGAGAGAGAATCTTAATTGTGGGGTACTATTCCCCCAACCTGACCCAAATAGCTATTTATATCTGCATCACTCCTGATGCCTATTAATCAGCCATTTCATCAGTCAGACTCTCAAACAAATAATTGCTGTGCCATGAACAATGCTAAATGATGGGACACAAGACAGACACTACCAGCCCTGCCCTCATGGAGTATATATTTCAGTGGAGAAGTTATAAATGAAATGACTTCAGGTATCACAAGGTCTAAAAGTAAGTGATATGTAATACTGGCATCTATAGCAAAATAGGGTTAACCTAGCCTACAACTTAGGACCTACATAAATGCAGCAATGAAACAGCATTTCATCTTACATGTTTCACTTCAAAAAGTCATCCCAAGATTCTATCTACCAGAACAATAAAACAGACAGAAAACATCCAGTTACATATATATATCCATATATATGTCCTTGATATGTCCTTTTGTATACATTACCCTACTTAATATTCATAAAAACTGTGACAGAGGTCAGTTGGTTATAATTATCTTCTTTTTAAAGATGAATAAGCTGAAGCTCTGATAATTTAAATTATTTGTCTACACGCATGAAATGAGTTAGTAATATAGGTAGGTAGTCCTAGCCTTTTTCTACACCACCTATATCATTAGAGGTCTGATCTGACTAAATATAGGAAAGCCCGTGTACCCAACAGCACTAGGCATTTAGTTTGGAGGCAAATGGAAGAGAGAACACAGTATCCTTATGCTTATGAAATATGGGATCTGTTTAGGAAGGTGTGCTGAGATAATAAATTGTGCAGAAATTCTGTGTGCATATAAAGTTAGGGAACAATCAGAATGGTATGGGATTATTCTATAACCTTGTCTTGAGGGAAATTTTTAAGCTGAGTACATAAATACATTATGTGGTTAGATTTTGATGCTTTTACATTCTGTAATTGTTTTTTCTTTTCCCATTCTCAAAATCACTGCCAATCAATGGATCTTACCCACCATTTCCTCTGAATTTATTGCTTACTTTAGAAATCTACAGTGTTTCTTCATTGAATAGATTAATCTTAGCTACTGTCTTTCTCCTCTGCCAAAGACTTCTGCCCAGGCACTCCAGAAAACTTTACTCAGCATTCTCTTCCAATTATCCTATTCCCAGCTCTAAGCCCGATGCCAAGATTTCTATTTGAATGACCTCTTCCTAGAATGCTAAATTGTCAACCTTTATAAAAGCTTCATTCACTTAACCTTCTTCTATTTCTTAGAAAATCAGTAGAGAATTCTATCCAATATGCAACCTGAATTTGCTCCCTTACTAAATGAACGCTCTCTGGTGCTCTCATAGAGCATAGTGAGTTTACTTTTTCCAATTTTTGTTTGATGTCAACAAATGTCTGGCTCTATTAATATTGATTATTTGACATAATGTTTTATAATGAGTCAGCACCTGGCATAATGTCAGATAAGAATACATTTGATATTTTCAAATAACATTATTGTCTTGTTACAAATATTACATATTTAATCTTTCCCCTCCCATTATACCTGCTTTCTTTATCAATTAAAAATTGCCAATAATACATGTCAACTATCAAGTGATTAAGACACAAGAGAAAAGTATACAACTTCAGTTATATATATAATTGCGTTAACTGTCTTATTCTTCATAACCATGAACTGATGCATGGCATGTGATATACTGAGGACACTGTCAAACCATCATTATGTGGCAACATGCCAGGTCCTATGCTAAGTGTTTGTTGAATTCTATTTTTTTTACCTTCTTATCAACTCAACAAATTATTAGTTTCCAATATGACTTTCTGTCTAGAAAGTCAGTGAATATCAAAGACACATTAAAAAAAAAAACTTATGAGAAACATCTTTGTGAAAAAGGAAAGACACTTACAGGAACCAGGAATTTTTTAATCTCTTCCAATGCATGACTCATTCGTGAATAAGCTTCCCCAGGTGGAGCAAACACTTCAATTAATACATGAAGTTCATCACTCAAGTGGGCATATTTGGCTTCCCCACTCTTCCTTAATTCTTCTTCCTGTGAAAGAGTTATTTTTAGAAATACGAATCCACCCATTTTGCATTGATTTAACATTTACTAAGAATGTGACAAAACGGAATAATCTAAGCAAATTTTCTGTAAGTAGAAACCCTCTGAGAAATAAAAATCTTGTATCAGCCATTTAAAGATTTTAAAATCATTTTTGAGTGTTTGAATGATTTTTTTAAAAGCTGGCATAATTATCATCTACAATAGATTTTAATCAGCTAAATGAAAATGCTAAGCCCTTGAAAAGAAGTTACAGAAATGCCATTATTTTTTCAGTGTACAACACTCAATTGTGGAAGAAAAGGGTTATTTTTGTGTGTGAGGAATCATATTTTGCAGATAATAAATTAAAGATTATCACTGTTCTTTAAGAAAACCAAAATTTTCTAGCCACATTTTGAGAAGTGCTGAACAGGATACTTGTTTGCCATTAAAGTATGCAAAGCGAAGGTTTATGTCCCAGCCTATGTCTCCACTGGCCCAGATTGTCATCTAGCTTCATACTCACATCTTGTCTATCATTTGCTACCTCATTTTGGTCAATAGGTGTATATTAAAGGGATGGTGATTAAGCATTATGTTGGCATTGATTCTTCATGAGCTATATATTTAACCAACAACACATTTCTATCGATCAGACTTTTTGTATTACTGTACCCAGGCGATTATTGGACCCCGATTAATACATCACAGGTGCAGAGGAAATCGGCACACAATTCCATATATTTTGCTAACATGTGCAGGGTATTTGACGCATATCATCTCTAATCTCACAATAACCTTGTGCATTATTCACAACTCAGATTAGGAAGCTGAGTTTAAAAGACTTTAAGCAGCTTCAGCAAACTGGGATTCAAACCCAGCACATTTTGCAACCAGATTTGCATTTTTCTAGGATTTCAAGGAAGTAGAATTTTGGTTAAAATGTGAACATAAATAATTGTGTTTTACTTTTCTTGACTCCCATCCCCAATAAACTAGTAGTTGTTTCACTAAATTTCTAATGATAAAAACTAAGGGGCACCTGGTGGCTCAGTTGGTTAAGCATCTGACTTCAACTCAGGTCATGATCTCATAGTTCATGAGTTCGAGCCCCCGGTAGGGCTCTGGGCTTAGAGCCTTTGTAGAATTCTGTGTCTCCCTCACTCTTTGCCTCTCCCCTGCAAACTCTCTATCTCTCAAAACTAAAAAAAAAAAGTTTAAAAAATATTTGAAAAAAACTGAAAGGTAATTTTTAGTTGGGGATTTTATTTGGGGATTAATTAGAAAAGTAACATGGGTAGACCTAAACTGGATAAATAAAGGCAAATTTGCTATTGATTTCCAATAAGTTAACTGTATGACCCATGTTCACATGCTTACCTGATTAGGAACTAACATCATTTCAGGGTTCCATGGTGGCTCAGTTGGGAAGCGCCCAGGTCTTGATTTTGGTTCAGGTTTGATTTGTGAGATCAAGTCCCAAGTCAGGCTGTGTGCTGACACCGCAGAACCCACTTGAGATTCTCTCTCTCCTTCCCTCTCTCTGCCCCTACTCCACTCATGCACTTTCTCTCTCTCTCTTTCAAAATAAATAAAAAACATTTAAAACTGTAAACAAAAAAAGAAACTTCCATCATTTCAATACATGGAGGCTCATGAAAGAGATGGGAAGGTGTGGTGCTTTTCTGTCCATCCTTCACCCACTCAAATCTCTCTAACAGTAACACCTTTCAACCTAATAATCCACTCTCCAAGTGTCCCTAAGCACACTTTTGTTTTTTTGTGTGTTTTTTTTTAAATTTTTAATGTTTTTATTTATTATTGAGACAGAGAGAAACAGAGCATGAGTGAGGGAGAGGCAGAGAGAAAGGGAGACACAGAATCCAAAGCAGGCTCCAGGCTCTGAGCTGTCAGCACCGAGCCCAACACAGGGCTCGAACCCACAAACTGTGAGATCATGACCTGGGCCAAAGCTGGACACTTAGCCGACTGAGCCACTCAGGCGCCCCAGCACACTTTTGTTTTATGTTTATTTATTTTTGAGAGAGAGAGAGCATGAGCGGGGAATGGACAGAAAAAGAGGGAGACAGAGACTCCGAAGCAGGCTCTAGACTCTGAGCTGTCAGCACAGATCTAATGGATCATAGGACCATGACCTGAGCAGATATCAAAAGTCTGACACTTAACCCACTGAGCCACCCAGGCACCCCTCCAAAGCATACTTTCTATCTCTAACTAGAAGTTTTTACTTAAAAGGGTTTTCTTAGTGCCCATTTCTCAGTTTAGGGAGAAATAGTACTTGTCTGAACAATTATGCACTCATGTACCACTCATGGGGTGTAGTACAAATTTCTTTCCTCTTTGGATTCTGCAGGGAGGTAAGCTGCTCATTATCTCTGGGGTCAGCTTCATTTGCACCTAGGTGTTCAGGTGGTTAAGTCAGAGGATTCTGCATACTGCCTCCTTCTCCATACTTCCTAACCTGATTTCCCACTGGTTATTAAGGACGACTGGCTAGCCAAATTTTATAGTGTCTGCATACTATGAGGTGTGGCATTCAAATAAGAATTATGATACTTATTTTAAAAATTTTTAATGTTTAATTTTGAGAGAGAAAGAGAGACAGAGTACGAGCAGGGGAAGGGCAGAGAGAGAGAGAGAGAGAGAGAGAGAGAGGGAGACACGGAATCCAAAGCAGACTCCAGGCTCTGAGCTGTCAGCACAGAGCCTGATTTGGGGCTTGAACTCAAGAACCGCAGATCATGACCTGACCAGAAGTCGGATGCCTAACTGACTGAGTCACCCAGGCACCCCAAGAATTATAATACTTATTTTAAAGGTTTTCAAATAAAATAAGCCTAGCTAGATATCTCCACAATTGAGCCATTAGGCTGATGTTCATGAACAAAATGTAGCTTACTATTAAAAAGCACATTTGACTCTCCCCTCCTCCATCACCCTTTATACAAGCAGATGAAGGCACTGAGGTCCTTAGATATTAAGCAACTTCCTGGAGGTCAAGCATTAGACAAGATTCCAGCCAAGACCCAGTAAGGTAGGTGTTAGCAAAGAGAAAGACTTTAAAGGAGAAAAGTTAACACAGCAGAACCTATCATGAGCTACTACTACTGGTTATTTTCAAAACTAAACTTTGTATCTTCAAAGTGTGTTATAATTGAACTCATGTATTAGGGTAACCTTTTTGTTTAAAGTTTATTTATTCTGAGATAGAGAAAGAGAGAGAGAGAACAAGGGAGGGGCAGAGAGAGAGGGAGAGAGAGAATTCCAGGCAGGCCCTACACAGTCAGCACAGAGCCCGACACAGGGCTCGATACCATAAACTGCAAGTTCAAGAGCTGGACGCCCAACCAACTGAGCCAAGCGTAACTTTTGACAGACCAGAGTTTCCAAAGCTTTAGTTTCTTTATCTGTGAAACTTAGATAATAATAGTGAGGTCATAGGATTTTGTGAATTTGGAGAAAATTAAAGAACACTTTGTATACTAAAAATGCTCCACCAATTTATTAAAATAATAAATACTGTTTCTTATATTTTAAGTAGCATTTGAAATAATCTGTGGCTGTTTCAACAGAGACCAACATAAATGTAACTTACACACGAAGAACAAACAGTTCTTTCTTTCTCAAGTAAGAGTCTAAGATATAAGTAGCTAGAGGTACAGGTGGTTTCTCTCTTCACTCTTATCCAGGGATCCTGGTTCCTCCTCTCTGAACTCAAGGAGCCATAGGCTGTTGCTCTCCTGTGTACTGATGAAGAAGGCTGCCAATAATCACTTCTAAATTCCACTCCAGGGAAAAGAGAAAGAAAATGTAGGCAGCAAAAATCTTATTCTCAAGGACATTTGCCAAACATTTCATACATCATTTCTGCTTACATTTCTTTGGGAAAAGTGTATGTACACAGTGGCCCTGGATGCCATGGAAGCTATAATTGTGGTTTCAGGCTGAGCAGCCTTGAGACTAAAATGTGAGGTTTAATTTATGATAGAAAGAAGTAAGAATGGATGACAACCAGTTGTCTTTGCATTCAGTCCTCATTCAGGGCTAGTTAAAATAATACTTATTTATTAAAACTAATCTTGGTGAATAGCTAGCCAATGTCTGCCAGAATGTTCAAATTTTATTTTCAAAAACAGTACAGTTGGATTTATAACATAAACCTCCGACTTTCACTTGCATACAGGCAGACATCACAGCCATCCTGAATAACACAAATGTCTAGAAACCAGTAAGTACATTTATAGTAATTGCATACCATCTCTTGAGGTATTTCTTAAACAAGAGTGCCAAATATATTTTGTAAGAAAAAAGTTTATCTTTTTCTTACAAATTTGCAGTAAATTCATTATCTGATAAGTTGATTGTGAATGGGGCAGTGAGTACTATTTTCAACTTTCTCCCTAATATCTTTTGCATATTTTATAACAAAAATCATAGTACCCTAGCAGGTTACACTAGATACAAGAGAGGACATAATCGCAAGAAGCATAAAAAAATAAAAATTTTAAAAAAAGATTAAGAAATTAGAAATGTTAGAAAAATCTTGGTTGTAAATTGACATGAACTGTTCCAAAGCTAACATTACAGAGGATTGAATCTCTATCCAGTAAAAGCACAGAAAAGGGCACAGGGAATAAATCAAAAGAATTTAAGATGCACACACTAGAAGGTGAATCAATTTGACGTGATTCAGATTTCTGCTTAAAAGACTGCACACTCAGTTGATATTATTTAATCTTCCATGAAAAAGGTACATTTATTCCACTGAGGATATTTACTTTAACCACTGACCTTCAGAACATGGTTTGTGGTGTTCAGCTATTACAAAGGTATCATGAGCTAATTATTTCAAGTACAATTATTAGTTGCTAAACATAAGAAATTCAAAACAAAGTCATTATGTTGTTTTACATATCTCCAAACATTCTATTCCCATGTTATACCCTAAGGTAAAATATAAGTAAAACATATCAGTTTTTACTAGTTATTTTATACAGAATAGCATGGCACGAAATAGAGTCTAATTTGAATTGCATTCATGTGTTTAATTGTTAAAAGGATTTTTAAGGAAACTTTCTCTTAGGAATTATCATTTGTATTTTATCTTATGCTTCTGACTTAGAAATAGTTTGAAAATTAGAAAATTTTCCTCTTAATTCAAAACAGCATGTTCACTGAAGAAAACTTGAAAAAATCCCCCAAAGTACAAATATTTTAAAAGATATCAACAACCACACAAGTTAAGATACACTGTTAGCATTTTCAGTGTATTTTCTTCAAGTATCTCTTTATAAGAATAGCAATGGAATTGAAGTCATAATTTAATATTGCTTCTTAGGTCATGGGTATGCAAAGTACATTTCATAGATTAATTCTTTACGCACAGCTATACTTTATGCTACATAATGTTATTTTCTTCATTTTACTGATGAGGGGACTGATAGAGAGAAATGTGTCCAGAGTTACACAGACTATAATCATGGGGGTGGGTTAGAAGAATCCAGGTCATCTCCTATCAAAAGTCAAGTTCTTAATCACTACGGGTATGTACTGGTATGTTTAATGTAAGTAAATATTTTATAGATCCAGATATTCCCATGGATATGTATGTCTAATTTTTGGAATATCATGGCCAGTGGTCTCCCAGCAATTTCCTGGTATTCAGTCCCATGTAGCACTGTGCTGTCCAGGGTATCCTATAGCAGATTACAGGTCCTTATACACTAAGCACATCCGCCATGAATTTTTTCTTCCCTCTCCCAAAAGGTGCTGATTCCTTAGTAGCTGCATGTATGTACTGGGTGAAACCATTATTTTCAAGCTTCCCACCACAGCCCCTACTTTATAAACGACTTACCTAAAAATTGCTAGTGATCTTGCATTAACCACACTGTTTATCCCTAACCCTCTGTTTACAACCATCAGTTCCAAAGTTTTTAAGATTGAGCTCTTATAAGTTCATACAATTTTTTCATGGATATTCATATTATATTCCTAAAACAAATGTACTTCATGAGGAGTCATTCTCTATTTTCCTGCATAGTTTGTCCAACAGCAGGGGCAGGGCGGTTAGGACCCACTGTACCCTCATTAAAGTCATGAAGCAAGGGCTTAAGTCAACTTACAAATGAGTATTTCATCTTGGCTAAAGACAAAAGGGTATTCATCTTGGCTAATGACAAATCCCCCAAAATAGGACACAGGATCAGATCTCCCCTTGTGTTGTGGTCCTGAGTCCAGCCACTTGATCCCTGCATTTGCCAATTGTCGATTTTATTTATTTATTTATTTTGAGAGCAAGAGCATAAGCAGGGGAGGGGGGAAAGAGAGAGAGAGAGAGAGAGAGAGAGAGAGAGAGAGAGAGAGAGAGAGAGAGGATCCCAAGCAGGTTCCATGCTGTGAGAGCAGAGCCGAATGCACTCACATTGGGTGGCCCACCAATTGTCAATTTTCATGTAGAACATAAACTTTCTTAAAATATTCTAAAATATCCACTCTAAAAATTATTTATGGGTGTCATAGACTTCATTTGAAAGCAAAGAAGTCACATTGATAATCTCATTATGGACAACTCCAAATATCCTCATTCTTTTGTTACAAGTCCTTTCCTGCTTCATTACAGTTTTAATTTTTTCTTTTCTGTCTCTAATATTTGTATTCTCTTTCTTCCCATGTGGAATTTCCTAGGAAATTTCAAATGATTTTCACCCCTATTAAACAGACTAATATAGTTTTTGAGTGCTAATTTCCAAGCGTATGTGTCCAGCTTACTATGGAGCTCAATGACATAAAGGGCATATCAGTTAATTGACCCTACTACCCTTAGAAGTCACAGTGGTGATCATCATATGATACTTGGAATGACCCTTTGGAATCTCTCTCTCTCTCTCTCTCTCTCTCACACACACACACACACACACACACACACACACAAATATAGTGCTCTTTAAGTTGGGACTCTAGTGAAAGAAAATGTTTCCATTTTCTTAAATTAAGAAGTGTTTACCTAATTTGGGTAATTTAAAAAGAAATGTTATAAATTGTTCACAACATGATGTAGACCATGTAATCCTCCTTTATGCTACTCCAGAATTTGGTTTATTTTGTCCCTCTGGCATATCCTGAAAGGCATCCCATTACCAACAGCACCAGCAGGGAGAACACCTGAGTAACTGAGTTGATGTACTATCCATCATTTTTTAAACTACCTATGAGTTCATCTAGATGTATATATGTGCTATCACATATATGTTATATTGTCTCTCTTAAATATTTAATTACATTTGAAGTAGTCTTTACTCTCAACCACATAACTAACCAGATTTGCCAAATATTTATTCCCCCATAAAATAGGGAAGCTAATGTCTATAATAATCTGCCTGTTTCCGCTCCTACTGCCTAAGTTTTATAAACCATGAGTCAGTGGTATTTGTTCCCAAACTTGTTTATACCTGTTGTATTTATAATTGTTATTGTATTTTATATTTTTATAATTCCTTTCAACTTTTAAAAAATTATCAAATAACTTTCAAATAAAAAATATGTAGGTTAAGAGATTTTACTATTTCACAAATGCTTCATAATGACATTAACTTCTTACTTATGATTTTTGCACAATATTTTGTTCCTAGATCAATTACAGCATCTTCATTATATTTCATAATTTATCTTTATACATATCTGTTTCATCATTTTCTCATCTCCCAAATTACTCTTCATATACAAGTATATCTGATAGAACCTTAGGAAGATGCTCAATAAATTCTTATTGATTGAATTACTTAAGGGTGAAAATCATGCTGCATTTTTCTTCTATCATGAAACCGTATGTTTACTGCTCATGCTAAGGTTTTCTTTAAGTGCTCAACCATTTATTGTCTTGAGATCTTGAAATGGATAATCTATATTTACTAATATGACTTTATTTTCAGCTTAGGAAAACTATCTCTAAATTATTATTACATTCAGTATGTCTCTTATTAAATGAATAGCAATGTATAGATCATATATGTTTATTCAATGATGATTTGTTTTGTAAGGAAATGATTATGCACTTGAAGTTTACACCACATCAAGTATTTGTTCTGTTATTACAAGCACATAGTCTGTGTAAGTAAACAAAATAGAAGCCTGTATCTCCAAGAGTATTGTGGTGCTACTCACAAACAAGTTAGAATAAGCAAACTTTTTTTACAACAGCCCCTCCTATCTAGTCCCTCCTATGGCTTGCTACCTTATTGTATAATGGGATTGGCAATTAGGTTAGTTCTTACTAGGCTACTCCAATTTCAGGAGAATCAATAGCTGTATTAGTACAGTGCTTACTCTTTGCTTCCATGAATGAACCTTAGAAACTTTTAGAGTCCAGAGAGAAGATCACAATGATAAAAACTTTACAGTAATATTTTATCAAAAATTGCTTCCATCTTAGAGACTGAAATAAATTTTTATATTGTTTTCTATGTATAAGAAAAAATATTTCAAAAATCCTATGAACAAATACCAACCACTGTTTTTCTGTAGACACTTTTATGTAACCCTACGTCCAAAAAAGCACATGGGACCAAGATTTAGAAGATGCCAAGTATAGCATGACTTCTAGCCATGGCTTCTCTACTAACTGCAAATTTTAACAGGTATTTTGCTCTTGTGGCCTCTTTCATATGCAAAAGAAGAGTAAGTTACTAGAGAGGTAATTTTCAAATTGTGCATTATGGAGCTCTGAGGGTTGAGCACCTTGGTGCAAAATGAGGATTCTCCTCTATCCCATTCAACCATATCAACACAATTAAGACCTGTTTATGTATAAAAATTCTGGGTCAGAGAATATTCCACAAGCTCACTAAACAAAAGACAATAGACAACATTAGATATGAGGATGTCTAAGGTTTCTGATAGCTTTAAAGTTTCATGACTCACAATGTGACTTTCCTTCACAGCTATCCTCATCCTGATACTTAGGATGTTAGTAGTAGAAAATGCTACTTTCCAAATAGAATATCTTCTAAGATATACTACTAGGAAAATACAAAATTCAAAGTGGAAACTATTCATGTTACTCTTTGAGTACCTAAAATGAGGCTGCTACTGTGTTTTATACACATTTTGTCATTTAATCCTCATAGAACCCTTAGGGGGATAATGGAAGCAACAGAATGTAATGAAAAGTTAAAAAATAAAAGAATTTTGGAGTCAGAAGGACCTAAATTTGAGCTAACAGCTCTGATATTTATTATCTGTAGTATAATAGAAAAGTACTAATTTTTTTGGAGATTTAATTTCTTCATCTACAAAATAAGGAAACTATAGGTCTCTCATGTACAGTGTCTGGCATACTAGAAACACTCAGAAAAAGTTAAAGGTTTTCTCTCAGAGGAGCTAAGAAACTTGGTTGCAATTATTCAGTATGTAAGAGATTTGAGTTTAGTCTGCCTGACTCTAAAGTGCACTCTTATGTTAATGGATGTTTTTTTATGAGCATTACATTCACTTGAAAGAATATAATTATAAAAGTTTCAAATTAACTGTTGCCTCGCTGTAAGCAAGAGTGCATCAGTTCAATGCTGGCTTACTTATTATTAAGTTAATTTAAATGTATAACTTTAAGAGAATGTATATTTGAAAATTACTCTAGGCCAAAGAGCTCACGTGTTTTAGAAAGATAAGGAAAAATTAACTTCACCACATGTACTTCCTTGAATTTTAACTTTCAAATGAACCACAAATTTATTGTCTATAGTATGTCACATGGACCATATAATATCGAAAGGCCACATATCATGATACAGCCCAGGTTCTACTCATGATGTCCAGGGTTAAATCTCAGCTCTTCCAATTAATGTTGTAAAACTTGGGCAAGTGACCTTAGTAATTCAACCTTTGAATTCTTCACCTGTAAAATGATGATAGCAATAACAGTAAGCACTAATTTAATATGACTATTGCTAAATATCATTAGGTTAAATATCCAGGATTCAGAACAATATTCAAACATATACAAATTGAAAATCCCAATTATTCTTCCAGGACTAGTTCTGTCAGTGACAGGAATATTTAAAAAGTTGAAAACATGATATAGAGTACATGCAAGTTTTACACTGTGGTTTTTACTTTAGCAATTATTTTTGTCATATTTTATCCTCAGAGTTATAATTTACTATAGTGCTTTTTGAGGCTTTTTATTCTTAATGCCCCAGGGAACTTTCTTTTAACATAAATCTTCTTCAGAAATAAATAAGTCTATTGTCTGCACAGCTTTCACCATCAAGGAGTTCACATAAATATACGTTTATTATTTATACCTTGGTCTGAATGGGATTTGTCTGAATTGTCAATTTAAAAGCATTTTTAAATACACATATGTGGAAATTCTTTTATGCCACTACAAATTAGTTGTCCAAAATTTATCCACACAAAGAGTTTTTGTACAAATGGAGGTACATAAATACATGATAGAGAAGCAACAAGTTGATCCTCAAGCATGCCCCTCAGGCTTCTGTTGCCTTCACTTACAAATTCCTGCCCTCTTGAATTGAAAGTGGCAAGAACTATTCCAGATTATAACTATCCATACTCTAAAGAGCCAGCTATGGAAAAAATCTGTTCTCTGCTAACACCATCTAGATTCATGAAGAGTGAACCAGAAACATTGATAGAACCAAGGATGGTATTTTTTTCAAGAAGGTCAGGATTTTAAAAGCATAGAAGTGGGTAGGTCCAGAATATTCCCTATGCTTGAGTTTGCTAGTTGAAGGTTTATTAGAGGGTATGAACCTCAAATCAGGACAATCAAATCATACATTCAATGTTACAACAAGAATGGTCTAGCTTCTCAAACTATGAGAGTGTGCTGTTTGAAACAGTGAAAAGAGTGTCTAGACACAATAAAAGAGCTATTTCACTATTCAAGGAAAAGAAAGCAATCAAGCTTGATCAAATGGAACCTATAAGGTTAACAGGTTGTCCTGAATTAACATATGAAAGGCTTGTGTCCCTGCATTTTATTTAAAAGTCATTTGCTTATGGGGCATCTGGATGGCTCCCTTGGTCAAGCATCCAACTCTTAATTTCTGGTCATGTCATGATCTCACAGTTCATGGGACTGAGCACCACATTGGGCTCTGCAGTTATAGCGTGGAGCCTACTTGGGATTCTCTCTCTCCCTCTCTTTCTCTGCCTCTTCCCCCTGTTCTCTGTCTCTCCCTCAAAATAAATAAATAAACATTTTAAAAAATTTTAAAAAGTCATTTGCTTAGTAATTAAGGCACTTGCAAACATTTGTTTTGTGGGTATAGAGCAATCTGGGAATACAATTATCTAAATATGCCTCTCTAGACTCTTTCCAAATCTAACTGGATATAAATGGGCTTCATTCAGGTTCAGTAGAGTGAATTGTTCAGGGGATGTGAAAACACTTGTAGAAGAGTGTTGGAGCCCAGTGGTGAGACACAAAAGGAGGGAATGGATCCTGGGAAGAGTCTGTACTCAGAGATCTGAGCACTTTGAGGACATGGAAGGGTAATTCTTCTGCTTGAACTTAGAAGCTGAGAAGAAACCAAAAAGTAGGCTGGGCATGCCTTGCCTTTGAGGCCAAGAGAAACCAGGAAAACCAGGGACCAAAGGCCCACTTGGGTGCGAATCCCTCTGTCTTCCACTCTTGTTTTTTTTTTTTTTTTTAAATATTAGTCCAAGAATTATTTCAGTTTTATTAAGTTAGGCTCTTATGTTGGTTGCGTACTTTTCTCTTTTGTTTGTTGTTTAAATTTTTTATTTATTTTTGAGAGAGAGAGGGTCAGCGTGAGCACGGGAGGGTCAGAGAGAGACAGGGAGACACAGAATCGGAAGCAGGCTCCAGGCTCTAGGCTGTCAGCACAGAGCCCGACGCGGGGCTCGAACCCGCGAACTGTGAGATCATGACCTGAGCCGAAGCCTGACGCCCAACCGACTGAGCCACCCAGGCGCCCCACCACTCTTGTTTTTAAAGGACTTCATCACTAATCGATTCAACAACCCTTCTAAGCTGACAAAAATAGCATACAGTACTTGGATCCAGCGACAAGAAAATTAAGCAGAACATCTCAACATATGCCATTTGAACGTAAGCCAATTGACTTGCAGGAAGAGAAAGATGAACACTTGAATAAACACATTTTAGGAAGCAGTAAAGGAGAAAAACTGCAGACACAAAGGTTTTATGGTTTTAAAAAATGAGACTTCTAAGGTAAGAACAAATACAAATTAAAAGTAAGGCTTTTAAGAGGCTTACTTCTTTCTCGCTTTTGATAATAACTGATTTCCTTTCCTCCTTTTTCTCAAACACTTACTCTAGAAAACTTGTAAGTAAGTCTTCCTCTCTTTGAAATGTACATAAATTCTTTTGAACACTAGATAAGCCTATTGTTAACTTTATTACCTAGAATTATATATCTTAAGGACTTGGAAGCCATTTCTTTGAAACATAAGCATCATGATAGGTAACACCCTTATTTTCCAGTTTCTGTGGAGGTAGAAACCTAACTTTGGTGGGTATCTTGCTCCAAGGTGCAAAACTACCTCTCACCATAAAAATACAGTAAGTTTGTTGTTTCCTGGGATGAAGCCAATTGGCTACACTAATCACCTCAATAAGCAGGTAAAAGGATGAACTCTATGACACATGGTGCTGTTAAGACTTCTTATTTGAGGATAAGTTATTGTTTATGTTGAGTACATGTATATAATGGGTTGTATATGTCTGGATATATAAAAAGATGATATTTCTTTCTATCTTTGCAGTCTCTTAGAGAGTTGCATTTGATGCCCATCACATTCTGGCTTAATGCTTATTCAATAATAAAAGTGTTTTCTTCGCTACTTTTGCAGAAAGGATTTCTGGGCTGTAAAATTTTGTTTTAATTATATTTCCCCAATGAAGAAGTGAAGACAGCTAGTGAGCTGGGTAAGGGGATCTCAGCAAAGCCATCTTCACCCCGATAGATATTGCCAGAATTGCATCCAAGCCTCATGATGCTGAAAGGGCAAGTCGTCATTGACAGCCAATAATGGAAAAGCAAATAGTAGTGAGTCCAAGCTGGCAGGAAGCAATAGGCCAAATGCCTGGTTCTGAAAGAAAATTTAGAGGTAGAATATCAATTTGGGGAAGGACATCTTGCACAACCAGACATGTTTGTAGAGGACACAACAAAGAGATACCAAAACAGCTTTGACCTGGGGTGCTGGAGTGACTACAGCCAGAGAGGAGAAAACAAAAACCACAGCAGAATGGTCATAAAAGCTGCTGAAGAAGTTCCCGTGGAGTTGTAGGGATGCTGACCACTGGAAATGCAATGGCAGCAGACAGATCAATTTGGCCTTTGAAGATATGATATGGAAGACTTTACTTTGAACAAATGCATTATACCGTTCATCAAGCAACCAGACTCAGAAGCAAACACCATTAGGACCCATAAAGTGGCTAACCACTGACTAGAATATACCTGGTATCAGTGTGAAAGGGCATCCAAATTTACAGCATAGATTCAAGGTCAATAAATGCCATAGCAGAAGAATATTTATTGTTGCCACTTTTAGCTTTCTGAAAAAAGGGTTTCCGGATCATATTAGTTCCTGCTTTCAACTCTGCCAATACCCTATTCACCTAAAATGCAAGAATTTCGACATGGCATTGCAGACCTTTTTAATCTGGCACTGGCTTAGCTTATCAGTTACAACTTCTGTCATCCCCTTTGCAGACGCTATTCTCCAATCACTAAAAAATTCTCACCTGTCTCCAAAATCATCATCCTCTTTCAAATCTCTGTGGATCTTTGTTTTTCTTGCAAGGTTCAGATCAAATATATTTAGCTAGACTTCACACACCTGGCAATGCAGAAACGATTGCTCCATAGAATCTTAACAGTAACATCTTCTTAATAATATTATATCATAAATATTTGGTATTATATTATTACTATTGATTGAATCCTCTATCAGAATATTTGGTTCCATGGATCCATTTAAACATGGAGTATGCTCTTCTATAGGTATCTTTTTTTTGTGTGTGTGTGTGTGTGTGTATGAGTGCGGGGGGTGGTGTGGGTGGGTGCATGTGAGAGATGGGAGGGGTGCAGGTGGATGAGGGCAGCATACACTTAAGTGATATTTCTTAGATCCTATCTAAATGTTAATGAGATGTATAATCTCTATATCCTTTTGTATTAATTGTTTTCATCAAATGAACACTTAAGCTTTGTTACACAGATAATAAATATTTCCAGGGGGAATGAGAGACAGGAATTTGATCTCTTGGATATTGTAGTATCTTATTACATGATCATTTTTTCTTTCTATCCTTCATTCTGTCTTAGCAAAAATATATTTGATAATGTCTCAGAGCAAAGTGGCAGTAAGTAAATGCTAATTTTATAAACATATTTTTTCTTGAAGAATTCATCTCTGCTTTGTTTTTACAGATTTACGGAATGTTCTGTTAGCGCTAGAAAATACTAATCCAAAACCAGAGACACCCAAAACATGTAAGAGTTAGAGCACATGGAAGGAGGGCTATAGTGCCCTTCTGTAACTAACTTTTCAAGCACCATTATTTACCAGCAATCTGAACTTGGACGTGTGAAACTGGAGCTATTAAAAAATTTCTCTTTGGTGTGGAAAGCCCTTTTGCAATTTTTTTTCTTAAAATCTGTGAAATCGCTTTTTTGAAGAAAGTATACAGAAGGAGGAGCTATGGACCCAGACTCGGGCTTCTCATGACATTTTATATTTTCTGGTGCATATCTTGCCTCATATCACCGAGAAAAGATCTTTTCCAAGAGAGGAACTTTCGATAACTAACACCGACAACAAGTGTTCTTTTCATGCTATTATCTAAAAATCTTCCCATCATCACCTACCTTTTTTTTTTTAAACCACGTTTGTTTGTTTTTTTTTAACCCCAGGGCAACAAACATCTTTGGACGCTGCGTAAACAGGAGGGAAAAGAATCATAGGAAAGAACTAGGGTTTGTCCTATAGCACTGATAAGACAATGTATATAAAAAAATTAATAGAGTTTGGAGTTTTAATCCAGTCTTTTCTCAGCATAGCCCACTCCCTGCCATTGCTAGCCCAACAGCAAATGTGTCTGTAAGAGTAGCAGTCAGCAATGACAGATATGACAACAGAACATAGGTCAAAAACGGAAGGTCTGAGACTGCCCTCCTCTCCTCCAACCACAAAAAATCATACACAGTAAAACCTCAGTTTGAGAGCATAATTCCTTCTGGAAACATGCTTGTAATCCAAAGCACCCATATATCAAAGCGAATTTCAGGAACCATTGGCACAATTGTGATCATGTGACGTTCAGCGTCACATATTACTCGTATTAGAAGACATTGCTTGTTTATTAAGTTAAAATTTATTAGAAATGTTTGCTCATCTTGTGGAACACTCACAGAACTAGTTACTCGGAATCCAGGGGTTTACTGCACATTGTTTTCTGAAGTGAGGGTATATATCCAACTGTCCTGCCCTGGTGCTAACATTGCTACTTAAGACTCAGCCAAAACCAAAAAAGAACATATATCCACAATATGCTGGAACTGTACTAGGGGTTTTCTTACTTATGATCTATTTATACCTCACAATAGGTTAACATTATCTGCATTTCAACTTTTAAGGAAACAAAGGATTCTTTGAGTAAGCCAGATGAAGTTTTAGAAAATCAACTGACTCAAACATGTGGCTCAATGATAAACTGTTAGGCCCACATTGATAATCATATCTTATCCTATATCATAAAAATAAGTAAGGCAGGCGTGAGGCTGGATTCTGACCTGCAGGGTGTTTTGCTGTTTATCGCAGTGTCCGCTACTGGAGGAACTAGTCGGCAAGAAGGCCATGGCATTTAGTGAACAAGGTACTCTTCTTAGTGTGCTAAAAGAAAGTTACCATATATGTTACAAGTCCCTTCTCTCAGTGGTCAGAGGAATATTAAAAAGACCTTATAATAAGGAATTCTAACAAGGCTTTAACTTTCAAGAATTCTTAATTCTGCAAAGAGGAGTTTTCCAAGGGTGCAGCCACCCCTGTCTTAAAGACCCTGTTTGGGACCAGGGATTGACTGTGAAATACTTTTATTCCAGAGGCTGCCTCTGGTAAATGGAAATCTATTCATTCTCCTTTTGAAACAAATGGAATATTTCTGAAAAATACATATCTGGAAAGATTGCATTGATGGTTGTGTTGTAAGTAATTATGAACATATATGTTGATTTAACTAATAAACATTAAAATGCATCTTCATGTGAAAGCACTGTGCTATATGAGTTTTGAGGGTAAATCCTGACCTTAGAGAGCTCATTGTTTACATGGACAGATAAAGCATCTGTACAAAATAAATTCTAGTAAATGAGAGAACTCAGAAGAAAAGTTATGCATGTTTACTCTTGGGCATACATATTCATTCATCAACATTTACTGAGCTCCTCTGCTGTGGGAACAGAGTTTCAATATAGGGACACAGCAGCAACCGAGGCTAGTCTGCTTAAATTTTAGTGGGAGAGTCAAATAATAAAGGGACATAATAATTATATATATACATATATATATACACACATATACACACACATATATATTGTATGTTATATACAAATCACACATATATATTACATTATATATTATGTCATATATTACATTATATATATACACACGCACATATATATATATTACATCATAAGTGCAATAAAGGAAGCAACAGACAAGTGCTGGAGAACCAGATGGACAAGAGTATTATTTGGATATGGTGGTCAAGGGCCTTCTCTGAGCTTAGTGCTGAGTAATGAGAAGGTGTTTGCCTGCACAAAGCCAAAGGAAGAGTGAGTAGGTGGGCGAGGTATTGTGGGAAAAGTAAAGATAAGAGAAAATATGTTCAGGCAGGAAAATTTTGTCATGTGTGAGGAACATAAAAAAAGCCAGTGTGGCTTGCCTACAGAGAATAAAGTGAAGGCAATGAGATGTGAATTGGAAGATGTAGACCATGGTAAAGACTTTTAAAATGGGAGAGATGTTTTTGAAGTGCATACGTGTTGTTTCTTTGGGGAGGGGAGGATCTGTCCTTGAATATCATGAAAGTAGCCCGATATAATGCAAAAGGTGCAATTAATTGAGACAATTAGAGTGGTAACAATTGTTCAGTTCTCAAGGGGTAAAATTGCTAATATAATATTTCAAAACATTAGAAGAAGAGTACTTCAAACTACAGTGACTAATTTTCCTTTACTTTTCTAAACATTTAATGTCAACTTTCACAATCTACAAAGTATTACAGAAGAGGTCATTGGTTCATCTGGACTTTAACGATGACTGAGATTTGCAAATGACAAGGGAGTAGGTTAAGAAGAAAGAATATCATGACCATAATATGTTTGCCTTCGGAGGAACCATGTTTACACCATTGTCTTTGCCCAATAATTAATAGTACCTCCTTTCATCTCAAAAGTGTTCAGGTCTGGACACTAAATTAGATGGTCAGCCTTAAGCACCAGCAAGGGTGTGGAGGCAGGAGACCATGCCCTTGTGTCAGGAACAGCAAAAGCTCCTGCCAAGGTTCACTGGGCAGGTATGCATGGAGTGCAACATGATCTAATGTGGAAGAGTTAGGCTGAATCTAAGCATAGAGGTCCAGTGATCCTCACTAGGGAATTGGACTTTAATTCTATGTCCTGTAGACGGAGACCTTGGGATATGCAAGGAGGGTAATGTTAATTAGTATCATGATTCAGAGGAAGAAAATCAGCAGGCAATGTATGAAATTCTGTCTCTGACTCATTTTCAGTTGACTCACCACACTTTTCCCTGACAATTATCTATCTAAACAAAGAGATGCCTTAAATCCATGTCTTTCAAATTCGCATATTATATAGGGCCTTAGAAATTACTTGATTTTATTTTTATTTATTTATTTATTTATTTATTTATTTATTTATTTATTTTAAGTAGACTCTATGCCCAGCTTTGAGTCCAATGTGGGGTTTGAACTCATGATGCTGAGATCAAGACCTGAGATCATGACCTGAGCTGAGATCAAGAGTCAGACACTTAACCAACTAAGACACCCAGTCCCCCTATTATTTGCTTTATTTTATCTTATCTTTTTAATTTCATTTAATTTATTTTTTTTATTTTATCTTATTGTATTGTATTTTTAAGTTTATTTTATTTTATTTTTTAGGGGAAGATAGAGATAGAGAACACTAGCAGGGTAGGGGCAGAGAGAGAGGGGGAGAGAGAATCACAAGTAGGCACTGCACCATCAGCTCAGAGCCTGATGTGGGGTTCAAACTCACCAACCCTGAGACCAGAACCTGAGCCTAGAATGAGCTACCCAGGCACTCCTAATTACTTCATTTTAAACAGAAAGCTACTGTTTCTGGGGCTGCAGGTGCCCCAGTCAGTTTAGCATCCAACTCTTGATTTCCCCTCAGGTCATGATCTCACCCAGGTCATGAATTCAAGCCCTGAATCTGGCTAACAATGTAAAAGCCTGCCTGGGGTTCTCTGTCTCTCCATCTCTCTGCACTCCTTTCTCTCTCTCTCGAAAAATAAAACAATAAACTTTAAAAAAAAACTGTTTGTAAAAAGAACATTAGTTTATAAAGACTTACATCAAGGCACACTAGCTTAATATATTATAGGCAACCTAATAATATTAGTTAAAAAAGGAAAGGAGACCAAGGAATTGAGCACAAGTATAATTATTTCTGGGGATATGACACCTCAATTGGCTATGTAAACGGTTTTTTAAAGACCACTTTTAAAAGCAATACCATCATGTTTAATCTGCTTACAGGACAGATGTTAAAAATGTTTTAATGCTTTATTAAATGGTGTCTGTGATTTGCGGTGAAATTTTCAATTAGAGATTCAGAAAGTGCTGTGTCACAAATAATTTACATGATAATGAAAATGATCTGCTAAAGAAAGCTGAGATGACCCCCAAATTGGCTAATGAAGATAGTCATGTCAAGATTATGATGAAATGAGTAGGAAAAATCACTAAACATGTCTCTGTATCTAATTTAATTTTATAAGTGGGTATTTGGCTACTATACCTCTTTTCCTAAATGTTTTCATAATCAAGTTTGCTAAAAGTCTCCACCACTTGCCCTTGGTTCCTTATTAGAAAACTATTTTATTTATATTTTGAATTGTAGAGGCACCTGGGTGGCTCAGTTGGTTAAGCGACTGACTCTTGATTTTGGCTCCAGTAACAATCTTGCGGTCCATGAGTTCAAGCCCCATGCTGGGCCCTGCAATGGATGCAGAACCTGCTTGAGATTTTCTCTTTCCTCTCTCTCTGAGTCTCTCCTGCTTGTGTTCTCTCTCTTTGCCTCAAAATGAATAAACTTAATAAAAATTTTTAAAAAATGTCTATTTTGAATTTTATTACATCAAAGAATGGTTGGTAGATCACAAAATGGAAATACTTTCCCCTTGAGAAAGTAATTTATTCCAATCCAAGACTCCCATTTTTTATAAGGTTCTATAAATTGAGTTGAAATCTAGAAATTAAACTTCTAGCCACTGCTGTTTTTGCTTTCATGAGTCACATTCAACTTTAGTATCTCTTCATTATGATAGTCTTTTTTTCAATGTTAATTTATTTTTGAAGGAGAGAGAGAGAAAGAGAAAGAAAGAGCGGGTGAGGGGCAGAGAGAGAGGGAGACACAGAATCCGAAGCAGACTCCAGGCTCCAATCTGTCAACACAGAGCCCTACCCAGGGCTCAAAGTTACTGACTGCGAGATCATGACCTGAGCCAAAGTCAGCCGCTTTATCAACTGAGCCACCCAGGTGCCCCCATTATGATAGTCTTTTAATTTTAAAATAAATAAACACGTGCACACATATTTTTAAGCTAAAACATTTCCATCGTTTGTTTTCTAAGTTAGACCATATTTTTGTACCTGTCACAATCCTGGACTCATTCTGATGAGTTCTAGTTTGCTAACATTTCTCTTAAAAATGTAGTTTTTAAAACTGTGTACATTTTTTAAGTATTACTTTATCACAGTAGAGAGAAAGTAATTATCACCTCATTGGTCCTGAGTGAAAGGTACATAAATACCAGCTAATATAGGCTGTCTCACTCTTGACTCCTCTTTAACTTCTAGTCAATGGATACCTCTAGAGCTATCGCACATGTATGAATGTTCAGAAGTAACATCATTGATATTCTGAAGTTAGCTGTTAAAATTTTTGATTGAAAGAATCAGTCAAATGCAGTACATTATTCAAGTTTATCTACCCTTATTTGTCCCAAACATTTCTCTCCAAGTTCTCTGTCTTACAAATTTGGTGAATATGATATTGATATTCCCATCTAAGTCCACTGATAAAATTGTCTTGCCTCAATTTAGGACCTTCTTGCAACTTAACAAGAATCTGTTAAATTAGTACTTTGAGAGTTCAACTAGCTATGAATCCTCCTAATCCTCAATAAAGCCCTTTAGAGTATAATTAGAGACAACATAAGTCACTAACTCTGGAGGCCATTCTCTCAAAGCCTTCTCCCAACTAACTCCCAACCCAGGTTATATGTTCTTTTCCAGTGAGATTCAGTTTCCATGATCCAAAGATGAAGAGTATCTTCCACAAGACATGCATAGTATTACAGAGAAGACAAATGACTATAGCACATTCAGGAGGAATTAGGTGTTCCAAAAAGTGTCTGTGAAAAATGCTTCGGACACAGAAGTTGGAGCCTAAAATCAACTAGAATCAATATGCTTCGTTTACTAATGCTTGACAAAGTAACTCAAACAGTTTGAAGATATATTAATCAGAATTAATTTTAAAACTGAATTACAGGTGTAAATTAACTTCAGTTTAATTATTGTACATACAGTGGCACTAGAAATGAAGTATATTTTCTCTTCAATATATTAAATTCAAAACCTGAATGAAGGAGACTCATTGAACTCTTTAAAGCATTCTGAAAGGACATGATTAAAATACAAATTCATTAAAGCGGTTTAACTGAGGCAATTTTGAAGAGTAAAAAGCAATTGGATTAATTCAGTGAATAAGTATTTAAACAACAATTTTGTAATCATACTTCACTGGCAAAATTTTACCCATAATATACTTGTTGCTGTTTCTTATGCTTCTGAAAGAGTCTATTGAAAAGTTTCTGAAAGGTACCCAACTCCCTCTAGCAAAAATATATTTTTGTTTTAAATAATAATTTATTCTCAATTTTATGAACAAAACCAAGTGGGCCAAACATGCCAAATTTGATGAGGGATCTCTTTCCCAGAATGGAAAATAATTTCTTTGGCGATCTTTATTTTTTGAGGTCATGGTATTAAACCAAATTACATTTATAGAAGTTCCAGAAAACACTGTTTTGGTCATCTTAACTGGCATATTATTAAACATAGTTGGTTTGTGTGTATTATATTTTGTCTTGTGCTTTCCAAATTCATGCCAAGAATTAAAAAGGCCACCTTTTATTTTAAAGGAAATAAAAATTTAGTTTCTTTTGAAATTAATCTGCATATTACAGGGTAGAATCAACATCCTTTTCCTTCTCTTGACCTCTGCTACGCCAAAACTCACCTCAAAATCATACCAACTGCCATTTATCCATGTAAGTATAACTTTATCCTGTCCTTAGATATAAACATATATGTACATATTTATTTTTTAACTATATCTAAACAGGTTTAGACTTAGTTATATTTCCAAATTCTATATTTGACTAATTATTTTCATTTATTTTGTTTCTGAACTTCTTATATTTATGTATCTGTACTGACTAAAATTCTTTCTTATACCAAGGCAAATTATAGATCAATTTGAAAGTATTCATTAACTTAAGCAGAAAAAAAGACTAAACTTAACTTATAAATAGGCCTAGAACATGAATGGACTCATTCACATTAGGGTAAATGGCCACCAGCTTCCACAGTTACCTTTTCATTACATCAAGATCAATCACCTCATAGCCAAATAAACACATTCTTAAGTGACTTCTTTTAAGAGCCTCTACAGATGCATTATTTTCTTTCTGTATTAACAAACAAGAAATCTCATAAAGAGTCCAATTAAGTTTGTGTAGTTACTGAAACTGGCATTTGCTATGTGAATAGTTATGTGTAAAACCTCTTCTGAAAATTAAAATGCGGCCAGGTGAGCAACAATGTTGACATAACTTCAAGATGTTTTCGCCATACTCTTTCCCATACTCTAGGCATATGTTGCATTTATGGACTCAAAGGAATGACCTCTCTTAAATTTCAACTTAGTTTCTAAAGTGGTTAAAATTACAAATAGTTTTGCGGGTGCCTGGGTGGCTTAGTAGGTTAAGCATCCACCTCTTGATTTCAGCTCAGGTCATGATCTCATGGTTCCTGGGATCAAGCCTCATGTTGGGCTCATGCTGACAGCGTGAAGCTTGCTTGGGATTCTTTTCTCTCTGCCCCTCCCCTACTCACACTCTCTTTGTCTCTCTCTCAAATAAATAAACTTTAAAAATTTACAAATTTTTTATTATCTCACATATTGCACTGATTTCAGTCAACCAACTCAAATAGAAAAATAAATCATTAGCCCAAGGAGGTTTCAGTAATAGTAAAACAAACTGAATTTTAAAGCCAGTTAAGGACAACATACTTACTAAATCATGGAAAGCCGTATTTTCATTTTTGAGATTTTTATCTGCCCATCAACTTACTGTGGCATCTATTTGACAAAATCTTTATATTAATAAAATAGAAAACATTATATGTTCATTAAAAAAACAAAAATAAGATTAAAGATTATATATTCCTTATAATATGATGGAAATCAAAGGGCATTATTTCAAATTATTTTCTCATTAATAACAAATACAAAAACAAGATAAACATTAGTAAAACTATAGTTGAACCCAAGTGAATAGCTGATGTATATCTAAGTGGTAATAGGGGTAAAATGCAAACAAAAGCTAGAAATATTAAAATATCTGGAAAGAAAGCAGTTTTCAATTCTCACAAAAACATACATTCCATCATTATAGGTTTATAATAATTTTGTTCAACACTGTCTCATCATCATGTAGCATGGCTTCTGTGCAAATTAATACCTTAAGCTATTTTTTAATAAGTAAATGCATCATTTAGACCTAATGATTTGATTCACAATATTTGCATTTATAGCAGGTATGCCTGTAAAATGAGATATGCAACTTTGAAAGTTGCATTGTTATGGCAGAAATACTGAATGCTAAGATTTAAATATTGAAAAAACTGGTGCCATTTTTTTAAAGTGGTAGGACTTATGAAGTGCCTGGTCGCTCAGTTGGTTAATCATCTAACTCTTGATTTCGGCTCTGTCCCTCCCCAGCACGGGTGCTCACTCAAACGCGCACTCTCTCTCTCTCTCAAAATAAATTAAAAAAACATTTAATAAATATATTAATTTAAAAAGTGGTAGAACTTACGGATATAAAATTAAAGATTTATAATAAATCTTAAGATTCATTAGGATTTATAACAAAAAAATGAAAAGAAGAAAATAAATTTAGACCAATGTTTTTCAAGTGCAGATCTTAGGTCAGTTGGTGATCACTAGTCCAAGGGCCCCTATTTTACATAATGAGAGCTTTTTTTCAGTTTAAAAAAAAGCATAATAGAATAAATACAATAGAATAATATCAAAGAGTATGAAATATATTAAGGTTTGATAAGGAAGTACACACATCGAGTAAGTATCATCTGATGAAACCTTTATTAAATTATATATTAATGAATTAGTTTCCTGCTACTGCTCTAACATATTACTGTAAATTTACTGGCTTAAAACAATCTATCTATCTATCTATATCTATATCTATCTATATCTATATCTATATAAAAATCTGTATTAAAACAATAGATTTATATGTAAATATAAATCTTATAGTTCTTGAGGTCACTAGTCTAAATCAATATATCAGCAGAGCTACATTCCTCCTGGAAACTTTAAGGGGGAAATGTTTTTTTGCTTTTCCAGTTTCTACAGGATGCTTGCATTCTTTGGCTTATGGCTCCTCCTTCCATCTTTTTTTTTTTCTAATGTTTATTTTTGAGAGTGAGCACATGTGCCTGCGTACTTACATGTGCAAGAGATGGGGAGGAGCAAAGAGAGAGAGGGACACAGGATCCAAGCTGGCTCTGTGCTGACAGCAGAGAGCCTGATGCAGGGCTTGAACTCACGACCTGAGCCAAATGCTTAACAGATGGAGCCACCCAGGCACCCATCCTGCTTCCATCTTTAAAGCTGATCTCCAACCTCTGATTTTATCTTTAGATCTCCTCATTTCATCTTTACATATACTTTTTCTGATTTTCCTACCTTCCTCTTAGAAATCAGTGATTAGATTGGGTCTATATGGATAGCCAGCATATTCTCTCCATCTTAAGATCGTTAACCTAATTACATCTGCAAAGTCTCTTTTACCGTGTAATTAAGGTTCTGGGATTAAAATGCTGACATCTTTAAAAGTCAACATTCAACATCACAATTGTGTATGTGTTTGTGTACCTGTGTGTGCACTGAGTCACTTCTTACTGTGAGTTCTGTCTTAAAAGCATAAACCTCATTTAGATCCAGTGACAGCACACATACAGCAAAAGTGTTACCATCTTCCCAGATACAGAGCATAGTAAACATCACTAATTGATCTTAAAATTTTTTTTTTCCTGCTAAGCTCAAATGCAACATCAGAATCGTTCTCAACATGGATTCCAACAAGGTATCCATTGATTAGATTTGTAATAGAAATGCAAAACTTTTAACCATCCCTCATAATCACTCCATTGTTAAAAGAACAAGCAATAATGGGCTCTAGAATTAAACTGAAAGACTTACTGAAAACTTGGTATGGAATAATGGAAGGAGAGGGAAGAAGAGATAAAAGTATCAAATCAAGTATCATACAGATTTGTGAGACTAAATCAGTATCTGTCTAAATGATCAATTACAAATGTAACAATTTTCAAATGATTCCAAATTGGGAACATATGAATCTTCAATAGCAAAAATAAAAAATGAATTTGGTGGGGCGCCTGGGTGGCTCAGTCGGTTAAGCGGCTGACTTCAGCTCAGGTCATGATCTCACGGTTCATGAGTTCGGCCCGAATCGGGCTCTTTGCTGACAGCTCAGAGCCTGGAGCCTGTTTCGAATTCCATGTCTCCCTCTCTGCCTCTCCCCCACTCATGCTCTGTTTCTCTCTGTCTCAATAATAAATAAAAACATAAAAAAATGAATTTGGTTATTATAAAAAACAACTTATCTAAAGTTTTGCAGAAGCATGTTTAATTGATATACAAAGAAATAAATTTAAAATAAATAATCAAAAAGAATATTACATACATAACATTTCTGTATGAAGAATGATGTATGGTGTTTGAGAAGTAAGCCTTTTGTGCATCAGTCACAGTATTATTGGCGTAGCTTATTGTGTTTTGGTCACCTTACTTGAGAAGGACAATTTAAATGATTAGTGAAATATAAAAGCAGATGAGCAACTCAAGGGCAAAGTCCTTAAAGAACATGCAAATTAGGTTTCAGCCTAATTAGTGGAGTTAATGGGTCAGTAATTTCTAGTTTAAAGTTTAAAACTGATCAAATATACCCAGAGTTTCATCAGATAGGTAATGTACTCTTTTCTATGAATGGAGGATCACTAAGGAAATCTATTTCTTAAGCTGATGATATAAAATTGAAAACCTTACAATCATTTACTTTTTTACATATTGGGACTCCCCTTACTATAACACTATGGTTAGAAACACTGAATATATTGGAAAAATTAAAATATTTTAAAAATAGCATTAGTTTTGAAAACATGCAAACTTGAAATTGCCTGGGGCGGAAAAAAACTAAAGAAAGCCAAGATTTACAATAGCAACAAAGCAAACTTCAGTGATACTAAACCATAATCTTAATAAGATTAAATTTAGGGCAGTTGGTAAATAATTGACTTCCGAATGTTAATGCAAGTCATTCATAGGTTCTGCATGCATTGCTTTTTAAATTTGTTGAACACCAGGGGAATAATTTGGCCTTTAGACAAGATACGACCAAGAGGATCTGGGCAAACATTAATGACAGATACAGAAAATGAACTAAAATGACACTGGGGTGGACAAATCTCAAGGGTGAAAAGTTATTGGATTTTGTTTCAATTTTCTTTGTACTTACTACTGACACATCTATTTCATACTGAGTTTGAAGAGAGGTGGATTATCTGGCAGGGCTTTTACTGAAAGAAGGTTATTTGAAAAATTATTTAGAAAAAGCGAGAGAACTTGCAGAGTAGATCCAAGAGAAAATTAAATTCGAGCACCTTACAGCACTGTACTCACTTCAGATGAAGCATAGGAGATATAATGTTCCCTGATCTCTGTAAGGCATTTACCAAATAGTTAAGAGTGTTTTCCTTGAGTAATCAGAAAGCAAAGGCTATTGAAACCATTCAATTTTGCTATTAAGTTTCCTGTATGGGCATTATGAAGCATAGTCACCATTGTGATTTTTTTTTTAATTCAACAAAAAGTGTTTGATATTTTTCCTCTTGAGTCTCCAAAATTTTCTATTATTAAAGATGGATCATGTGTGAAAGGCAATGGGGATTACACTGGATGTGAGTACTCTTCTTGACACATAGCTATTGTTAAAATTATGAATAAAATAAGAGCTAAGATATTTTTTTATATCTGTTATTCACCTGGTGTTGGGGGACTTTTTTGATAAAACTATCTCTTGAAATCTACTACTGAAATATAATATCAATCTTTTCTACCATTTCTATCTATAATAATTACATTAAAATACTTATAAAATCATTATTGCTTCTTTTATATCAGCATCTTTCTGTGTTAACCAATTATATACTACATTTGTTATTTTGTTTTAAAATAAGTTATTTATCTGAAATTTTAAATTATAATACATAATTCACCAATATAAAAATCATTAAAATTATTTAAAATTTCATTGATTCAATAAAAATTACAAAGAATATAATATAAATGGCTATCATGAAAAACATTTATGTTCTTTTCCTATAATTATACTTTAGTCACAAATGTCATTATACAAAGAAAGTATAGTATAAGTAAATTTTCTTACAATTTAGTTTTCTGTTAATTTTATATCCTATATATCAAACTGAAATATGAGATTCTATAACATAATTTAAAGATAGTAACTTACACAAGTTGGAAAACTGAGACAATTAAGCTTTATGATTCCTGCACTTTTAACAAAACCATTTTGAGAATTAGTATATTTACTATTTCCCATCATCTGCTTACATGTAAAAACTTTCATAGATAAATCTAATGCATATAAAACATTATTCCTTTCCTTTTTGGCTAAATTACACATATTTTTCAACTGATTTCCCAATTTGTTTTCCTTTGCATAATTTAAAGACAAGATTCTTTGTCTATCTTGATAATACTATCTCCAAGTGGTGGCTTCCTCCAAATATTTGTGAAATATTTTTTTAATTTATAAAATATATTAAAATATAAAGTCAATAATAACAAAACAAAATACATTGAAAAAAAAATTACCCAACAGTTTTACTAGGTGACAAATCTTATCATATTATCATTTTAAATAACATTTGGATAGAATACTAACATTGATGATATGAAGAATAACATACTACTTTAACCTAAAATTCTACCCTGGAGAGAATAATTTTTCCAGATGTTGTCAGGGAAGAAAAAATAATAGGCATTCTGGCAGTTTCACTAACCTACCATTTATATTTATTAGTATTGATTATCTATAATACAACATGCATGGCACTAGCCCTCTTCCCCTCTGACTTAACCTCTTTATAAAAAATTATATGTAAATTAAAATTTTTCATGTAACTAAGACAATAGATGTAATGGAGAACATTGATTAAAACCCTGTTTTATTACGCATCACAGATACTCCATCTTTTACAAATTGAAGGTTTGTGGCAACCGTGCATTCAGAAAGTCTCTAGGTACCATTTTTCCAACATCATTAGCCCACTCTGTGTTTCTGTGTTACATTTTGATTAAATTTGTTACGGTGATCTGTGATCAGTGATCTTCAGTGTTACTACTGTAATTGTTTTGGGACACCATGAACCATGTCCGTATCAAGATGGCAAACTCGAGCAATAAATATTGTGTATGTTCTGACTGCTCCACTGGCCAGCCATTCTCCCTCTCCTCGGGCCTCCCTATACTTTGAAACACAGCAGCATTTAAATGAGGCCAGTTAAAATGGCTCTATGAGTTCAAGAGAAAGGACGTAACTGCTGATGTGGTGGAAATAGCAAGAGAACTAGAATTAGAAGTGGAGCCTGAAGATATGCCTGAATTGCCACAAGCTTGTGATAAAACCTGAATGGATGAGGAGTTGCTTCTTATGGATGAGCAAAGACAGTAGTTTCTTGAGATGGAATCTACTGTTGGTGAAATATTATGAAGACTGTTGACAACAAAGGATTTAGAATATTAAAGCACCAGCAGAGTTTGATGGAATTGACTCCAATTTTGAAAGAAGTTCTACTGTGGGCAAAATGCTGTCAAACAGCATTCCATGCTATGGAGAAATTGTTGTTTGTGAAAGGATGAGTCAATCAACATGGCAAACTTCACAGTTGTCTTATTTTAGAAAGTTGTTACAGCCACCTCAACCTTCAGCAAACACCATCCTGATTGGTCGTTAGATATCAACATTAAGTCAATGAAGATGCGTACATTATTTTTTAGATACAATGGCATTGCACAAGTATAGACTACACTGTAGTGTAAATAGAACTTCCATATGCATTGGGAAACTGAAAAATTCATTTGTCTCCCCTCATTATACCATCGTGGACTTCCATGGCTGTCTTGTGGACAGTTTCTCTGATGCCTCTTCTACCTTAAAAGCCCCCAGACTCAGGCCAGAGTCTCTCCAGTTTACAGTGGACATGTTCCACTTTGCTAATGACTCCAGAAACAGGATCTATATCACCTACCATCTGAAAGTCACTCCGGCTGACCAAGCCCCAGACCAGCTAAACAAACCCTGTTCCTTCATCAAGTCTTTTAACAGGTGGTTCCCAGTAAAAGGCCCTGCTAACATCTGTAACTGTTGTAACAAAGGTAGCTGTGGCCTCCGGGCCACTCTAGGAGGCTGTGCCACCTAGAGGGACCAAGGCACAAGTTGGCATTCCAAAACTGAAATTGTAAGCATGTGACCAAAGAAGTGGATATCACCATGGGGTCGCTGATCTTCCTGGGAAAACCTGCCCATCGTGGTGTGGAAAGGTTGACCTCTCCTCACATCTCTGTGATGTTGGGCATAGGCCTGGCCACAGTGCTATCCCTGACTTTGGCTACCATTGTCCTGAGTCTTGCCAGGAGCCATCACACTACTTCCTGCCCTATGATCTGCCCTGTGTCTGCATCCCAATTAAAGAAAAAAGTGAAAGAAAAAAAAAACAGCCTTATTGCTGTTGTCTAGAACCAAACTGACAATATCTCTGAGGTACGTCTATATATGCAATGTGGAAAAAATAGTTTTGGGAGAAATAATGTTGGGAAAACTGGGCAGCCACACACAAAAAGGAAGGAAACTAGAATACTATCTTACACAATATACAAAAACTAACTCCAAATGGATTAAGGGCTTGAATGTAAGAGCTGAAACCATAAAATTCCTAAAAGGAAACAGACAGTAAGCTCCTTAACAACAGTTCTGATGATGATTTTTTGGAAGGAGCCCAAAAGCAAAGGCAACAAGTGCAAAAATAAACAAGTTGGACTACATCAAACTAAAAAGCTTCTGCCCAGCAAGCCATGATAAAAATGATAAGGCAACATACTGAATCAGAGAAAATATTTGCAAAACATACATAAAAAGAAGGGTTAATGCCCCAAAACATAATGTATCTGTACAACTCAGTAATGAAAACCAAACAATCCCACCGAAAAATGGACAGATGATATGAATAGACATTTTTACAAAGAAGACATACAGACATACAGGCCAAAGGGTACATGAAAAGATGCTCAGCATCACTAATCATTAGAAAAATGCATATCACTACCAAATGAGGCATCACCTCATACCTTTAGAATGACTATTGTCAAAAAGATAAGAAATAACAAGTGTTGGTGAGGATATAGAGAAAAAAAAAACCCTATGCACTGTTGGTGAGAATGTAATTGGTGCAGACTCTATGGAAGGCAGTATAGAGCCTCCTCAAAAAAATTAAAAATAAATCTACATTATGATCCAGCAATTCCACTTTTGAGTTTGAGCTGAAGAAAATGAAAACAGTAACTTGAAAAGATATAGGCACCCCCATGTTCACTGCAGCATTATTTACAATACCCAAGATATGGAAACAAAGTAAGTGTCCATCAATGGATGAATGGGTAAAGAAGTATGATATACGTATACAGTGGAATATTATTCAAGCATAAAGAATAGAATGAAATCTTGCCATTTGCAACAACATGGATGGACTTGAGGGGTATTTATGGTAAATGAAATAAGTTAGAGAAAGACAAATACCATATGATCTCACTTGTATGTGGAATCTAAAACAACAGCAATAAACACCAAAAACCAAGCTCACAGATACAGAGAACAAAACAAATTGGTGGTTGCCAAAGGTGGCGGTAGTGTATAAGCCAGATGGTGAAGGGAGTCAAAAGCTACAAAGTTCCAGTTATAAAATAAGTAAGTTTTTAGGATATAATGTAAAGCATGGTGACTCTAGTTAATAATAGTGTAGTTCACATTTGAAAATTGGTAAGAAAGTAGATCTTAGTTTCCATCATAGGAAAAAACAAGTATGTAACTAGATATAGTGAAATGCTAACTAGATTTATTGCAGTGATCATTTTGCAATACATACAAATGTTGAATCATTATGTTGTGCCCCTGAAACTAAAAACTACTGTATGTTAATTATATCTCAATTTAAAAAAAAATAGATGAAACACAGCTTAAGAGATAACTAGAAGCTGAATAAATTATACCAAATGCAACACATAGATACAGGGTGGATGAAAAATTTAAAAAGAAGATTAAAAAAATATAAAATGAGACAGTCTAGCTTACGTCCGACTGTAGTACCCAAAGGAGAAAATAGTGAGGAAGAAGCATTCTAAAGGTTGAGAATCTCCAGGAAATGATTCAGGTATCAAAATGAATCACATGGAGGATAAATAAAAGAAGTTCATCCTAGATATACAGTAGTGAAACTGCCAAAGAGAAAAAAAACAGATGAAAGGATATAAGGAATCTGAAAAAGTAGCCAGAGCAAAATGAAAGATTACAACTTGTGTAATATGACAGTTAGACTGACACAGACTTCTTAAGGGCGACAAGAGGAGCCAGAAAGATGTGCAATGATCACTCTGAGATTCTGAGAGTGAAAAACTGTCATTCTAAAATTATATTTGCAAAGAAATCTTGCATGAAGAAATGCAAGATAAACATTTTCAGGTTAATGAAACTAAGTGTTCGATATTTTTTCCAAAGAAATTGCTATATATATATATATATGTATATGTATATATATTTGATGATATATATATGTATATGTATATATATTTGATCATTCATATATACATATGAAATATATGTATATATATTTCAAAGAGGAAATGATCTCAACATGAAGGCCAGAGATGCAAAGAGAAATGAGAAGTGAAATAAGTAAACATATTGGCAAATCTAATCAGATACACACTATATAAAAATAACACAGTGATAATAATGCCTAAAAAATGGTTTAGAATACAGTACCCACATGTGCCTGTATGTTCCCACGTGCGCACACACGCATGCGCACACACACACACACACACACACACACAGAACTAAAATACTATGACTCATAAAATATAAATTCAGAAGGCAATATTGAAGTATTCTTAATTCCTTCTATGGGTGGAGTTAAAATATTAACTGTATCCTATAAATGGGCATAGTAAATATTTCAAAGGTAACCAAGTTTGATGAGTATGTAATTTTCAAACACATTTGGGAAAAACTGAATAATAAAAAGTTCTAATTGAAATTTGAAAGAAAACAAAAAAAGAAAGAAATGTAATAAAGCAAAAAAAATCAACATAACTAAAAATGATTTTAGAAAAGTTTAATATATCAATAAATATAATATAAAATGGTAAATTACAATTCAGAAGTTGTTGAATTGAGATAAAAAAAATCTAGCTTTGTGATACTTAACAAGAAACCCAACTAAAACATAAAGGTATAATAACATTGAAAGAAAAAAATATGGGAAAACTTATGGTAGGTGATATTAACCAAAATAAAACTTACATGTGTGTAAGACAAAATAGAGGTTGCTTCCTTGATATGACAGCCTTGTTCTCTGCTGCCATTTCCTATAGCCATAGAAGCTGGAAAGGCTTCTCAATAAGAAAGCTACAAACTCACAATTCTTTTCCCTTAAAGTTGTAATTTTTGAGAATTCTCTTCCAGCTTCTCCTTATTTTTACAAAGCTTCCAGTGCCTTTAAATATTTTTTTATTATTTTGTCCAGATTTTTTTAAATTTTTAATGTTTATTTATTTTTGAGAGAGAGAAAAACAGAGTGGGGGCAGGGAAGGGGCAGAGGGAAAGAGAGAGGGAGACCCAGAATTCAAAGCAGGCTCCAGGTTACGAGCTGTCAGCACAGAGTCCATTGTAGGGCTTGAACTCACAAACCCTGAGATCCTGACCCGACTCAAAGTCAGATACTTAACCTACTGAGCCACTCAGGCGCCCCTATCAGATACTTTTTATTATATCTTGTCGAGGCAGGTTATACCCAGTTAATAATCTTTATTTATTTGCTTTTGGTGACCCAGAATGTAAGTGATATTTTTGTCCTAAATGAGAAGTTTTATGATGAAGCAAATAGTAAAACTGTGTGATATTTCAATCAGAATGTGTTACTTTTTCAACTTTTTTTTATTTGAGGAGTTGCATGTCTATATATGGTCAATGCTTGGCATATCTTAACATACAAAATTACGAATTCATTTCTGCCTGGTATTTACTTTTGCAGATTTCCTCTACTGGATTTTGTCATTCAAGAATGGAGTTAGCACAACGTGTATTTTCTAATTTTATTGTTTCTCTAGTGTCAAAAATGCCTTTAATACTATGGCAAATATAAGAAGACATAAAATGGCAGTTTTGGGGTTTTTTAAATTTTGTTTCTTAAATGTATGAGTAAAGGTTTGACTTAAAGAAAAGCTTAGCCATTTTTCAGTTATTAAACTTACTTGAAGTGAATTTTAGTTGATATACCTTAAAAAGTGAAAGACGTGGTGTGAGTTTGTTCCTTGTTAACATAGCTGTATGTTTTAATGATTTTATTCGGGATGTTAATTACACTTTAAGTTTCACTTTCTATTTTTGATAGGTAATAATTAATTCAACAAATTAAAATTGCATGAGAATGTAAGCATAAATAAAATGTGGTCTGTGGCATCAATTATCATACATCTGATGGGTTAAGCAGAGAAGTAAATTATGCATAAATTTTAAAAATCAGGTAAAGCATGCACATGATAAAAAATTTTTTTTAATTAAATGAAAAGCTTTGAACAACCAATCTTTATCTGGCATGTTGAATAATGGTGGCAGGGTAAAGTGGTCATGAGGATTGTCCCATAGGTATAATTATAAAATCTGGACAAAATAGGGGCACCTGAGTAGCTCAGTTACTTAAATGTCTGACTTCATCTCAGTTCATGATCTCATGGTTGGTGGGTTCTAGCCCTGTGTCGGGCTCTGTGTCAGGCTCAGAGCCTGAAGCCTGCTTCAGATCTGTGTCTCCCTCTCTCTCTCCCCCTCCCGCTCCCCCTCTCACATTCTGTCTCTTTCTTTCTCAAAAATAGATAAAGTATCATATGCTTCAGGTATTTCTTATTAACTTAAAGTTATCACACAAAAGACTTTTACTAGTCAGTCATGTGACCTTGAGTAACTTACTTTATCTATATGACACTAATATCCTTGTTGAAAATGAAGATAGTAATAGTAACTACCTCACTGGAATTATTGTGAGGAATTAAATAAATATATGTATAGAATTTACCATAGTGCTCAGTACTTAACTATTATGATTATCATTATCTTTATTACAAGTCTACAAATTTTAACTATAATCAATACAGAGAGGAATTCAATATCCATGTCGTGTATGGTATCTGACTTCGGGTATAATTGACATTAAATGTTAACCCCCTAAAGCTGACACTGATAAAAACTTAGCCTACATTTGATGGAATGTTTTGCTAAAAACTCATTTTCTCTCACATTCAGTTTCATACTACATGAAATGCAATATTGAAAACCACATTAATAACTATAGGATAATAGTGCATCAGAGAACTTTCACTTGAAAATTTAAATTTTCCAGTTTAAAGTAATAAATTGCCATTTTTGTAGAGAGAGCGCTCTAATGGCATGATAGTAGATTAAGAACACAAGCTCTGCACGGTTAGACACAGCTTATTTTAAGTCCCAGATCTGCCATCCGGTAGTTATGACTTGACATTGGACAAGTTAGTTTAATGTTTCAAAATCCCCAAATTCGTCCTCTGTATAAGAGGGCAGGGATTCCTCCCTCAGAGCCTTCTTATAAGAAGTAACGGATGGGCCTACACAATTACTTAAGTGCAATCATTGCTGTTGTCATCATAATTATTCTCAACTGGGAAAACAGTTAAAGATGGTAGGCCTCTAAATAAAACTGCAGAGTTAACATTTTCTGACTAACAGCCACCTGTCCTATGACGCCAGGCCTATAAAAGGGAATCTCTCTCTCTTCTTACATGTATTAAAGCAGCTTCTTGTTTGGAATGAACTGCTATAGATCACACACATTTGAAGTATAACTTCTGGGGGGTGCCTGGGCAGCTGGATCAGTTAAGACTCTGACTCTTAGTTTGGCTCAGGTCACAATCTCAGGTTGTGAGTTTGAGCACTGCGTCGGGTTCTGCACTGACAGCTGCAGAGCCTGCTTGGAATTCTCTGTCTCTCTGTCTCTCTATCTCTCTCAAAATAAATAAATAAGCATTTAAAAAATCAAGCATAACTTCTGTCATCTAGAAGCATATAGCTTTACTTTAAAAAATCACGAAGAATAATTGAGTGACAAAATTGTAACATGGGAACTATGTGACAGTGTCTATAAATGAACAAAAACCTACAGAAGGTAAAAATCAAAATAAGTACAATGTTGGACAAGGAAACATTATAAATTGCAAGTGGTTTGGATGTGCGTTAACATGTAGAATAGCAGAGAGCAGGAGGCCACAAAGACCAAGATATTTCATGAACTATCACCCACAAACGTGTCATTTCTGACACTTCTGACTCTCCATGCTTTTTCCTCAAAAGTAGTGTAGATAGATTCTATCAGTCATTGTGCATTAAAATTAAAAGCATGACCTCACATAATAAGAAAGTAGAGGTTTTGAATCTTATGTGTACTAACTTTACATAAAAATTAGCAACTCCTGTACCTCTTATAAAGTAATCAGAATCTTTCTTTAAAGTTAAAACAACATTTCTAATATAGCTGATTCTTGGGCTTATACAAGTGAAATGTTTTATGGAAAGAATTACAACAAAAACATAAACTTAAAATTTGACTGATAAGTGCAGATCAATACAAAGCACAGGAAAATGTGACAAAGGACAAACATGACCAGTAATTGTTTTTACTAGTTTTTACTGATGTATTGGTAAATAAATTTTTGTTAAATGGATAATTGCACAGTGCATGTCCAAAATGTTTGCTTTTTGGAAATTTACCTTTTTAAAAATCATGATGAAAAATCTATCAGCAAAGATACTTGAGACCTGCATACCTCACCTCCAGTTTTCCCAAAACAAACACATCTGTCTCTCTTAATACAGGTTATCACTTTATTTTTAAAAACTTTTAAATGTTTATTTACTTTGGAGAGAGAAAGAAAAAGAGGGAGAGAGAAAGAGTGTGAGCAGATGTGGGGGGGTGGTGCAGAGAGAGAGGAAGACACAGAACCCGAGGCAGGCTCTAGGCTCTAAGCTATCAGCACAGAACCTGAACTCACAAACCGTGAGATCATGACCTGGGCCGAAGTCGGACACTTAACTGACTGAGCCACGCAGACACCCCTAAAATTTGTTTTAAAGTTTATTTATTTTTAGAGAGACAGAGACAGCATGAGTGGGGGCAGGGCAGGAGAGAGAGAGAATCCCAAGCAAGCTCTGCATTGCCATTGCACAGCCCAACGCCAGGCTCAATCCCACCAGCTGTGAGATCACAACCTGAGCCAAAATCAAGACTGAGCCACCCAGGTGCTCCAAGAGCTCATTACTGAGTAATAAGCAGGTATATAAGGACAGTAACATTTTGGTGATTTATACTTCCCCCTAAAAATGTACAACCAGGCTAGCATGAAGAAAATTATTAAAAGTGAACTTAACAGGATCCTGCCATCTGTTTAGAAGTGCAAATGCTGAACTCAAGGAGAACCCAGAACGCAGAATGAATCAGGTAGAAATGGACTCCATGATTCCTCCTGTAATACTGACAAAACTGTCATGAAAAATCAAGTGATACTATTTACAATCATGAAGACTATAGTAAGAATCAACATTACAAAGGAGTAACACAATGTATATGAAAATAAAAACACAAAGTAAATAATTTCACAACTTAGTGACATTCAACCAATAACAAACTTTTCAGGATAGAGAGAATGCATTTTTAAGTAATGATTCTTGAACTGCAAAGTAAATTTACTTCTATTCATATTAAAACTGAATGTTTAATAAAGACCTAAAAAAATTAAAATGGATTTCTCAGCCAACCTCCAAAAATCTTCTTGCTATTCCTCATACATCTTGCTGTATTAAAAGTCAATAAAATATTTTTTACCTTAGCACTGAAGTCTATTCAATCATGTGAAAAGAGACAGTGATAGGAAAACATGCTAATTAATTAATCATTAATGATTTTGCTGTATAGAAACCAATTGGCAATATTTATTGACTTAATTATGTGTAAGTCATGAAGCTAAGTCTGATTAACCCATTGATATATATATATGAGGTAGTATTTGCTCTTCAATGTAAGAAACAAACAGGGAAATTATATAGTCATACTCACGTTTAATATAAGGATTAATTCTAAGACCCACGTATATATAACAAACCATGGAAAAAAGAAAAAAACATGCTCAATTTAACTTTAAAACACTGGTTTCTTCCTTATAACTTTTATTTTATGTTACGACAACCTGTTTAAAAATAGATTTTTAAAAATCACATATTGTGTAAATGCAAATATCAAAATATTAGCAAAATAAACCGGTTCAGTTATTTCTAAAACTTTTTCACATTCAGAGCATGAATTTTCTGAATCACTTTCCAACTCAAAATCACTGATGTCTGTTTTCTTCTATAAGTATCAAAGCTTTTGCTGAGTACCAAACTGCCCAAAACTCAATGGAATAAAGCAATAAACACTTATTGCCTGCATATCTGAAGTCGCTGTATGTTGGTTTGCTAATATTGGTTAAATTTACTTAGATGTGTGACAGTTAGCTGGCTATTGGCTGGGGGAGGTTGGCTTTAGCAATGTGTCTCATCTTCCACCAGGCCACTCTAGGAAAGTTCTCATGGGGATGGCATATAAACATAAGCTCCTTTTCAAGCTTCTATTTACATCATGTAAACTAATTCTCCGTTGGTCAAAGCAAGGGTCCAGTGCCAAAGTATGTAGCAGGCCAACACTCCCCCATCATTGGTGCTGGCACTGCAAAGTTACACTGTAAAGAAATGAATTCACAGAAGGGTGAAGAACTAAATCAATGAAGTTTATCTCACAACACAAAATGACCTTTGTCATTTCTTAACAGAATGCTTCATCATTGTCCCCAGGGCTTTCTTCCAAGTACACAGTCTGCAAGTTTTGAAGCCCATAAGCAATGACAACTATATCCCAACTGCTACTTGGTTCTTCATAAGTGTAATATTCATCCCAATTTCAGAGATGTTAAAAATATGCATGTTAAAATCAATGAAATATGGCAACACAATACTCCCTAAGTACTATTCCACATGGGAAAACTCTTTCATTCTATAGTACTAGGAAAATATTTACCTCTCTTGAAGAACTAGCATGTTTTCTCCTTTGCAACCACACGAATTATGCTAAATATATAACGGGACACTTAGTTTCACTTTGGGTTCAATGACAGTGATAATATTAATACTCTTGGCTTGAACATCTGCACCTTTCTTATCTTCATGGTTTTGATTTCCTATTTTTATTGGAAGTTACTTTTTAGGGCTGTTGTGATTAATATTTTTGATAACAGATCTTTCCAAGCACGTGTAGCAATGCCTGATATATACTTAGTGCTCAATAAGTATGAGCTATGCATCATTATTACTATTTGTTTTATTTATTATTTGCCTTCCTTTTATTATAAACTTTCTCAAATGTGCCATGAAAAAAAATGAGTTCAGCAAATATAAAGCTGTTAAAACTGTTTCCAAGAGCAGTACAGAATTTTAATGACCTAGAAACAGATTTAGGGCAATATTTACATAAACAAGAAGGAAGAAGTGGTAGGAGGTGTTCATATAAAATAAGCAAATAGAAAATAGCATCTAATAAATGTTTCTTGACTTGAACCAAGGGACTGACTTCTCCCAAAATCTTTAAGCTCATATAAAAACTCCCTTCTGGACGTGTCCATGTAAATGCCTGCAAGTCACCTACAATTGAACTTTATGAGTACAGCCCTAACAGAGAGCAATTACTTACATTACCCCAAAAGTCCATGAGTTATTTTTGTTATTCCCTCTTCCTCACTGTCTACATCATGTGTAACAATTAGCCCTGTAGATTCTGATCTCAGAACATACTAAAAAGCCATGTACTTCCCTCTCTCCTAGTCTCCTGTTCCATCTCACCACCATATATATTGTTTGACCACTGTAGTAATTTTCTAACTAGTTATCCTTTTCCCGCTCTTATTCACCCACAAACATTTTCACTAAACAGACAGAGTGTTTTTGAGTATAAATCAGATTCTTTTCAAGTTCTTCCCACTTTTCTTAGAGTGAAACCCAAACTGTTCTTTCTGGATTAAACATCCTACTTGATCTCAATACTTGCTAATGTCCCTGACCCTGTGACACTTCCATCCTTACCCAGTACATTCAAGGAGAATTTCTTTAAGTATCTCAAACACCAAGCAAGTACCTTCCTCTGGTCTTTTGCTCTTCCCTCGACCTGTAATCTTCTTCCTCTGATCTTGGCTTGCCCCTTCTTGATAACCAGCTTGTTATTTCAACTTCAATGTCAGCCTCTCAGAGTGGTCTTTTTTGACAATTCTAACTAGAGCAGCCAACCACACATTCTTATCACATCACTCTATTTCAGTTACCTACAGGGCATTTACCATAGCCTGATAGGCTTTCTTGTCTCTTTGCCTGCTTGTCTGTTTTCTTTCATTTCTACTACACCCCTAAATAGAACTTAAGTTAAATGATGGTGCGCCTAGGTGGCTCAGTCGGTTAAACACTCAACTCTTGGTTTCAGCAGAGTCCATGATACCGGTTTGTGGGCTTGAGTCCCAAGTCGGGCTCTGTACTGACAGCATGGAGCCTACTTAGGATTCTCTCTCTCTGCTCTCACTGTCCCTCCCCTACTCTCTCTCTTTCTCAAAATAAATAAACTTTAAAAAATTTAATAAAGAGGGAATTTAAGTTAAATGAAAGTAGGGAAAATGTTTACCATGTTTAGGTGATATCTCCAGTGTCTAGCTTCTAGAATATTAGTGGATTATGGTAAGTCCTCAGTAAATATTGGCTGAAGGACTCCTGGGTGACTTACTTTGTTAAGCTTCCAACTCTTGATTTCAGCTCAGGTCATGATTTCACAGTTAGTGAGTTAGAGCCCTACACTGGGCTCCACACAGTGCAGAACCTGCTTGGATTCTCTCTCTCCTCTCTCTCTGCCCCTCCCTTTCTTTCTCTCTCTCTCTAAAAATAAATAAAGTTTAAAATCAATAAATACATACTGACTGATGAAATGAATGGATGGTAATGTGGAAGGAGGACTTGGGAACTGAGAGGACACTAATAGGGAGAATCACATCACAAATTGTGTTCCTAGCAGTTGAATAGCTTCTTCATTCTAGAAAACGGTCTGGTGGCAGAACTGAAATTCTTTGGAATTCTAAGGAGAGCCTATGGAACAAATCTTAACTGATAAAGTCTCTAAGTCCCTTTCACTGGGTGGGGGGTTACAAGCACTTTATTCAGACCACCAGAGGGCTAATAGGGAGAGCTATGAGACACAAATAAACTTAGGAAATATGATTTCTACCTAATAGTAAGAATGAATAGAAATTACAGAAAGAGTATTTCTAATTTTGAGCCTACTTGGAAAATTCTAATTGATAATCTGGTTAAAATTTTTCAAATATATTATACCCTAAATGCATTACTCATAATTTATTGATACATTGTGACCAAACTGCAGTGGAAACAAAATTTTATTTTATACTCTCTACACTTTAATCTCTATTAAATAACAATTTAAAATTCAGAGAAGAAAAAATTTGATCAGAATTGTAGTCTTTATTTTATAATATCCCCAAATGATACATTTAGTATAATTTAAATCATAGCAAAGTTTATCTGTATTATTATTATTTTTATAAAAATGAGACAGTATAGGATACACGCATTTTTGTTTGTTTGTTTTTGTTTATTTTTTTAAGTAGGCTTCACACATAACAGAGCTCAACACAGGGCTTGAACTCACAACCTTGAGATCAAGATCTGAGCTCTGATCTAGAATCAGATGCTGAACTGACTGAGCCACCCAGGTGCTGCTAGGATAAAAGTTCTAAAGCTTACTGCCCAGGGTGACATACTTGTTCTACCATTTACTAGTTCGTGGCCATAGTTAACTTTCTTAAGCTTTCTAATGCTGTTTTCACGTGTGTACAAAAAGAACTTTTCAAATAAGTTTGTGAGGGCTAAACTAGATTACACACACAAATTTATTAGCATAGTACCTGAGACATAATAGCCATATAGTTAGTAACTATTATTAGTGCATTATTTAATTGTGGTAAATAAGCTTAGGAATTCCCTGATCTTGCATCCATGGGTTCACAAAGCATATAGGAACAGGAAGCCTCCGGATGAAAGCATCCAATATTAGGTGATCAAGCCTAGGTATTCAGAGGTGCCTGGGTGGCTCAGTTGGTTAAGCATCCAGCTTCAGCTCAGGTCCTGATCTCACAGTTTGTGAGTTCAAGCCTTGTGTCAGGCTCTGTACTGACAGCTTAGAGCCTGGAGTCTGCTTTAGATTCTATGTCTCCGTCTCTCTCTGCCCCTCCCCTGCTCATGTTCTGTCTCTCTGTCTCTCTCTCAAAAATAAATAAACATTAAACAACAACAACAACAAAAAGATTAGGTATTCAGGGAAGAAGTGCCCCCCCCCCCCAAATTAGTACAATAGCAGAAAGCTGCTTTCACAGGAGGGAAGACCAGAATAGGGAAACAGATTAACAGGGCTATACACCCCAGCAAGACAAAGTTGCCCATAGGGGAGCTTATTAGCAAAATAAAGATGCCTTGTTAACCCTGAGGTAGCATGCTCTATCTGTCTTATCCCCTAGGCAAGCAAGGATAAACAGACATGGTACCTCATGCCTGCCATAAACAACCACTGGCCAGCTCTGGGATTTTGTTTTGTATTGACTCAAACTCCTAACAGGAGTATCTTCAAAACCCTATTTCTCTCACACAGGAGTTAATGTTCACAGTTACACTGTCTCTTTCTGCATGTCCATCATACTTGTAAGCCTTCAGATCCTAATAAAAACGGAGCAAGGACCCTTACTTGGGGCTCTTGTCTCCTCCTGGACCTTAGGCTCTCTCGCATTTTAATCCTGAGTCTGTTCTCTTGCTGGACAAGAGAGAATTCTAGACCCAGGATCTATGACACTTAATGAATAGTTTTAATGATTATTTTTACAAAAACTAGTTTTTGTAGAATATAACACTTTTTTGGCTTTTTAAGTTTTTGTTTTAATTCCAGTTAATTATCATACAGTGTTATATTAGTTTCAGATGTACAGTGATTCAACATTTTCATACATCACCCAGTGCTCAAAAAATATAACATTAACATAATTTTAGAAGGAATTGATTAAAAGGCACAAATGAAACAGCTGATGAATATTAATGGACTAAAACATAGATAGCCCAAGCACAGTGTAGTAATGGTGGAATAGGAATGAGGTTTAGGATTGGGGGACAGTTTTGGAACATACTAGGGAAGAAGAGAAAGCAAAACTAGAGGCCAAAGAAAACTATATCTTAAAAATGAATTATTTTTAGTTTGCAGATATATTAGCTAACAACTCAAAATAATCACTTAAATAATAGGGACAATTCAGGTTAAAAACATTCATTTCAGGGGCGCCTGGGTAGCTCAATTGGTTAAGCATCTGACTTCAGCTCAGGTCACAATCTCACGGTCCGTGAGTCAGAGCCCCGTGTCGGGCTCTGTGCTGTCAGTTCAGAGCCTGGAGCCTGCTTCGGATTCTGTGTCTCCCTCTCTCTCTAGCCCCTCCCCAACTCACACTGTCTCTCTCTGTCTCTCAAAACATGAATAAACTTTAAAAAAAATAAAAAACAAAAAACAAAAAAACATTTATTTCATAATATATCTATTGAAAGCAACAACAAACACATGATCTAAATATTCAGTAATTGAAATTATTTTCCCCAACATATCACATTGCTTGTTTTGGGGCAGGATTTTTAGTTTTAAATTTAATGAAAAACCTATAACCGCATACAGCAAATATGAATACTAAGTTCGACTAAATGAAATCGTAATTGAAATCATAATCCTAATAGAATCAGGTGTTACTTTTGGTTGAAAATTAGTTTTATCACACAAATATCTTCATTTTAAATTGTCAACATAGCCATATCCACCTCTATACATAAAAGAGAGAGAAAGAGAGAGAGACAGAGACAGAGAGAGACAGAGAACAAATTTCACCATACTTCATTATCAGAGTTCCAGGTGGTGTAATGATAAAGGAAGTCATAAGTAGTAATTAGGTATATCTACAGTTCTCTGAAGGGTCCAGAGAACCAGTGAAGAGCATGCAGATAAGAACATTGCCCACACTGCAGGGCTATTCTGGTGACTGCCATTGCAGTCCACCACTGAGCCCTGACCACACTCCAAAAGGGCTGCCAAAAGCTCTTCCACAGCCAATCCCTAAAATCAGACCTGTCACCACCACTCTTGTCAGAACGTGCAGCCTGCATGCCAACAGCCACCTTCACTCAGAGCTCCTGAGGTATCTCCTTGGAGGAACCAGGCTCACATGCTGCAAGGGAGCCTCTAAAAGACAAGTTAGCTCTTCAGTCTCCAGACAGAAGGGACTTGAAATGGGTACAGAGTGAGACGATACATACTGTTTGCCATGTTTCCCCATTCTGTGGTTTTGAAAAATTTTAGCATTTCCTGCAAGATGCCAAAATCTCTGACTTGCCTACACTTCACACCTACAAGACACCTTCTTCTCCTCCAGTAAACCCTTTTTCCTTCCCCACCAAAATATTTCTGAGAGATTCAAGAGACACATTACAATTCTAACAAGTCCTTTCTCTCTATTCAAGTTGCAAATCAAACTGCTGCTTGAAGTCATTTTTACCCTATCCCTGATGGTGCCATGTGCTGACCCTGCCATTTCCAGTGTCTAAACTCCTCAGGATTATAATAACACCAACAGTAATGACACACTTTTAATATGAACTGGCCCTCAAACACTATTTCATATACTTTTGCAAATTTCATCTTGTCAACACTTTATAATGATTCAGGGAAGCTGGTACTACCTGCTGGCAGTGTACTGCCTTACATGGGGGCACTGCTCACACACCATCACTATGTTATTAATACTTCCATTTGTGCAAGCACACAAATATTAGTCTTCACCAAAGTTCACTGATGCAGCAAATGGCAGAGCAAGTTTTCAAACCCAGGACCAGACTGGAGAGGTGCAAGTGCTAGCAACCATGAGAAGGGGAGCCGTACTTCCCACTCCTGATTCTGCAGACGTTAGTTGGCTAGGTCTCAAAGCCATGTGTGCCCAGAATCTTATTACTGAGTTTTGACTGAAAAATCTGAATGATGTGGTTGACTGTTGCAATGATATATAAATGACATTAATGGTTAATAAATCTAAGAAAATATTATTAAAATATAGTATTAACTATGTGGTGTGTGTACTAATTAATTGCAAGTGTATTTTAATAAAATACCTATTACTTATTTCCCCATATATTCTTAGGTTGTATCATTACGCTTAATGAGTTGTGTACTTTTTTCAGTCATCAAAATATTAGTTTCAAATATTGGTAAGAATCAGTTGTACCTTCTTTCCTTTTTTATAGTTTCTCATGGGCACACATGAGAAACTAAATAACATATAGATGTACTAGAAGATCTTGATTCCTGTCTTCCTAGGGATAGAATGGTTCATGGGTTTTGGGGTTTCATTTGTTTCTTTCTAGCTTGGCCTTCTGTATTCAATCTTTTAATTGATATTTTAGTTTTATCAAGGGAGTCCAACAAGTTGTCAAAATGCAAGCTCCAAACTGTTCTGTGAATAATTAAATGACAGTTAAGTTACCTGGGAGTCTAGACATAACAAATTGTATCTGATTCCTTTTGAACCTTTTTATAATATTATTGGCTAGACAGAGTATGAATGACAGAAAAAAAAGGGAAAAAAGAATTTAATTCATGTGATAATGCAAGACCTGAAACTGTAATTTAGGCAATATGAAATCTATCTAATTTTACTAGCATAACAAAGATTAACTGAATAATCTCTCATTCTTAACTAATATTCAGCATTTAATTTGGATTCTAAAGTTACTTCTTTCCTGAACTGAGAAATCTTATATTTTACTTCTGTCTTGTCATACAACTAGTGAATAATTGCATTGTTTGAGTGCAATTATTTTTGATAGCTGGTCATAAAACTGTCATATATTTAATGAATTGTATAAGTCACATTCAATAAGAAAACAGTAAGAATATGGTTTTATTTAGGAAGATTTTTAATTCACAACAATAAATCTAATTTTCTTTAGTTTCCTAGCCTTGGTTTTCTTACTGTGAGTTTTTTGTCTTGGCAAAACACACCTAGCATGTATTCAAAAAACACTAGAAACATTTTTTTAAATTTATTTATTTTGAGAGAGAGAGAGAGCACGAGCAGGGGAGGGGCATAGAGAGAGGGAGAGAAAAAGAGAATCTCAAGTAGGCTCCACACCATTAGTGCAGAGCCTGATGCAGGGCTCGAACTCATGAACCGTTAGACTGTGACCTGAGTGGAAACCAAGAGTCAGATTTAACTGACTGAGCCACCGAGGTGCCACTAGACTAGAAACATTTATGATGACAATTCATAATCATGAAATGTGTTCAGGGTTGGACATGTTTGATACTAACACATCAGGGGCACATTAAAAGTGATTCTTTCCTGTTCTCTTTTCATCTTTAAAACTTACACAATTAAATAATAACTATACTGCTAGTTCAATGATATTTAAAGCTGCTAAAATTATAGATTAGTACACAAATAGAATGCATATGACAACATTATAGAGTTAGAAGAATTTCCTTTTTATGCAATTTGACTTTTACAAAGGCTTAGTGGTGTAATAAAAAAACATTTGCGAAAGTTCACATAGTTTGAAATGGCAAGAACTCAGGCTAGATCCCATGTCCTGGCCCACTTAGCTTTGCAAGATGTAGGAAAAAGTTGAGGAGACATCGGTGCATGAATTATGTCTACTGCAGTATTTTCACACTCTGCCACTATTCACCTTAATCAGTACCACAGTCTACCTTCTTCTAATAGAAACATCTTGTCAAAATCGGTCTAGTTCATGACCAGCCTTTTATCCAAAGGTCCTGTGATTCTCCTTCTACTGCAGTAACACTTTCCAGAGCTCAAGACAAAACTCTGAAGCGCTTTGTGTCCCCATTCACCTACTCCACCTCCAGTTTCATGGTCAGATCCAAGAAATACAAAGAGTAAAACTTTATATTTTCTAATCCTACTAATGACACCCAGAACTGTTATCCAGAAAATTAGATAAATTTAATGTCATTTTTAAGTCTCTCATAAAGATAGGTACAATTAGCATTTCCTCTTGAATTACAAACGCTAAGCTGTTTGAGGATTTTCCTTCTTGCTGTGATGATTTCAGTAATTTCACTCCAGTGTCAACAAAGATAGATGTGGCCCTTTATGCCAAGTCACTAGCCTTCCTTCTGAACTCCCTCAAACTGGTCTTCCCTCATCTAGGTTTAGACTTTCAAATATGCTTTTAAATGAATCATTAATCTATAGCCAGACTCAGACAAAAAAACACAAATAGTGACACGTAAGGATCCCTTCTCAAAAAGGATCTTTTCTTTTTCTTTCAGTGCTCCTGCCATATTTCTATTAGCTTGTACTTGAGAATTTCAACTTTCAACCCAAGGTTATGTTTAATGGTAGAATGAGGCAGGATGATCAAATCCAACCATTCTAAAAAGATTTATTGCATCAATAATTTCTGGAAATAATTTGGGAGGTTGTTATTTGCATCCATGTATTAGTATAGAACATTTAATTCTGGTCATACTGGAAGAAATACAATAGCATTGAACACATTATTGACTATATGGTACGTGTTCAGAAAATACTTGATAACTAATATATAAAGAACTTATACAACTCAATACCAAACCAAACAAAAACACAAATAATCTGATTAAAAGTAGAAGAAGACCTGAACAGATATTATTCCAAAGAAAACATACAGATGGCCAACAGAGACATGAAAAGATGCTCAACATCATTAATCATTAGGGAAATGCACATCAAAACCATAATGAGAAATCACCTTATACTTGTCCAAATGGTTAATCAAATGGTTAATATAAAAAAGACAAGAAGTAACATGTTATTCAAAATGTGGAGAAAAGAGGACACTTAATGCATTGTTGGTGGGAATGTAAATTTGTGCAACCACTGTGGAAAACGGTATGAAGATTCCTCAAAAAAATTAAAAATTAAAAAAAAAGCCACATAATCTAGTAGTCCCACTACTGGGTGTTTACTCAAATAAATTCTAATTTGAAAACATATATGCACCCTTACATTTATTGAACATTACTTACAAGGGTCAATATATAGAAGCAGCCTAAGTGTCCATTGATAGATCAATGGATAAAAAAGATATGGTGTATGTGTAACAGAATATTGCTCAGCCATAAAAAAATACCTTGCCATTTGTGACATAGATGGGCCTAGAAGGTATGCTAAGTAAAATAAATCAGACAGAGAAAGACAAATACCATAAGACTTCGCTTACATGTGCAATCTAAAAAACAAACAAAAAACAGAAAAAGAATCATAAATACAAAGAACACAAGTGGCTACCAGAAAGGAGAGCTTGGAGAACTGTGCAAAAGAGGTGAAGGGGATTAAGAGATACAAACTTCCAGTTACAAAATAAAAAAAGGATGAAATACAGCATGGGGAATATAGACAATAATATAATAACATATAGTAGCAAATTATAATTACACTTATTGTGGTGAACACAATTTAATGTATAGAATTGTCAAATCTTTATGTTGTACACCTGAAACTAATGTAAAAATATATGTCAATTATATTTCAATTAAAAAAGGCAATACTTGATAACTGATAGCTTTGGCAAAAGTCAAATAAAGTATTTGGGTAAGAAAGAAATATATATAGATATATACATATATAGATATTTTAGTTAATATGTTATATTTAACAGGAAATGAAACTGACAGTGACATTTAAAGCACTTAACAGCCAAAACAGTATAGGTAATGATCACTCATGATAGATAATGACCAAACATTATTTAACCCTGAGCAGTCTACAACCCTGAGATTCTGACCATAAATGACCAGTGGCCATAACTGCGTTCTCATTAAATGTTAACCTTGGTATAATGTTACCCCTTCTAAGGCAGCATCTTCCACTCTAACATTATATGAAATCAGAACAGAGCTGTAGTTTCTCATACTCTAATTTCACTACTTGAAAGAATTAGGTCCCAATAAGATATAATCAACAAATCATAACAAAGCAATCAAATGAAAACAACTATATGTTGGTAGAACCAATGTATCTGTTTTTTTTTCTATCAAATAATTTTCATTTCCTAACCTATAAGAAATTGTGCCTAAAGTCACATAACAATGGTGATTTTCAGTAGCGCCCTGGAATCCCTACAGGAAGGTAAGAACTGCTTTAGACAGGAATTGATTAAATGACAAAGTAGAATAATCATACTTGCCAGCAAAAGATGATAAAGTTCTGTAAAAAGAATAGCAAAAAGGAACATGTGTCATAAAATTTTAACTAAGAAAACAAAATTTCGTAATTGAAATGTAAATCTGAAATGAATAAATTTTAATCTTTTTCATCAATCCTCAAAATTCGAGCAAATAAGACTGTTGTATGTGGGGGGAAAATACCCACTTATTGTGTCTGAACTACCTCTTCAAAACTCTGAAATAGAAACTTATCTTATGAAAGGAAGTGTCATACAAAAATCTTATAAAATAATATATGAACATATATATATAAATATTATGTATTATATGGATTTCATATAAACTGAAATTAGAAGAGTAATTCTGGATAGCAATTCGGATTATAACCTTTTTCCTTCTGCAAGATTATAATTATAGAGGGCAAAGTCATAGCTATTTTTAATACATTAATTTGCTTCTTATAGATGTGATATAAAAACTTCATTCCCCACTGCAAGTTATGAAAAGGTGTGACTTTATTCCAGTACTTATTAATCCTACAAATGAATCTATCTAAAATTCTAGTGCTCATTTCCACTAGAAACATCGTTATTATAACAACTGAAAATTAATGCCATTATGGATCAGCATCTTCCAGAACTAAAATGTTATTTACATTAAAAAGAATTATTTGTTACTGACTATATAATATAAATTAGCTTATTGTGTATTCAAACTTAAAGTTCAGTAGTGTCAGAGATAAACATTCTTTTCAATTTTAAGAAAAAATTTACAGATAATGAACATTAGAAAAAAAACATATATGTGGTTAAAAAATCATAACTCAGTAGTCACACTATATTATTGAAATAATCATTAGGCCCCTCCCCTCCTCATGTTCAAGCGTGCTCTCTATCTCTACTAAATAAATGAAATAAACATTAGAACATAAAAATATAACATATAAATGTAGTATACATATATAAAAGTATATAAACAAATAAAATAATAATTTAATAATTTAACAATATATTTATATAAGTATATAAATATAAGTTAATATTGACATATACATTTTAACCTGTACTATTGAATAAGTAAACTACTGAATAATGTGAAACTATTTTTTACATGAGAAAGACTTTATGTAATCTCAAGTTAAGTTAATAACTGATTTTCTGTTGTCTGCTTAATTGTGCCCATCAGTCTCTTGGTATCCTGAGAGAATATGGTGTCCTTCTTGAATATAAATTAATAATAATTTCAATAGAAATAGGAATAGAACAATAATAGCTAATATTTATATAAAGGTTACCACATGCCCTGTACTTTCCAAATCCTTTACACACATTAACTCATTTTATATGTTTATTATGAGGTTAGTTCTATTACTTTTTTAAGTTTTATTTATTTAAGTAATCTCTACACCTAACTAGGTTCTCAAACTCATGACCCTGAGATCAGGAATTGCATTTTCCTCCAATTGAGCCAGCCAGGCACCTTGAAGTTAGTCCTATTATTTAAATTGTTTTTAGTTTTTTTTTAGTTAAGTGTATCCATTATTAAGAGAGTGAGAAAGAGAGAGAGCACAAACGGGGGAGGGGCAGAGAGAGAGGGAGGACCCAGAATCCAAAGCAGGCTCCAGGCTTGGAGCTGTCAGCACAAAGCCCAACATGGGGCTGGGACTCTGGAATGGCGAGATCCTGACCTGAGCTGAAGTCAGACACTTAACCAATTGAGTCATTCCAGCGCCCTGAGGTAGGTTCTATTATTAATCCTACTTTACGGATGAAGAAACTGATGCACTGAAAACTTTGGTGATTTGCCCTGGCTGACAAAACCAGTCAGTGAGGGATCTGAAATAAGTGGTCAGATAGCTTTGTTCTAGAGTGTATGGTAACACAATGCTACAGTGATTCAGTTTAGCTAATTTTTTTATGTCTTAGAAGTTAAGTCTAAAATTCAGAGTTGGGCTTTCTTGGCATTGGATAGTAAATATGATTTGTCAAATATTTAAAAAAAATTTTTAACATTTACTTATTATTGAGAAACAGAGAGAGACAGAGCATTTGAATGGGAGGGGCAGAGAGAGGGGTAGATACAGAATCTGAAGCAGGCTCCAGGCTCTTGAGCTGTCAGCACAGAGCCCTATGCAGGGCTCAAACCCACAAGGTGGTGAGATCATGACCTGAGCCCAAGTCGGAGCTCAACCGACTGAGCCACCCACGTGCCCCTCTATTTGTCAAATCTTGACACTAAAACCATGCCATCTTTATTACTATAGTTTATATGTCTTGAAATCAGATAGTATTAGCCCTCCTATTTTATTCTTTTCTAAGTATGTTTTGCCTGTTTTAGGTCTTTTGCATTTCTATATGATATTCAGAATCAGCTTACCATTTTCTTCAATGAAAGAATTCTAGGACTTTGGGATTGTATTGAACGTATTGGTCAATTTAGGGACACTGATATCTTAATCTTCCTACCCACAGGTATGATACAGTTCTTGATATATTTATGGATTCCTTAATTTCTCTCATCAATGTAATTTTTAATATACAGCTCTTTCAAATTTCTAATTAGATATAGTCCAAAATATTTCTTATTTGTTATGCTTTTGTAAATAGTATGGTTCCCTAATTTAAACATCTGAATTGTTTTTTATAAGAATTTAGAAAATGGTTTTGTACTGTTGATCATATATCTTACAATCTAGCTATGTCATTTATTAGCTTTAGTTTTTTTGTTTTGTTTTGTTTTGAACATTCTAATAGATTTTCTCAACAGCCAATCATGGTATCTGTGACTAAGGACAGTTTTATATCTCCTTTCCAATTTGGAGGCCTTTAATTCAACAGCCCTGCCCTACTGCATTGATTAGAACTATCTGCAAAATGTTGGATAGAAATGGTAGGAACAGATATCCTAATCTGTCCCTAAACTTGGGAGAAAGCATTCAGTCTTTCAGAATTAAGTATAATGTTACTCCCAGATTTTTCACTGATGCTCCTTATAAGCTTGAAAAAATCTGTTTCTATTCCAAGTTTACTGTGAGTATTATTATTAGTAATGGTGTCAGGATTTTGTCAAATGCTTTTAATGCAACTATTGAGATTATCATATGGTTCTTCTCTCTCTTTCTATGTCTTGTTAATGTATTTATCTAATTTTGATATGAGGATAATGGTGGCCTCATAGAATGAATTGGAAAATACTTCCTCCTCTTCAATATTTGGGTAGATGTTATGTAGGATTTATATTATATTTTCCTTATTCAATTGGTAGAATTCACCCATGGAGCAATTTGGGCATAGAGTTTTTAGGAAGGCTTTTAAGTACAAAGTCAATTCTTAGTTGATAAAAGGCTATCAGACTACTTATATCTTCTTTAATGAACTGTGGTAGCTTGTATCTTTTAAAGAACATTTCTTTTTCACTGAAGTTGTAGAATTTATTGACATAAAGTTGTTCATAATATTTTATTATTATCCTTTTAATATCTGTGGATCCATAGTAATGTCTCATTGCTGATACTAAGAATTTGTTTCTTCTCTCTTTTTTCCTTGGGTAGACTGGCTAGAGGTTTATCAATTATATTGATTTTTCTCAAAGAATACTTTTTTGAAATTCTTCCTTATATTTCTATTTTGTATTTCATCAATGTTCTCCCTGATCTTTATTATCTCCTTTCTTTGTTTTAGTTTAATTTGTTATTTTTCTAGTTTTTGAGGTGGAAGCAAAGGTCATTGATTTGACATTTGTCCTTTTCTAATATATGTTTAATGCTACTGATGTACTGGCATCTCTTGCAGTCTGATATGTTGTGGGCAACTGAGAGTGGAATGTAAAATCTGCTGTTTGTGTGGGGGAAAATATTTCTATAAATGTTCTATAAATGTTCATTAAGTCACTTAGACTGAAAATGTTGCTTAACTCTTTCATATCCTTACTACTTGTCTGTGTATTCTATAAATTATTGAGAGAGAGTAATTCTCAGCTATAACTGTGGATTTGTTTATATCTCATTGCAATTCTAACAGTTTTTGCTTTATGTATTTTGCAGCTGTGTTATCATGTGCATAAACTTTAGGATTGTTATGTTCTCTTAAGAATTGACTCCTTTTATTATTAAATACCCATTATTAAAAATTGTTCATCTTTATCCTTGATAATATTCTTTTATTTGAAATCTAAATTATGTGATACTTACATAGCCCCTCCAACTTTCATTGATTAATTTTAGCATTCTCTCCCTATTCTTTTAATTTTAACTATTTGTGCCTTATATTTAAAGTGTGCTTCTTATAAGCATCTTGTAGTTGAGATGTGTTTTTATCCAATTTGACAATCTCTGCTTTTTAATTGAGGCATTTAGACCATTTATATTTAGTGTGAATATTCATATGGTTCGGTTTAAATCATCATATTAATTGTTTTCTTTTATTTGTCCCATGTGTCATTTGTTCTCTTTTATCTCTTTTTATTTCCTACATTTGGTTTAACTGAATATTTTCTTTTTATTCTATCTTATACCCTTGGTTGTTTTATTGGCCCTACTCTCTTTTGTTATTTTTGTGATTGCTTAATGTTATATAGTATACCTCTTTAAGTATATATATTTAACTTATTAAAGCCTACTTTCAAGGGGCACCTGGGTGGCTCAGTCGGTTAAGTGTCTGCCTCTTGGTTTTGCCTCAGGTCATGATCTCATGGTTCGTGAGTTCAAGCACCACATTGGGCTCCACACTGACAATATGGGGATTCTCTCTCTCTCTGCCCCTCCACTGCTCATGCTCTCTCTCTCTCTCAAAATAAGAAAATAAACTTTAAAAATTAAAAAAAATAAAGCTTACTCTCAAGTTATATTATACTATTCTATCTCTTGCTCAGCATGTCACATCAATATCTCCTACTATCCATAATGCTGCTTGTTAAATAATTTCATATATGATTTCAGTGAAAAAATTTGAAAACTCTGCCTAAATTTTTCACCCATACCTTGGATGTTGTTATATAGACTAAAGTAGATTGAATCTGAGTAAGTGTATACGATCAGAATGTAAATTCTGAAAAGACAAGATACCAATATAAAATCTATGTAGTAGTATATTTAGGGTCATAAGATTACATTTTGCTTTGGCAAAACTTTTTTCATTACTTCTGATCACTGGAGTGAAAAACGTTACTGAAAGATACTCTATCTCTATATATTTATTCTCTTTTTTAGTTATGGTCTCACTAGTGTACATAAATATAGCTATATGAGTATACTGTCACTTCAAATAAATACAGAGCTGCTCATTTACATAGGAGCTAACTGAAATTGCAGGGCATAATCTAAAGATCTGGATAACTTAAACATGAAGATAAAGTCATTGTTGCTTAAATCAAATATAATGACTATTCACTGCATAAGCCTCTGTGGTCACATATACCTTTGCCTTTGCACAAATCCTCTTTTTATACTTATAAGATATTTTGGTTAAACTTCCAGAGTCTATGTCCAGGTGACTTAATAGAATTTATTTTATCTCTTTGCTGGAAGGTAATGAAACCCTGGGGTGAAAGCTTATTTAATGTTTAATTTAGAATACTGTTTATAGTCATCAATATAACCATTTTCTTATGTTGTCTGATGACCATTCTTAGTCACATTCTTAAGATGAAATGTGTCCTTTTAAATTTGCCCAGGAGATACAAAGATATTTTGATAGCATGGTCAAATTTAGATTTATTATTAATGCCATGTGAATATTGAAGGATAATCTGTCATTTTTGCAAACCCCAACTAAATGAAAGAAAAACTTCCCATCATATATTTTCCACTGATTCTGAGACTAATTAATTTGTAAAGAAATTTAATATGTTTTTTCAAAATTGTAAAAAAAAAAAAAGATAAACATTAAGGAGAACAAGAATGCTAGAAAACTATAAATTCACCCCAATATTACCAAGTATTTTAAAATAGCTTAATTTGAAAAATAATAATGCACCTTGCCAACACCTGAACAAGAAGAACTATGAAATGTACTCTGTATAACTCATAATTTAGCTATGAATAACATCCTGCACTTTATAAGAAAATAAAATGAAGCACTGAAGAATGTATGATTTGCACTGAATATAGAGAAGGAGTGAGGTTTCCAATCTATTGAAATAGCATGTCTGTGACAGGATAATGAGTCATGACCAATAGCAGTCATCTACTTGCCAACCAAAGGCACATTTATCCTTCTTAATGTCACCAAAATGATGTCACCCTAGATGTATTAATATACTACACTTTCATTTTGAAGGTTAAAATGTAGGTGTAAAAAGTGAAATTCTAAAATGGATTAACATAGTACATCATATAATGCCTTCAAGAGTCATTTTAGTCCTATTGATAGTACAACAAAATTAGAGTCTGTGGAAGGGAAAGAAACCTTTTCTAATGAATAAAATGGAAATAGCAACAAAATCTTCTGAAGAAGAGAGAGCCCTTGAAGTAAACACCTAAATGATATTTGGAAAAGAGTAGGCACTCTATGAAGGAAAGCAAAATTTGTTCATGTGCTAAATCAAATATTAGAAAAACTCTCAATAAGTTGTTAGGATTTCACCTTGGAAACGGATTGCCTATAAAGTTGGAAAAGTGATTTCTCTTCATGAAGTGAAAATGTTTAATTAGCCAACTGCAGTTGGGATTTATCATATTCTAAAGCATCCTCAGGTTTGCCAAAGGCTATAGGCCTATTTGAGTTAATCGATCCTGTATCAGAACAGTAAATCTGAAGAATCCGTATGCCATCCCATATTTCAGTATTGAACATCTTACTAGGAAAAGAAATTCTGGACAAATTATTTGTGTGGTATATGAACAAAAAACCCAATTAAGATTAAAAGAACAATTATAACTTATATGTTGTTTTCTCTATTTTCAGTGGTGATTCTTCATCAGATTTTTTTTCCATTTCCTATTTGATTTTAACTAAATTTATTGTCTTCGTTGGAATATTACCTCAGCTTCTGATTTCTAATGCACCATAGGCAACCATCAAATTTTAACACAAAGTCTACTTCAAATAAAATATATATAGGTAGTCCTCAGAGAACTGGCACCAGCTTTTGCAATGAAGTAGCATAATGCCATCGTCAAAATTAAGTTCCAAAAGAAATGTTTAAAAGCCTGGATTCAAAAGGCTTCTATGGCTTTAGAAATATTGGAAGATGCTGTGCTTAGAATATGTGAAAGAATAAATATGCATTACATTCAAAACAATATTTTGCATTTCATCTTAAGCTGGAGTCTAAGATTAGGAGAACTTATTTAAAAAATTTTTAATGTTTATTCATTTCTAAAAAATATTTTTTAACGTTCATTCATTTTTGAGAGACAGAGAGAGAACCCAAGCAGAGGTGGGGCAGAAAGAGAGGGAAACACAGAATCCGAAAGCAGGCTCCAGCTGTCAGCACAGAGCCCAACACAGGGCTCAAACTCACAGACTGTGAGATCATGACCTGAGCTGAAGTCCGACGCTTAACTAACTGAGCCACCCAGGTGCCACATAATGTTAATTCATTTTAGAGAAACAGAGAGGCAGAGCGCAAGTGGGGAAGGGGCAGGGAAAGAGGGCACACAGAATCTGAAGCAGGGTTTAGGCTCTGAGCTGCCAGTACAGAGCCTGATGTGGGGCTTGAACCCACGAACTCTGAGATCACCACCTGAGCTGAAGTCAGACACTTCACCGTCTGACCCATCCAGGAGCCCCTAGAACTTATTTTTTAAAAATTATTTACCAGTATGTGCGCAAGAAAGATTCATAGAAACTGAGTTTATTGAAATGTGTGTCAGATTGTCAAAAATATTTATTTATCAAGCAACTTCTGTCTACTTTAAGAAACAACAGGGGCATGTGTTTATATATCTTGGTGGAGTTGGTACAAAACTACAAAGTCTGTAAGAACAACAGCAGGTTCAAGTCAAATGGTCTTCAGTTAATGTTGGTTTTTGGAACAATGCTCTTTATGAAATCTTAATTGATCATAAAGAGAAGTTTACTTCCCAGTGTTCATTTTTCATACTTAATTGACATTATCTACAGTTTAGTTTGTTGTCTAGTTGCAAAAATGTAACTTAAAACAACATCTTATTTTGAAAAAAATATTTTTGCTCAAAACTATAGTTTTGTAACTATTATTTTTGCAATACTTAAATAAGTAAAGATCTGATCGTTTTAGATATTACAGAAAAAATGTTTATTATATTTAGCACTAAAGTAACAACAAAAACAGTTAAAAAAATCTTATGGCTTCCACAACATTTTGCACCATTATGTAAACTGAATTTTCAGTCAGCAATATATTTACAATGTAAGCTATAAACATAATAATTTGAGATTATTTGATATAATCATATACTTAGCCATGCAAAGAATTTACTCTGCAAAATGTAAATACTGCTAAAAATACAAAACCAATATTTTTAAACCTTATATTCCATTGTTCTTTAAAGCTAAACCATTACTTTGTCAGCATCTATATAGTTATTTGCATCTTCAAGGCACCAGAAGTGACTTTTCTGGAATTTATTGATCACATACCTCTACAAAAAGAATTTGTTGCACATGCACTTCTTATATAAAAAACACATAGGTGAGTTATGTATGTATACAAATTCAATTAACATATTATTATAATAAATATTAATATTCTACAATGTTTAAAAATTTTAATATTTACTTTCCACTCCACCCATTTATCATCTTGTGTAATGCTTAAGGTCTGTACAACTACATGAAAGGAAGCTGAAGAACAGACCATGGAAATTCCTCTAAATATTTTTTCTTGAGAGGGAGAGAAAGAGAATACACAAGCGGCATAGGGTAAAGGAGAGAGAGATCTTAATCACACTTAATGCCCAGTGCGGAGTCCGACATGAGGCTTGATCTGAGATCATGACCTGGGCTGAAATCAAGAGTCAGACACTTAACCCACTGAGCCACACAAGTGCCCCCTCTAAATAATTTTTTTAAAAAAATTAATGTTTATTTTTGAAAGAGAAAGTCAGAGCGTGAGTGGGAGAGGGGCAGAGAGAGAGAGACACACAGAATCCCAAGCAGGCTCCAGGCTCTGAGCTGTCACCACAGAGCCTGATGGGAGTCTCAGACTCATGAGCAGTGAAATCACGACCTGAGCCAAAGTCTGATGCTTACCCGACTGAGCCACCCAGGTGTACCTAAATAATTTTTTTAAGGAAAACCATATTACTTGAGTTTTGCCATAACTAAACTTACTTAAAGTCATAACTTTAAAATCAAATGATTTACCATAGATACATCTTGAAGGCAAAATATATCACTGTAGAATTTATCAAGATAAAATAATATACAGACATCAATCTTTCTAAATAAGATCATTAATCCTTAATAATTATATTACAAACCAAATAAATCTTTAGCTATTTAAATTCTGTTTGTCATATTTTTGAATTATCTAGGGGTCTGATTTCTCTGGGTTTTAAAAAATTGCTCCTTTGAGCTTTTACGTTTTTCACCATTCTATTTAATTGTAGGCCTGTAATGTAATTTAATGGAAATGCTCTATTGTGGTAATGCAAAATGTCTTATAACATTAACCCATTAAAGTATATTAAAAGTATTTATCATGATCCTCACAAATACCAATAACATACAAACAGAAACCTGGAATACATAATTGGTACAAAAAATTCAGAAAAATCTCTGTCTACACGTAAAAAAGTCAGAACAGTAACAAACTAAAGACTAAAACAAAAATTTATTACATAAAAATCAATAAAGTATTAAAATTAATCATTTTCATATCTAAAAATCAGAAGAAAATTAATGATGAGCAAACGTCTCTAATTTTGCCAACATTGTGAGATTCCTGTATTAAGAAAATTGAAATCGAATTTTGATGGATCCTTGTTCCAGTCACGCTCTAGAGATGGTCTGGCAATGGCATACAATTCTTCTAAAATACTACACTAATGATGATTAATTTTATTATCTCAGACATTATTTTTAATTTGACATGTTTCCCTCAGTCATTTATCTCAACCTTACTACTATCAATTGCTTATAAGTTTTCTCTTCCTAACTTTTAATACTCCATGAAAGTACCTTTTAAGATATTGGTGTCTTTCCATCTCTGGGAGGAATATTTTATAATTACTACTTTTTACTTTAGAAAATGCATTTTATAATTTTTTAGGGGATTAAAAAACTGTTCTTCCACATACCTACATTTTTTTCTAAAAAAAAAAAAAACCTGTATCTCTATCTCAGTATGTATTTCTAAAGAAAAGAGACTTATTTATTTGTTTATTTTTAAATTAAAAGACTTTTTTTCAACATTTATTTATTTTTGACACACAGAGACAGAGCGTGACTAGAGGAGGGGCAGAGAGAAAGAGGGAGACACAGAATCCGAAGCAGGCTCCATGCACTGAACTGTCAGCAAAGAGCCTGATGTGGAGCTCAAAAGACCTGCAAGATCATGACCTGAGCTGTAGTCAGATGCTTAACCGACTGAGCCATCCATGTGCCCTATTTTTTAAAATATTTTAAAAAGTTTATTTATTTTGAGAGAAAGAGACGCAGGAGGGTCAGAGAGAGAAGGAGAGAGAGAAAATCCCAAGCAGGCTCTGTGCTGTCAGCGCAGAGTCCAATGTGGGGCTCAAACTCGAACTGTGAGATTGTGACCAGAGCCAAAACCAAGATTGGGACGCTTAACCAAGTGGACCACTCAGGCTCCCCAAGGACAGTGACTTTTTAAAAAAACATAACTGCATTACCATGATCACTCACAAAAATCAACAATAAAATGTTAATTTCAATATTATCAACTTAGTGTTCATTTATCCAATTTAATTATTTTATATTTTGTTTCGTATTTTGAGGACTGAAATTAGGTGCATGCATTGTGATCAGACTCGATGTTTCCTAAGCCTTTTTTTAATTTCTAGTCTGTTCCTCATACTGTCTTACTTCCTCACATTTTTTTTTCTTTTAGAAGATACCAACATACTTTTTTCCCCTGTAGTGTTGTGATAGAACAGCTTTTGCTTTTGCTTATTATATCATTGTTATGTTGCTTACCATGTTCTTCCCTCTCCTGTACTTTCTATAAAATTTTAATTATATGTAAAGCCTTGGTAAAAATCAGATACAACTTTCTTGCAAGTAGTTTTCATAGGCATTGTATGCTTCTATCATGAAATGAAAAATATTTCACGTATTCAATTCACTGGACTTACGGTCTTTACTGATGCTCAAATTGTCCTGTCTTTGAACAGGGGAGGCATTTTGAGTTGGCTCCTAAGACCTCTGTACCCAACCTGAAGTAAAGAGATTTCCTAACTTCTATTATGACAAGGTGCTTCAAGTTCACAGTTTAAATTTACCTACTTATATTTACACTTCTCATTTCTTATATAAATGATAGGATGGTATACATAATTATCTTGGCTATGCTTTGGTCACTTGGCAATATAACATAAGGATTAACTCAGAAAACCCATTACATTTGTTTTCTATTGTAAATTACTCAGAACAAACTTATAGAAATATTATTTCATTAGTTCTTGTGTGTTACTAACAATTTAAGGTTTTTATGTATAGAGGTAGTATGGCCAAATAAAAGCTCCTGGTTCACATTATCTTTCCTTAGGTATCTTATATAGGTTAGTTGATTATCTCTGGCAAAAACCATTGCTAAGATAATTTTTTCCCCTCTTATAAGTGACTTAGTTTTTTGCTTTCATGAACAAAGACTTTTTTTTAAGTCTAATCATTTTAATTAGGGTATATCTAATATGTTTTAGGGTAAACTACTACAATTTTTCATAGTACATTGTGAACACTTTCTATATGTAGTTTCTTTTATTTTTTTAAAGTTTATTTATTTATTTGAGAGAGATAGAGACAGCACAAGTAGGGAAGGGGCAAAGAGGGAGGGAGAGAGAATCACAAGCAGGCTCCATGCTGTCAGCCAAGAGCCCGATACAGAGCTCAAACTCACAAAACCATGAGATTATGACCTGAGCCAAAACCAAGAGTTGGACGCTCAACCTGACCCACCCAGGCACCCCTCTACAAATAGTTTCAAGAGTGCTTTTAGTTCCAGGAAAATTTTATTCATTATGACTTTTTATTTTGTTCCTTTGCTTTTGTTTTATTTTTTGAGAACTTCTACTGTACATATGGTGGATTTCTTTGTCTGTATTCTATATACATCATCCCCTCAAATTCTAATCATCTCCTTCTCCAATCATATTTGAATTTAAGAAATTATTATTTGCTTTTAGTTGCTCTTTTGTTTCTCTTTTAAAATATTTTTAAGGTATAGTTTACATAAAATGTATTAATATCAGGTGAACAACATAGTGATTTCACAATTCTATTGACAATTATATTCTTTTGTTTCTTTTTTTAAGTTTATTTGAGAGAGAGACGGAGATGGAGACAGAGACAGAGACAGAGAGAAGGTGTG
>CM053577.1:90187921-90226686 GCA_028646485.1 Cryptoprocta ferox | reverse complement strand
AGAGACAGAATCCTAAGCAGGGTCCATATTCAGTGCAGAACCTGATGCAGGGCTCAATCCCACAACAGTGAGATAATGACCTGAGCTGAAACCTAGAGTCGGATGCTTAGCCAAGGCCACCTAGTCAACCCTCTTTTGTCTCTCTTAATTTACTCTTTATATCCAAAATTCATTTTACTTTTATTAATAATTCATTTTCTTTTACTTATTTTTTATATTCAAGTTAGGTAACATACAGAGTAGTACTGGTTTTAAGAGTAGAACCCTGTGATTCATCACTTACATATAACACTCAGTGCTCATCACAAGTGCCCTCCTTAATGCCCATCACCCATTTACCCCATCCCTCCACCTACCTTCCCTCCAGCAACCCTGTTTGTTCTCTGTCTTTGAGAGTCTCTTATAGTTTGCCTCCCTCTCTCTTTTTATCTTGTTTTTCTTTCCCTTTCCCTATGTTCATCTGTTTTGTTTCTTAAATTCTACATATGAATGAAATCATATGATATTTGTCTTTCTCTGACTGACTTATTTTATTTAGCATAATACACTCTAGTCCCATCCCCATTGTTGCAAATGGCAAGATTTCATTTTTTTTAATCACCAAGTATTTTTCAATTATATATATCACCTCAGTGGATGGACATTTGGCTCTTTCCATAATTTAGCTATTGTTGATAGTGCTGCTATAAACAATGGGGTGCATGTGTTCCTTCAAATCAGCATTTTTGTATCATTTGGATAAATACCTAATAGTGCAATTTCTGGGTCATAATAATTCTTTCATCAATCCTGTCATCTCTCTTTATGAATCTCTCTTTTCCCCAATTAAATAATTTGAGGTTATTTCAATACTTCCTTTTTTAGTTTTGCAATTAAATATGAAACTACATATTTTACTTGTTTGGTGTGCATCTTTCTGTTTTGATTTTCATTCTGAGGCTTTATCATTTCTTAAAATAGCTCCCTATTTAAATTAGCCAAAATCCCTTTCTGTTGCTCATTTTAAAGTTAAGAGAGATTTTCTTTACCATTCAGTATGTGGAGTAAACACTACCACCCCCTCTCTTTAGTTTTCCAAAAAGATAAAAAATACAGCCTCTTGCTTTCTGAAATCGACCTTCTCTGCTCAATAGTCCATTTAATTTAAATATTCCGTTTATTTTGCCTTTTTTTTTTTTTTTACTTCCTTGCTTAATTTGGGGCTGTGCCCACTAGCTTCTCATTGTGTGGCTCAGTCTTAGAATTTCAAGAGTGCATAGAACCTAGACTTCCCTAGTATCTTCAGATCATGAAGTGGACTCAATGACTTCACCCATAAATTCAGGTATACAAAAACCTCTCAAGGGTCAGCTTCCATTCTTAGATTCACCTGACAAATACTGTTACTTGGGCATCTGCCTGTTCTTGTGCCATCAGATACCACACTGCTTTTTTTTTCTGCTTTCCCTACAAATGCTAATCTTGTAGCTTTCATTGCTTTATCCCTACCCACTTGCATTTTGAGGTAGGTGGAAGATAACTGTCATGTAGATTTGGTATACATGCTGGTTTGTTTCTAAGTGCTTTGTTTTTTCTATCTTATTTATACTGTTTTTATTTATTTTCTCTCTACCTACATGACTTACACTGGATTCACTATATATCTTTTGTCAAAGCTCCCAGTCATATATTTTTATTGTACTTTTTAAAATATCAGGTGTTTGCATGCGTGTGGAAATGTATGTGCAAAATCAAACTGGTAACGCTCACTGGCACCTCATTTTTTTTAAAGACATGGGTAAAACATCTGTTTAAATAAATTAATGTTCAACTGAGGGGTGTTGGAGGGGATGTGGGCAGGGATGGGCTAAATGAGTGATGGGTATTAAGGAAGGCACTTGTTGTGATGAGCACTGGGTGTTACATGTAAGTGATAAATCACTAAATTCTACTCCTGAAATTAATATTACACTATATATTAACTAACTAGAATTTAATCAAACACTTGAAACAATAAAATAAATAAGTAAAAAATAAGAAAAAATATAAATAAATTAATGAATGTCCAACTGTTAACTAATCTGTTTGGCAGAATGAGAAAAGTTGCTTGTCAACACATGGGATAATTCACAAGACTCTCTGCTTTAGGGTAATAAGATATGGCTTCCAAGATAACCAAGATTAAGAAGTTATAATTTTTATTCTTCTCTTATGTCCTGAAGTTACTTGCTCCAAGCCATAATTAGAATTCTGTTAAATTATTTAATCAAACAATAAAAATGGTAACATTTTATGTGTAGATGGATCTGGCAAATTTTATCCTTAAACTAAAGAGTTAGACAATCCTCAAAAAGTCAAATATGGTCACAAATTACAGTATAATTCCACTAAGTATAGGTTAATAGTCCCTTATATTTTAGAAATTTTATATAATAGTTATCCAAATCTTATTATTGGTAGCATATACTTTAATAATATTAAAAATATAAAAAATTCATAACTAAGTTTTAAGTAACAGGCACAATGAAATACTTGGGATAGCAATAATACTTTTTATCAATATTAATATGACAAACTGACATTTATTACTTCACATTAGGGAGAAAAGAGTTTTTGGTTTTTGTTTTGTTTGTTTTTTAACATGGATAATGTATGGCACTAGAGAAAACCTTCAAATAATTTATAAAACATGCCTGATTTATCTAACATCCTTCTTATGAAACTGTTTTACAAAATATATCAATATTTTCTAAATAAACTACATCTATCATCTACTATAATGTCTAAACAATTTATGAATCACTACCATCATCAGGAAAGATAACTAGGGTTAGAAATTAATTTGGAACTCCCATGCAATAGGCCATGAAAGACAAACATTCTCCACATTAATAATCTAAGTATGTCTATCCTCTATAACGTAAAATAGCCGAGTGGTTCATCTGCATTCAGTACCACTAATACAGCATGAAGGAGAAAAAGACCAGAAATCTAAGAAGCAAAGGTAAAACAGGAGTATGAAATATTACCAGACTTGTGGATTTTCATAATAAATCAGTCTCTAAGATTTACCCTAGTAAAGCAGTTATATGAGATATGATGTGAAACTCACAGATTATATCATTGATAAAATTCTATTAATATTATACATGTATTTTGCAAATTTATTTATTTTTAGTTGAAAGTGCATATGCAGGTATAAAATACTTATAGTAAGAAATAAAATTCTTTGAGTGAGAGAAAAACAGACATTTTCTTTTGAAATAAGCCCTCTATCTTCCCTTAGAGGGAAAGACTCCTTAGAGTACCAACAATAAGAGAGACATTGAACTTAATGACTTGAGTTTAATTTTACAGTAGAAGAGAAAAGAAGAGAAAGCAGATTTTTTTTTGGAACAGCCACCAGAGAAATTCACCACTAAACTGTCAGAGCTGAGAAATGGGAAATCTGTTTTAACATCAGATGCGAGGGAGGAGATGAAGACTTTTAATATCACCACTCTGGTGCACCAGCAATAAAACAGGGATCTTGCAGCATCTGTTCAAAGTCTGATGTAATTCTTTGGTGAGTATTCCCTTAGAACAATATAATTTTCTAAAGTATCAACCCTAGAGTGTGCAATTCTTCAGAGAAGGTTAAATTTTCCTCTCAGTTATAGAGATTTGAAAATGCCACTGCTAATTACATGGAAATATTAGACACTTCATGAATCAATTTGGTAGAACTATTTAAATTGATGCAGATGGCTTCATTTATCTAACAAATCTCATCTCTCTGGCTAGGGAATCAGAATCTCCAGTTTGCATCTGAACTCTGGTACCCTAATTTAGGGCACTGCTGGAAAAAAAAATTCTCCCAAACCTTAATATAGAAATGATTATTTTCAGAATGAAAAATGAATAACTAATAAAATACTCTTTCATGGAACTAATAGATGTCATGAATGTCAAATAAACCATACCAAAAATCAGAAAGTAAATTTACAACCAACACATTAGGAGGACTTCTTTCAAACTTTCTAAAAAATATATAGTCCTGTGGCAAATATATTACATTAATGAAAAAGATTATATTAACATCCTTGTGCTTTAATTTTCAGAGAATAATTCCCAAATTCTCTATTGTGAAATCGTATCTCCATACAAAGACGTATATGAATCTTCACACCAGCTTTAATCATAATAGTCTAAACTGTAAACAATCTAAATAACCATCAAAAAATGGATAAACAAATTTTGGTGTAGCCACACAATGGAAAACTTCTCAATGATGTAAAAGAACAAACTACTGATACATGCATCAACATGGATAATCCTAAAAAACATAATGGTAAGAGAAACAACGCAGAAGCAAGCCTATATACTGTATAAGTCAGTTTATGAAATTTCGAGGAAAAGTTAAAAGATGGTAACGGAGAACAGATCAAAAGTCTCCTAGAACCAGGGTGTGAGGCAAGGCCCAAAGGAAATTTTCGGTGTGACAGAAATATTCTTTATCTTGATCGTGATGATACAAGCATGACTATATACATTTGTAGACTTAAAAGTGGTAGCTTTTTGGGACACTGGGTGGCTTAGTTGGTTAAGCGTCAGACTTCGGCTCATATCATGATCCTACAGTTCATGAGTTCAAGCCCCATATCGGGCTTTCCACTATGAGAACAGAGCCTGCTTCAGACTCTTTGTCTCCACCCCACCCCTGCCTCTCCCCCACTCACAGTCTCTCTCTCTCTCTCTCTCTCTCTCTCAAAAATTAATAAACATTAAAAAAATATTTTTTAAAAAAAGTGGCAGATTTTTGTATGTGTGAATTATACCCTAATAAAAACAAGGCAAAAAAATAAGATCTAGACCTGGTGGTTTAAAATAAAACAACACAAAACAATGGTTAGTAGAAAAACATGTGCACCAAAATGACATTTTTGGTTTATAATCTTAAGAATTCATAGCAATGTGGAAGAAACTATTACACTTGCAACTAAGTATATTGTGATCAATTTTCTGACCTATAAACCTACAGAGGGATAAAGAGTGAGAAAAACTCTTTCCTCCTTAAGAGGAAACTCTGGGCTCTTAACATAGGAAGACTTCCCAAAAGAGCCCATATTGCTCTTACTCTTGCCCTGAGGACAGGACTAGGGTTGCAAAGTGGTGACCTCCTTTGCCTACATTAGTTGCCATCAAATACAGACAGCTATTATACCCCAATATATGGGCTGTTAACTCAGGGACCCCCAGCACAGGGTCCCTTTCCTTGTTTTCATCCATTCGGGGTGCACACTGTCTGTGAATAACAGTATAGAGCTAGATGAAAGCATCTACACAAATATCTCATATCTAAACTACTCAGTTTTTTTAATTAAACAATTTTTAATGTTTATTTATTTATTTATTTATTTGAGAGACAGAGCATGAGCTGGGAGGGGAAGAGAGAGAAACACAGAATCTGAAGCAGGTTCCAGGCTCTGAGCTGCCAGCACAGAGCCCAATGTGGGGCTTGAACCCATGAACTATGAGATCATAACTTGAGCCAAAGTTGGATGCTCAACTGACTGAACCACCCAGGCTCCCCTTTTGTTTAAAAAAAAAAATTAACAATTATTTTGTTTTTCTTAAGAGACAGAAAAAGAGCACAAGTTGGGGAGGGGCAGAGAGAGAGGGAGACACAGAATCTGAAGGTCTATACTACTCAGTTTTAAAGAGGCTAGATCACAAAGAAAAATCATGGTCAACTCAATCTTTTGTTTCCTGCAGGTAACTTTATATTATTTAAAGTAATTTGGATCCATTTTCTTCTTACCTTGGGTATAGCAGTTTAAGAAACAGCAAGAAAAAATTTAGTAAAGTCTATTTCTTCCAACGTTATGGCTCCTTGAAATTAATCAGCCAGTTTAAACAAGATTTTTTTTTCATGAAACTGGTCCTCATCTTTATGTTTTCTTTTTTACCTCAAATAATTAAATATTTCCTAGTAATTTCTCATTAATCTCAAACAAGCGACTGTCCCTTGGGCAACAATATATTTTGGCTATAAAAATTAATGAACTAAATAAACTAGCATCTTTACCTTCTCTACCAACTCTAAGATTATATAAGTCGATGTACATGTGCATGTGTATGTGTATAATATGGAAACACATAGGTTACACTTTTGACCAGTTCACTGAAAATTAAGACCACTCCACAGCCACCTTCATAATATTAAGACTTCCTCAAGTTGAATTATTATGATCCAGATTATTATGTTATAGATATAGAGTTGCCCATATAGCCTAGTTTTGCTTTAACCATATTAAGATATAATCAAAATAAAAGTTTCTATATGCTTTGTTTAAGATTGTTATGGTTATAATTATTTTTTAAATGTGGATATCACTTTTAATCTAAAATGTATATAATTGAGATCCTGAAAATATTTTTCTTAATTTTTTAATGTTTATTTATTTTTGAGAGAGAGAGACAGAGTGTGAGTAGGGGAAGGGCAGAGAGAGGGAGACACAGAATACAAAGCAGGCTCCAGGCTCCTAGCAGTCAGTGCAGAGAACAGAGTGAGGCTCAAACTCGCGAACTGCGAGATCATGACCTGAGCCCAAGTCAGACTCATAATCGACTAAGCCACCCAGGCACCCTGAGAACCTAAAAATATTAACTTAGCCCAAGGCAAGCTATGTCTGTTTAGTTGATGGCCTCTTATTCTTATTGTTTATCTTCCTGGTTTGGTAGAGACTTAGTTTGATTTAAGTAAATATGATACTAGTGGTGCTTCTGAGGAAATAAATATGTCTCACATATTTTAGTAATATTCAGAGAAATAGAAATGAGAGCTACTCAAGTATTCAAACCCTGGAAAACTGTTCCTGATTTTAAGTAATATTAGCTCTAAAATTGTTTTAAGGTAGACAGGTGAAAGGAAGAAATTTAAGAAAAACTGTGAAAACTATCCCATAAAAATGCCAAATAACTGAAATAAAATTTTTTTCAAAACATGCAAAGCATACAAAAGGAAGAGAAAACAGTAAGCCTACTATTGAGAAAGAAGCAGCAGCATATACAGGGCATAAGCTTAGAAATGTGAAAATAAAAACTTCTGGAGATATTCCGAATTCCCTAAATCAATTGTTACATTTTGTTTTTTGTTTTGTTTTGTTTTTAACCCCATAGTGATGCGAGAATTGTAGATGTCAGCAATTATGTACCTATAGGTTAAATATGCTTTATCTGGGGTAAACCACATGCAAGAATACTGGTGTACCTTCACAGTTCATCTCAAAACCCTAACCTCAAAAACAAAAAAAATTAAATGTTAGTATTATCAAAATTAAAACAAGTACTGTTTGCACAAAAAATATGTGCAAAAATATATGTTTGCAAGTAACATTTCAATAATAAATATACTAATAAGAAGTCTTAGGGCCCCAGGGTGGCTCAACCAGTTAAGCATCTGACTCTTGATTTAGACTCAGGTCATGATCTCATGGTTTGTGAGATTGAGCCTCACGTTGAGCTCTGGCCTGACAGCCTGGAACCTGCTTGAGATTCTCTCTCTTCCTCACTCTGCCCCTTCTCTCCCCCTGCCTCTCTCTCTCTGTCTCTTTCTGTCTCTCTGTGTCTCTCTCTCTCTCTCTCTTAAAAAATAAGTCTAGGTGATTTCTGATATTTAGATATTAAAAAAAGACATACATGGAAGTGTGTCCTGTACTGACTTGTGGTATGCTCACTCCTGTAACTAGGTTAAGTGCTGGTGACAAGCAGTATTGGTCAATTAGAACCACAGTTCACAGAGAATGCCTTGTGAAGGTCATCCCTGAAAGTATACAAAACTTTGTTTCAGCCATTGAGTCAAGTGGTGCACCTGTGTTCATAGCAAAATATATAAAATTTCATTTGTATCCTGGAGTTTTCATTTTCCTCAGTCTTTTTGATTTCACTCTTGTTGAACCAAATCAGAAAGCAAAAGTGAACTCAGTAATATTATCCATTAGAGTAAGGAGTTTGGCTACTTTGTCCTTCTCTGGGCTCTGTTTAGCATCATGAACTATAACCAGAAAACAAGAGTTCTCTAATTTTATCAAGGGTTGTCAAGAGCTCAACAAAATTTCAAGTATTCATAACAACACTATTCAACTACAAATGATTCATATATTTATGGCTGATAAAACTAGATTACTATTCATCTTTTGAATGACTGTGAAATTAAAGAATATAATAAGGAGAAAACAGAGTACAAAGTCAGAAACATCACTGCAACTAATGAAATTCAGAATCTGAATTAGTGCTGATAGTGCACTTGAGTTAAGTGCAGGATTTTTCTCTTTAACATTCCCACTCTGGGCTCATTATTCTCTTAACTGTATCTCTAAATTCCCCACGCTGCGCTAGAACAAGTAGTCCAAGTTTCTCTTCAAAGAACATGGCATCTATTGGGGTCAAGTTCTAACAATTTAAAACAAACATGTAACATTAGCTTTCTAAAAATGTACAAATAACAACCTTTTCATCAAAGGCTTTCCTAAGAGTTTAAATATCATTATTTTTTTTTTATTTTAGATCACCATTCTTACTTGGTTTGACATTAATATTACCCAGAAAACTAAAAATGCAGTAGTTCTTACAATGCGCAAAATAAAGTTATTTAGGAAATTTTTCTTTCTCATTTGACTTATTATATAGACCCAATACATTCATTGTCTATCCGTGTGGGTCTATGGCTTTGCTTTGGTGATTCCTATGTGTCTACTGGAATTTGTAATGTGTAAGCAAAGCAAAGATTGGGTCCAGTTTAAAAAAGCAAAGCAAATATTAATATTTAAAAAGCATATGTTGAGAGAGATTAGCCAACTAAACATGTATGTAGTACTAAATAATATAAAATGTATTACTAATATATGAATGTACATCAGTAAATTGAATTACCTTAGGATTATGCTTAGAAATTCTTCCCTAACATAGGAAACTGATAAAGAAAGAAGTCAATGGGTACATAGATTGCAGGTAATCTTGATGGTAGTATACTGTGTAACCTGTTCCCTTATCTAAATTCCACCATCTGTAGGAAATGTAGAAAATGTAGGAAATAACATAAACTCAGTTAATGTTCTCAGTACAAAAATGCCACGTATCTTTTTCTTGCTTAAGAAAATCAACAATCTGACCTGGTCAAAAGGAGGGACTAAGGAGGAAAACTAACCCAGTCTTGGTTTGGGGCAGTACTTTCAGTATGGTGCAATTCCTTCCCCTTCAGGGATCTATGCAATATCCTTGATAAAATGCCATAACATCTCTGATAAATTGCCATAGCACTCGCTTTCTCAGGTTGTAATAAAATTAAGAAACTTTACAAAGAAATTAGAATTACCTAACCAATTAACCTTGAGTCTCGTGGCATTAAACTAGACATTCAAAGGTACAAAGGCCTTAAACCAGCTTTATGACGAGCTTGATACTTTTTAAGTCAAACATTCTGGAAATCTTTGAATTGTCTTTCTTGGAAGGCTTTTCCCTTACTGGCAACTTTGAGATAGAGTTTTGACATATGCTTCAAATAAGGTGCACATAAATAACAAAAAATCAAAATACCAAATAACAAAAAATCAAAACACCAAATAACAAGAAATCAAAACACCAAATACACAAACCCCAGACATTTTCAAAGTCTGTAGTAATTGCCATGAGAGGGCAGCAGAAACACAAGAGAACAAATCCAGTATTTGGAAAACTGCTCACAATGTGGAGAATCTTTTAATCTTATAAATAAAATTGTAGGAATGTGCTCCAGTCAGCTAGTGTTGTATAAGTCACCATGTCAAACTTGGTTGCCTAAAATAACAAGCATGTTCCTATGCCCATGGATTCTATGGGTGAGGGATTTAGACAGAGCACGATGGGAATAATGCGGTTTGCTCCCAGGGCCTAGGACTCCAGCAATCTGTGATCACTCAAATGGCTAGAGGCCTATATCATCTGGAGAGTTCTTTACTTTCATGTGTAATGCCTGGACTGGAATGACTCAAAGGCTGGGCTCCACTGGGATTTCCCACTGGTACCTACACAAGGCCGCTCCATTTAACTGGCTGGAGCCTGCTTTGGATTCTATGTCTCCCTCTCACTCTCTACCCCTTCCCTGCTCACACTCTGTCTCCCAAAAAATACACATTAAATAATTTTTTTAAATAATCTGTAATTTTGATCCACAACATATAAAACATTGCTACCTCATGCTCTGTCAATGAAGCTTATGAAGGCCTGAGCTTCAACTGACTTACGGCATTTGTTTTTTCATTCTTAGGCAAAGTCCACTACAATGAATTACAAACTATTTATACATAAAAGGGTTGAAGATGAAAAAACATAAGAGACTCTCAAATATGGAGAACAAACACAGGGTTACTGGAGGGGTTGTGGGAGGGGGGATGGGTGAAATGGGTAGGGGCATTAAGGAATCTACTCTTGAAATCATTGTTGCACTATATGCTAACTAACTTGGATGTAAATAAAAAAATAAATATAAAAAAAGGGTTGAAGATGTTAATGTAAAAATTATTTCTCACTAGTATGATGATATATTTCACTCTTCAACTCAAACTCGACTATTTTATTTACTTATTTATTTATTTATTTTAATCTTTTTTTTTTTAATGTTTATTTACTTTTGAGAGAGACAGAGCATGAGCAAGGGAGGAGCAGAGAGAGAGGGAGACACAGAATCCAAAGCATCAAACCTGACTATTTTAATTGTTTGGTCACTTGGAGCCCTAATGCATCATAGGCTGAAATAACCTTGTGTTGGTTCACCATTGAAACAGGTTTCCTGGCGTTCTCACAAAATAGATGTTTGCAATCCAGTGTTACTTATCACATGTGCCACTGCTCAGGTGGAACTGTTTAGTCCGTTAATCTAATTTCTCAAAATTCATATCCAAGAAACAGACGAATGCAGTGAGTAAATAAAAAATAAATTCCCACTTATTTGTAATTTCTGATATACTCTTTGTCCTTGACAAACTCAAGTTATGTTTAAGCAAAGAATAATGCCTACCCTTCTATCTGTGTTTGGAAGTCAGGATGGGGCTAGGCATTCTTTCCTGTGGAGGGGAGCTGAGAAAAAAATATTGTTGATCTCCCGTGCAGTTTATTAGGGGCACAGCTAAAATTAAAATCAGGATGTCTGGGCTCTTGATTTTGTGGGATTACAAGTTGCTTTGTTGTTGGGGAGATTAAAAAGTTGAAACAGGAGTCTACATAACCGATCCCAGCCTAACTGACAGGCAGAGAGCACGGCCTCGCCCCTTCAGGATTTGAGAGACTAACCGTGCTGTTTGATGTAAGGCATAGCCCAGAAGCCAAATGAGAGAAGGATGATTGGTACAGGGTTCACACTCACCAGGCAGAAGCATCACTTTGAAGGTTTTCAGTTGATTTTATTGTTGATGAAAATCAAATTGCCATGAAATCAGAAAGGATTTACTAAAGTAGCCATCACCAAATACAGAAGATATATTATAAAATAGAAACTGCATATGATATTAGCACATCAAAGAGAGAAAGGCTTGCCTAGAGAATTATCACAGTTTCAAATAAAACTCCACCAAACTTTTAACATATAATCACCAGCATTTTCTAAGACTACATTTCATAATTTCAACCAAGGTTATTAACAGAAATGTCAGAATAACTGTCATTACAACATCATTTATTTGCAACATGTCAATTTGTGATTTCCATTTAAGGACAATGGAAGTATGCAAGAAATTCGCTTTGATGCTTTCCTGCTGTTTCCTCACTGTTATCTGGGTGTGTTGAGCTTTTGTCTGATTTTCTCTCAAACCTTTTTTCTTGAAGATAATATGTTTGCTCCTCACTCTTTTCAAAGATAAGCCTATAGACCACTGCTTCCTCTGTTCTCCCTCACCAATCTCTGCCATCAGCATCACTAAAAATAGCAACACTCTATCCGAAGCTATAGTAAGTTACTCCTGAAGATTGCTCAGAAGCAACCACTAGTGAAGCCGGCAGCTGCGTGGTTATTTCGAACTGGCTGGCCATATGGTGGATGAGGGACGTAGACTTTAAAGAAATTTCTGAACTGCCAGTTAGTTTCCTGAGATATTTTGAAATATCACAAACATGCTGTATATATTACCTCCTAATTTTCTTTATCATCACAATTTAAAAGTCAGCTTCTGTCCAGGCATTCCTGGATAGTTTGAGGTAAAATGTGAGTTCATATATTTGGTGATCTGACCACTACGGGAATAAAATATTGAATATATGGTAGGATTTTGCCACTGGTATTACCTTGGATATTACCACATTTCATTTTGTTTTGATTTTTGTTTTCTTTCTTTGCTTATATAGTTATTGGCTAGGTATCATGAAACTAAAAGGGATATTTCCCCCAAATCCATCAAAAACCAAAATAACACAAATAAAATCATTAAACTTGGTAGAGTCTTCTTACTACACTAAACCACAAGAACTGTTTTCTATATCACACAATTTTATACTGATCTTATAATAAATCTTAAACAGTCATGTTTTTCTAAGGAGGAAAAAGTCTTATTAGAATTATAAAAATAAAATTAAATGAGTATGTCACTTTTTCCACCTACTAATTCAATGATTGATGCCTCCTTAACTTTTTTAAAAGAACGTGTTAAATAGATCAGGATGTTTAATTAAATTAAATATTTTGTGAGGGCTTGATACATGTCTAATACTTATTTTCTCTAGAGCATGATATTTAATCTACAGGTGAGCACATAGCAGATGTTAAAGACTTTTGCATAATTATTTTGTCCTGACTTAGACAACTATACAAATATCTCCTTTTTGTCATGAAGAAAAGATCAAGTTTAAGACATACGTTGTATAATATCTTAATAGCAAAGTCAACCCAGAAAAACATTCTGTATTATTTTAATCCATAATAATTATTAAATTGTGCTTACTCACTTATTTATTGTCTGTCTCTCCCATTGGAATGTAAACTCTAGGAGGAGAAATATTTTTGTCATATTCATTATTATGACCTAGAACTATGGATGACACACAGTGTGACACATAGCAATAAATACTTCTGCAATTAAAGTATGAATATATTCCCGTGTGGCTGTATAAATACATACACAGAGATACTTCCACGGAAGAATCAGATGAGTTTTATTTATTTGTTAAAAAAAAAAAATCATATATAAAATCTTCTTTCCTGGTCAGGTCATGTTGAAAAAGATAAAATAGCAGCATAGTAATCAATGTTTGCCAAGGATTTATTTTTTATTTTAATCAAGTGTTAACTAAGGTGAACTTTTGCATATCCATGTCTGTGGTTTTATTTCAGCTTTGTGCCCACCACCCATGGCAGTTAAGATCTTATCTAGATTCTATAAAATGTAGTTGACAGTGCAATACATTATTATTGTTGTTGTTCTTTTTTTTAATGTTTTTAATTTTTTTAATTGTTTATCATTTTTAAGAGAGACAGAGCATGAGCGAGGGAGGGAAGGAGATGGGGAAACACAGAATCCGAAGCAGGCTCCAGGCTCTGAGCTGTTAGCGCAGAGCCCTATGTACTGTGTCATGAACTCTGAGATCATGACCTGAGCTTAGGTCGGAGGCTTAACCGACTAAGCAACCCAGGCACCCCTATTGTTGTTCTAATTCTTATTTTCTTTCATTTTTTTGTAAGAAAAACAATGAAAACTAGTTGAAGCATAGGCAAACATGATAGATCACCCAAAAAGTAATCAATGAGAACCTGGATTTCAAGCAACAGCTAATATCAGTAAATTAAACCTAATGGAAACTTAATAGAACCAAATTTGTTTCCTCCTAGATTTTCAAATACTTATGCTGGTACCTAACATGCTCACAGGAAAAAGGAATCCAATGTAAAACTTTGTGAACAGAAAAAAAAAAATTTACAAATGTATGGGAATAAGCACTCATTTACTTTGAAAGCTATGGAGGGAGGGACTACACAGATAACTCTGAGTATATAAAGCTGACAAGGATATTTCTCTGGCTGGTGGGAGTGACAGTTTAATGAGAGAAACCAAACATTTCAATAAAATATGTTGTGATGAGAGGATTTAGACGATCACAGGAGTTCAGGAAAGCCCTGTTAGGGAGATGATGCCTGATCTAAATCTTAAGAAAGTTTGAAGAATATAAAAAGCGCACACTATGAAGTTTACACTGTAAGATTGTGAGCTACCTGTTCAGTGACATTTCCCCCTATAAATTCTTCAAGATTTCACATTAATAGTTAAAAGAGAGAACTCCTAAACAATTTTCTAAGTTGTTCCCATAGTCAGAAATAAATGTTTGAATATTATATTTTCCATGGTAACATACTGAATAGAAAAGCATGGCCTGATCAAATAATACTACCTTAACACATCCTCCCTTTCTCAATGAATCTTAAAAGATCATTTATGAATAAATCTCTATAAATAGTTGTTATTTTTCCAAAACAGTGAATTCTAACACACTGAAAATTGCTTTCACTTTATAAAATGGGACAATGATGTAGTTCAGATGTGAAATAAATCACTTCAAATATCAAAGTTTATATACTTCTTAGCTTATTTGTTCCTTTGATGTCAGGTGAATTGAAACATTTAAGAAAGTTAGTGGAAATCTCTTAGATTTGCAGATAAGTATTTGAAATTGCTTTAGGTAAAAGGGCCAGAGTGAAATGGAGCAAAGATATAAAAAGAGAGAATGATACAATGGATGTGATTAGGTGACATAGTTGAAGAGAGAAAGGGGATCCAGACAGGGAATTAAAGAAAATGAGCATGGGCATACAGAAACATTCTACAGAGGACACAGAAAAAGTGAAAAGATTTGACAACAACTTACACAAAAGACTAAAGAGAATAAATATACAGAATTACTTGTTCTGGAAAAAGAAGGCAAGCAACTGATTTTTATGAAAATAGAAGAATCGACAGAGTGCAATAGGGTGGTCCCAGAAGGTGAAAATCATAGGAAATGATGGGAGAACAGTGCAGATGTGCTTGTGAGTTTGGCCATCAGTGTTACAGGTAACTTTCTGTATGTTTTAAATATCAAATATAAAGTTCAGTACCTTTGCTTTATCTCTCATTGATCCTTTGCCCAGGATAGACATTTTAGCACCTGTTTCTTCCTGTAGTCTCTTCAAGGAGTTTCCTCTTGGTCCAAGCAATTTCCCCACAAAATTGAACTAGGAAACAAAATCAATAGAATTCTGGTTTAAAGTAGAAAAAAGTAATAATTTGCACCAAAAATAAATAATGTGTTATGAGTTTTTCAGACTTTACCATGCAGAAGAGAGTTAGGCCATTCACACACAGAACACACACACACACACACACACACACACACACACACACGAAACTATTTCAGATCTTCTAACCTAGGATCCATTTTAAAAAGGATGCCTCTTTCTAAAGGATTGTCAAAATCAATAATATATTGAACATGTCATATACTTACATAATCAAATAAATAAATCACTTACAAAATGGGAGAAGCACTATGGTTATAAAATTTCTAAAAGCTTTTTCTCTTCAAGCAGATTATTCAAATAAACACAAACAATTATGTTAGACTATACACCTTCAAAACTGCAAAGGTTAGTATTTCAAATAGATTTTTACTTATTTATTGTTTATGTATTTATTTTGAGAGGTTGAGTTCGCAGGAACAGCGCAGGGACATAGAGAGAGGGCGAGAGGGAATCCCAAGCATGCTCCACACTCGGTCACTGTGGAGCCTGACACGGAGCTCAGTCTCACAAGTGTGAGATCAGGACCGGAGCCCAAATCAAGAGTCAGTCGCTTAACTGACTGAGCCACCCAGGCACCCCATTTTCACTAGATTTTTTAAATAAAATTTAATATTCATTTTTGTTAAGAAATGTCTATGTCCATAACATTCTATTCCAAAAATCATGATTATGAATGAAGTGATTCAATTATTCTTCAATCTTACATTCTCTATGTTAAAGACTTGTTCTTAGGATCAGCAAATAAAAGATGTGATCAGATATACAGAAAAGTTTAAAAAACTACTGATAGTGCATATATACAAAACAGTTTCTATAAACAGGAAATTCTAGGGGGGTTATTCAGTTGGTTATTCTTCCTGAAACATAGTTAAAAACAGGTGAAATAAAAGCAGTTATTGGAGTATTTTGTCAGTTACTAACATACTCCACACCAAATGACTTGGATAATCATCCATTGATTTATTTAAAAAATAGAAAGGGCACCTGGGTGGCTCAGTCAGATAAGTGTCTGACTTCATTCAGCTCAGGTCATGATCTCGAAGTCTGGTCTGTGGGTTCAAGCCCCGTACCCGGCTCTGTGCTTACATTTAGGAGCCTGGAGCCTGCTTCAGATGATGTGTCTTCCTCTCTTTCTCTGCCCCTCCCTGCTCTCTCTCTCTCCCTCTCTCTCTCTCTCTCAAAAATAAATAAACAGTAAAAAAAAAATTAAAAAATAAAATAAAAAATAGAAAGGGCTTAGAATGCACCAAAAACTGTAGAATCCACCCAAAGCTGTGTTGGGTAAATGAAAAACAAAGACAAATAAAATTAAGTAACTGCTTCCTAAATGAGAGTTTTTCTACATTTATTTTAAAATCCATAATCCTGTAGTAAGATACACCCTACTGAATGTTGAAAGACTTAATTTTTCTCCTAAGTCCAGGATAAATTCAAGGATGTCTGCTTTCACTACATTTATTTAATATAGTACTGAAAGTGCTGAAGCAATAATATTTGAAAAGCAAATCCTTTTAGCAAATGGCCCTAGGACAACTGGATATTCATATGCAAACGAAACAAAACACCAAAACAAAACAAACACAAAGAAACCTTTTCTGTCCTACCTCACCTTAAGGCAAATTTTATGTTGAGATCTATCATAGATCTCAACATAAAATCTAAAATTATAAAAATTTTAGTTAGAAAGCATTCAAGAATGCCTTTACAAAGTTAAACTGGAAAAAGTTACTTAATAAGAAGCAAACAGCACTCACTAAAGCTTTTGCTGATCCAAAAACCACTAAGAAACTGAATAGACAAGCCACAGACTGTGAGACTATACTCCCCATACATATATCTGAAAAATGATTAGTATCTAAATATAACACTGTATGTTAACTAACCGGAATTAAAATACAAATTTTAAAAAAGTTAGTATCTGTAGGCTGCCTACATGGTTCAGTCAATTAGCATCTGATCTTGATTTTGACCTAGGTCAAGATCTCATGGTTCATGAGATTGAACTCTGTGTCAGGCTCATGCTCTGAGCATGGAGCCTCCTTGGGATTTTCTCTCTCTCTCTCTCTCTCTCTCTCTCTCAAAAATAAATAAATAAACTTTAAAAAATGATTAGTACCTGGAATCTATAAAAAGTTTCCATCAAGTCAGTAATTAAACACATATAGCAGAATTACTAAAACAAAAACAAAAACAAAAACAAAAAAGACCAAATATTGATGAGGATGAGGATGTGGAACTACTGGAGCAATTACTGTTGGCAGTTTAAAATGATACAACTACCTTGGAAAGATGGACAATTATTTATAAGGTTATACATAAAGTTCTGCTATGACCCAGCAATTCTACTTAGGTATTTAACCAATGGAAATAGAAGCATATGTTCACAAAGCAACTTGTATAAGAGTGTCCATGATATTTTACTCACAGTCACCATTAAACTATAAATAAACCAATGCCTATCCAAGGAGAAAAGATCAACAAGCTTATACACAAATAGAAAGGAATAATTCACTGATTAATACAATGGCATGGATATATCTCACAATTATATTGAGTGAATGAAGCCAGATACAAAAAAAGTGTAACATGTTAGATTCCATTAATACAAAATTCTAGAGGCCAAAAGACTATATGGTGTTAGAATTCCGAAGAGTGGTTGCCTGTGGAAGATAGAAGGCCAGGAGTGGACTGGTGGGAAAGTGGCATGAAGGAAACATCTGGGGTGATGGAATTGTTCTGTATTTTGTTGAAAGTATAGATACATTTTTGTCAAAACTTACCAAGTTGTACACTGAAACCTGTGCATTTTACAGTATGTAAATAGCACTTCAGTTAAAAATGGAGGCAATATTAGAAGGTTGAAAACATATAAATATTTTAGGAACAGTATCATAACTAAATGTCCTACAAAGAAATACTAATTGCAGGCACTTGTACATAGGAATTTCACTAGACTTTTAGGAAACACATCATTCGAATCTATGTAGATGCTGGAGGAGTCGTCGAGAAGTTATGACCCACAACCTGGACTTTGGCAACCGGAGGCTCTTTGCTCCCTCCCTCATCCTTGGAATTTATGTTCCACCCACTGTTCCCACAATAGGAGCCACTTTAAGGACACAGCCTTTAGACCATCTGGACTGTAAACATGACTGAACCATATTAAGGCCTCTGTATAAACTCTTAAGATTGTGGTGGGCAGGTGCTAAGATCTATTCATTTTGCAGCCACCCAAGACAAGCTTCATATAGAAGTTCCCTTGCTTATTAAACTCCAATGTGGAGTGGCCTGCCTCCATCTTCAGTCTGTTCTTGCCCTCCGTGTATGTGAGCCAGTTTTGAAAATCACCTGGGAAATTCCTATGGTTGTGAGCTAATAGTAGACTATCCAGAGAAAGAAATGGAGAAATATTCCTCAACTCAGTTACCAGGCTAGTATAACCTTGATATAAAAACAAATCAGAGAAGAGAATTTATAGAGCAAATCCACTCATGAAATAAAACCCACTTAATAAAATATCAGCCTGCTGTATATACAAAAAATACATAATAATTGGTATGTTTGTCACAGATACACAGGTAATTTAAGATTTATAGCCCCTAACTTATAACCCTTAATTTATAACAATGGAGAAAAAAATGGTTAACACTTTATTTGGACAGAAAAAAAGGCTAACGTTTTATTTAAAGAGAAAAATAATTTTATTAAATTCAATTCTAATCTTTGTAAAACTCATTTCATCTGAAAAATGAAGGAAACTTCCTTCATTTTAGTAGAAGCTTTCTACTAAAAACCTGTAAGAATAGTATATTTAATAGTAAAATAATATTATTATTATTTACTTTTTTTTACATTTATTTTTTATTGAGAGACAGAGAGAGACAAGGGAGGGGCAGAGAGAGAGGGAGACACAGAATCTGAAGCAGGCTCCAGGCTCTGATCTGTCAGCACAGAGCCTGAAGTGGGGCCCAAACCTACAAACTGTGAGATCATGACCTGAGCTGAAGCCAAACGCTCAACCGACGAGCCACCCAGGTGCCCCAATAGTAAAATAATATTAAAAACAAGGTAAAGATGAATATTCTTGTTTTCTTCAACAATGAATATTCAAGCCACTGAAGAAATGTCATAAATGTCAGAAAGTAAGAAACAAAATACCACTCAAGTTTTATATAATTTTATATAGCTTAAAGTAATTTCAGAAAAATCATCAGAATCAGTAAAAGAGCTTAGCAAGGTGTTTTATACAAAATCAATATAAAAAATCAATTGTATTTCTGTACATCAGCAACATATAATTAGTAATTTAAAAAAAAGACAGATACCACTCATGGCATCAGTAAAAAATAAGTAAGATTTCCTAAGAATAAATTGAATTATGTACAATCAAAACCATTACAGAAAATATATAAAATACATTAATGAAGCTGTCAAATGGATATACATAGATTGAGAGACAGATCATGTTCATGGACAGGAAGTCTCAATTTCTAGTATTTTCAATTACATCTACAGGCTCAACACAGTTCTAACTACAATCACAATAGGATTTGGATCAACTTACCAATTGGTTGCAAAATTTGTATGAAAACATCAAAATCCAAGAATAGACAAAACATTCAGAAGCAGAAGAACAAGTGGAGGAGTATGCCTATTACCTACAAAGATTCATTATAAAGCTGTATTAATTATGACTATGTGATATGTATAGTCCAAAATGGAGCAGTGGAATCCAGAATCCAGAAACAGACTCCTCCTTATGTTAAAATGATATATGATACCAGGGGCAGTACAGATCATTGAGGCAGAATAATGGCCTCCTAAAGATGTCCATGGCCTAATACCCAGGATCTGTGAATACATTACCCTGCAAAAGAGACTTTGCAACTCTGACTAATTTAGGAATCTTAAGATGAAGAGAGTATTCTGGATTACTCAGGTGTGCTCAATGTCCTTATAAATTAAAGAAAAAGGTAACAGAATGAGGTTGGAGTGATGCAATTGCTGGCTTTGAAGATGGGAGGAAGCCATGAGCCAAAGAATAAGTAAGGATAGCTTCTAGAAGCTGGAGGAATCAAGGGACAGATTTTCCCATAAAACCCCCAAGAAGAAAAGCAGCCTTATTGACACCTTAATTTTACTGCATGAGAACCATTTCAGATTTCTGATCTTTATAACTGTAAATAAAATAAGAAATCTGTTGTGTTTTAAGACACTTAAGTTTGTGTTAGTTGTTACAGAAACAACAGAAAACTAATAAGGTAAGGAAAGAAGGAACTATCTAATACAGAGCATAATTGGCTATCCATAGTAAGAATAATGAAATTGCTTCCTACACAATAACAAAAAAGATAAATAGAGATGGAGTATAGATTTAGGAGTGAAAGGCAAAATTTTTGAATTTCTAACAGAAAAATATAGGGAAATAATGCCAACAGTTCTAAAACAAAGACTAAAAATATGCTAACAGTAAACGTTTGATTAAAATTAAGAATATCTATTAATGAATTTTATGATTATTGGCTACTATTACTTGCTACAATTAACATAGTTTGAAGGCTCACTCTGTGCTGGGCACTAAGTCCTCTATATGGATGATCTCGCAGCAAGTGTGGTGATGAGAAAAAATGTTTGCAAACCCTCTTCACATGGCCACCTCTATTGTAAAGGCAGGCAATTCCATCCAAAGAATGGATACCATTTCTGTTTCAGATCTTAAAATAAGATGTAATCATGAAGCTGGTATGTATCTTTATATGGTGCTTAGTTTTGGGAAATTTATTTTAAGATAAATTTGGAAAACACCCAATATAAAAGTTGTTCTAATTAAGACTTTTTTTTCCTCTCCTTTCATCCTATATTCAGTCCCCTTTCAAACAAAGTCAAATGACATAATCATGACAGGTGAATTATCAGTTCACTAAAAACAGTTGGTTCTAACCTTTTCATTAAAGCAAATCTCTTTCAACATGGAAAATAACTCAAACACTACACCAGAGTGTCTTCAATATTTAGCTATAATTTAGTAACTTGGGAACCTCTACGATTCTTAAGGCTTAATAGAGTGAACACAGCTGTGTTTTCAGTATGTTAAATATCCTCAAATAATTTGAAAGTATTTTATCCACATGTGTTTTAAGAAAATTAAATTTGTGGATGTCAAACTCATTTATGCTTAAGTCACTGAACAGTTGTTTTGTAACAACTTTTATATTCAAAAAGCCTTTTGAGCAATTTTAATCAGATTTTTAATTTTTTTCCTAAAAGGAAATATTTAAATCATGTCAAGTAAAATTAACCAAAAGAACATATATCAATGGATTTGTAAAGCTACAAAATATTTGTGGCAAAGTAATTGCTTTTCATAAAAATGGGAACATTTTAAGCAAAATATTTCAGGGATTTTTTTTAACATAGTAAACCCAGGAACAGTTTAAAATTAGGTGAAAATATGGGTGGCTGGCTGGCTCCAACAGTAGAGCATATGACCCTCAATCTCAGGGTCATAAGTTGGAGCCCCATATTGGCCATGGAGCCTACTTAAAATAAAATAATAATAATAATAAATAAAAATAAAATTAGGTGAAAATAAACTTAAATAATATTGGGTGTATGTATTTCAAAGTTTATTAATTCACCCTCTAAGTATAGGGTACCCCAGAATCTACAGTCTCTCATTTTACCCTTTTTTCTTGATTAATTCATTTCTTCCTGATTAAAATATTTCATCAAAACTTGTATAAAATAAACTTTTTTTTCTTTTTTTTGTTTTACCATGTGGCATTTTTCTTATTTTTAATTTTTTTTTGTTTATTTATTTTTGAAAGAGAGAGAGAGACAGAGTGTGAGTAGGGGAGGCGCAGACAGAGATAAGAATCTGAAGCAGGTTCTAGGCTCCGAGATGTCAGCACAGAGCCTGATGCAGGGCTTGAACTCACGAATTGTGAGATCATGACCTGATCTGAAGTCGAACACTCAACAGACTGAGCCACCCAGGGGCCCCACCATGTGGCATTTTTCCAATAAAATGTTTGTAAACTAATTCCAGCAGTTCTGTTTCTTCTCAAATGGAAGGGGCAATACACCTAGCCTTAGTTCTCTTTTTGTAGGCACTAAAATTATATGTGCTTTGTGATGAAAGGGCAGGGTTGATCACTAGGGCCACTTGTGAAGAATCTCTGAATTACTAGTCTCTGCTGCTGGCCTCATCTTTTCTTTCATATGCCACAACTGGATTTGAACTCCCTCATTTCCTGATCCTCAAATTCCTCTTGTCCTCATATCTTTTTATTTTTATATTTGAACACCATTTTCATCTCTGTCTTATTCCTGACCTTAGTATGAATCCCCTTTTTAATGACTAGGAATTCATAGAGCTGCTTGCTGTTCTGTATTTGGGAATTCAATGTTAAGTCATCCTTTAGTATTCTACTCTTGTGTTTGTCACCATTAACACAAAGTTAAGCAAATTTGGGAAGACTGCACAAAGAGAGACCACAGTTGCAGATCAAAACATATTTTGTCTGTATAAATAGGAAAAGACAACACTCAGGTACTCATCTCAGCAATCATCAAAGGACACTGGTGAGCAAAGGAACAGAGCTTTATTCAACTGCAAAAACATCAAGCTATGTCTGTAGAATTAAATAATACCATTTGGAATTGACAGAGAACTCTATCAAAGAAAACCACTTCAAATTTAACAAAATAGACAATGATGAGTATTCAAGAAAATGGCGGGGGTGGGGACTAACCATTTACCATTAAAGATAGTATCCATTAAAACTAACCATTAAAGATAGTATCAATATATCATCATAAACTAAATGTTATTCAAAAAACTTATTTATATAAAGTCAAGGATGGAATCAATTAAGTTGCTCACTAAACACGCTGGTTTAGCACCTAGAACTTGTGAAATGTATGGAGGATACAAAGTGAACCACAGAGATATAAATACTTCTTTCAGGAAACTTATACTCCTGTGAGGGAAAAAGGGAATAGATAAGCCGTTAAAAATTTTAAAAGAAATTTGTAAATGCATAACAGAAATACATTAAATGTTACAAAAATTTAAAGGAAGAAGAAATTGTTTCCATATGGGAAAGCTTAGGAAGTTTGATGTTTTTGTTGAACCTTGAACAAGGAGACAGAAGCTGGACATGGAAAAAAGGCAAGGACATAGCAAAGTTCTAAAAAGGGAGGTTGGAGAAGATGTAGTGGAATAAAGGTAGGAAATTAAAGATGGAGGCATCAATCAGAAGTTGTTTGGTGTAACGTTGATAAATGACAATGGAGCATAAAGTAGAATGGCAGTCATAGAAAATAGAAGAAGACAGGAAGTGAAATAGAGACCAGGTGGTACCTGCAACAAGACCTGGCAATTTATTAAATTGTAGGAATACGAAGAAAGGAGATTGAATTATTAATCAAAACATTCTACATCTGGAGCACTGAAAATATATTGTATCATTAATAAAATTGTGCAAGACAGGAATGACAGTTTTAGAGGGAAATCTAGGTTGTAACCCATTTCAGATGCTCTTTTTTTAAATGTTTATTTATTTTTGAGAGAGAGACACACAGAATGTGAGTGGGAGAGGGTCAGAGAGAGAGGGAGACACAGAATCCAAAACAGGCTCCAGGCTCTGAGCTGTCAGAATAGAGCCTGATGCAGGGCTCGAACCCACAAACTGTGAGATCATGACCTGAGCTTAAGCCAGCTACTTAGCCTACTGAGACACCCAGGCACCCCTTCACATGCCCTTCAATTGGAGAAATCTAGTAGCCATATATGGATAGATATATATAGAGAAATTTAAGATGAAAATACAGGTGTAGCAATTTTCTACATAGAAGTGCTACCAAATTCAAGAAATTGCTACAGGAATTTCTGTAGGGGGACAAGGAAAAAAAAAAAAAGCCGAGGAGAGAAATCTGAGGATCACTTACATTTAGAAGGGAAAATAAGGAAGAGGGGCAAAGGACTAGTGCCTGGAGGAATACAAGAGAATGGGGAAAACAAAAAAAAATGCTAAATTTGTTTAATAAATCACTCAATCCCCAAGTATGAATCAAGTGACAATTATGTGCCAAGTATTGTACTAAAAGATGTTTAGGATTCCATGAGAATGTAAAATTGGAGTCTTTAGAAAACTTTTCCTGTGACATAGTGTTTAAGTAGAGTTGAGGATGTGCAGGAAGCTGGGGCAGGGGTAAGGGATGAGAGTTTCCAGGCAGAAGAAATAAGATGAAAAAAACTAAGAGTATGACATTTGATAAACTGAAAGAAATTCACTTTGGAAGTATAAGAAATGTGGCTGGAAGGGAGATGGATATAGAGAAAATATTCAGGTACTTATGACCCTGTTGAGAATTTTGTCTTAGGTAAAACCAGTGTAAAGTCTTTGAAGCTCTGAACTGGTGACTGGTGGGGAAAGGGGGTGAGAGAAGAGAACTGAGGCATGATTAACTTACTTTATTACTTTTTAAAATTTTTTTAATCTTTGTTAGAGAGCACCAGCGGGAGAGGGGTAGAGAGAGAGGGGGACACAGAATCCAAAGCAGGCTCCAGGCTCTGAGCTGTCAGCACAGAACCCTACACAGGGCTTGAACTAACAAAGCCATGAGATCATAAGCCATGAAATCATGAGCCATGAGATCATGACCTGAGCTAAAGTGAGTCACTTAACTGACTGAGCCACTCAGGTGTCCCAGATTGATTAACTTTCTTTAAAGGCATCTTGCTGCCTGAGGGGTGAGGAATAGAAGGAATAAGCAAAGAGGTGGAGAAGTCAGGAAGCAATAATTTTAGCAGAGGCTATAGATGGAGGTAGCCTAGGTTTTGAGAAAAAACAAACTTATCATTGGATTTGGCTATTAGGAAGAATTTTTATTCTGTGCTAAAATACCAATCATTACATTATACTTAATCTCAGAATTTACATAGCATTTCAAAATATAACAGTAAATGTCAACACATATGAACTAAAAGAGTTTAAATAAAAAGGCCAATCAAAAAAATAAGCAGCAATTACTCTTGCTTGCCACAAAATCCTAAAATCCCATTTGGGATTGCTCACTTCAGAAGGAAATATTTGAATTTGAGGGAAGCATACATAGGTGGAGAAAAAGAATCCATTTATACCAAGTGTCAAAATGTGGATCCTTTAAAATGTGGTGATTCAGTATATCTTGGGCTTAATCAATATTTGTCTCTGAAGTTTCCAAAAAGCAAGGTCAAGGTTAAAAATCACCCTATCTTTCACCATTTTACAGGATAGTCCATGTTTTACAGAAACAGCAAAGAAACTTGGGAAGATGCTGATAAAAATGATTAGACATGAATTTTAATAATGTAAATAATTTACCAGTTTTAAAATTTAATAATTTTAATAATGTAAATAATTTAATAATTTTAAACACATATACAATTCATGTCCCATTTGTTCTGCTATAAATAATTCTTTCCTATGTTTCAGCACTATGTGTGTAAATCATATTCTCCTTTCGTAGACAACTAAAGAGACTTTGGTCATGTTTTTGTTTTTCATTCTGTGTGGAACATCCTTAAATGTCTTCTGAGCCCATCTATGCCATATTTGTACAATTCTAGGGGAAACTTCTCCAAGCTCAGGTTATTTTTATTTGGAAGGATTCATTTAAATTACTATATTAAGTAATTATTTAAGAAAAGTGTCATTTAAAAAAGCTGTAATCTTAATTATACCCACAGCTCAAACCCAAACACTAGTTTGTTCAGCATGTACAACATGAATAAAATGTTTCTAGAATACTATATGATGAGATTACCATACAGTTATTTGTAGAGGTAAATGATTGTTTTCTCAGTACAGTGACATGCAGGTACATAACTTTTTTTTATCTGCATGTTTGCACTTTTAGTACTTAGCAGATATTTCTTTGGCTTTTCTATAAAAACTCTTAAGTTGGCTATATTCTTATACTTTAGAGTTTTTTAAATCTTTAAATAAACCACAATAGTACCATCATACAGAATTCTGAATTTCTAAGGTAAATCTTTTGGGAAGCCTGGGTGGCTCAGTTGGTTAAGTGTTTGACTCTTGATTTTTGGCTCAGTTCATGATCTCACTGTTCATGAGCCCTGCATTGCTTGGGATTCCCTCTCTCTCCGTCTCTCTCTCTGTCTCTCCCCTCCTTGCACTCCCATGCTCTCTCTAAAAAATAAGAAAATAAACTTAAAAAAAAACTAAAGTGAATCTTTTACTTAAGTGTCACATATGTCCCTTGTAAATGGTGTTTCATGTCCAAATTAAAGATGTTTGTTCTTTATAGGACTTCGTCTTCTCTACACAATGTTAAGAAATCAATATAGATTTAGGGGCGCCTTGCTGGATCATTTGGTAGAGTGTATGACCCTTGATCTCAGGTTTGTAAGTTCAAGCCCCATGTTGGGTGTAGGGATTACTTACAAATAAAATTTTTAAAACAAACAAACTATTATTTCCAACTTAAAATGATGATTGCTTTTCTGTTTCCTAGATGCTACCTAGTTTTTTCAAGGTTCAGGCTGCTTAAAAATCAACTAGTGTATTGTTTAGGATTTTATTGTATACAATATGGATAATTCCAACCATTCTAAAAGGATATCTTAATTCCCTAAGGTTAAATATTAATTCAATAGTAGAGTAAGAAGAAAGCTGCTTGATTAGCTCATTTAAACACTATCAATTTGATCAACATTGGTTAAAAGATTGGGTACTGTGACCAGACTACTCAGGATGCTTTTCACCTGACTACAGGTAGTATTCCTACCTGCTCTTTTGAAATCCTCAACTGAAACTGATATGGACTGTTAGAAGAGAAAACAGGAAATCCAGATTCCAAGTCCTTTTTTATGCCCGTTTAGTGATACTAGAAAATATAAAAGATACTATATATTTGAAAGGAAACTTATACCAGAAGCAGAAACACAACATATTAAGCTCAACGATTCTTCTGCTTTGACTTGATTCTTTTAAGACAATGGACTCTGTCAAAACTAAAGATTATCTTTTTTTTTAATGTTTATTTATTTTTGAGAGATAGAGAGAGACAGAGCAGGAGTGGGGCAAGGTCAGAGAGAGGAGACACAGAAGAGATGGGCTAAATGGGTGATGAGCATTATGAAGGGCCTGTTGGGATGAGCACTGATTGTTCTATGTAAGTGATGAATCACTAAATTCTACTCCTCAAGCCAATTTTACTATATATGTTCTTTTAATTTTTTTTAAATGTTTACTTATTTTTGAGAGAGAGAGACAGAGCATGAGCAGGGCTTGGGGCAGAGAGAGAGGGAGACACAGAATCCAAAGCAGGCTCCCGGATCTGAGCTGTCAGCCTAGATCCTGACGCAGGGCTCAAACTCACTATCCATGAGATCATGACCTGAGCCAAAGCCAGATGCATAACCAAGTGAGGAACCCAGGTGCCCCACCATATATGTTCTTTTATCCTTATTAGCGCACATCACATAGCAAGAAGTCCAGCTCCAGGTCAAAATCTTATGTATGTCTTTGAGCTCTGACCATGACAAACTTGGCAAGGCAGGCTTTCTATAGAGAAGCTGCTATTTCCATAGTAGAGTTGGTGCACAGCTACTGAGCTGCAGTTTACTGGAAAGAGCTGCAGTCAACGATTCAGGTCCACCAGGCCAGCCATGCTTCTACACACTTGCATTCCTAGTCCCAGGTACCTCTATGAAGAACTCCTTATCTGGGGTCTTGAATGAGGCAATTTTCCCAGTTCAGATTTAGTAGTTTCCACTCCTAGCCTTTCCCCCTCTTCCTCTCCCTGGGCCTCCATGTCCACAAAATGTCAGGAGTCTTTTGTTGGGTCTCCTTGGTAGGGAGACAACTTCCTCCATCTGAGCTGCATCCATTTAACCTTCACCCAGTGTCATTTTGTGGAGAAAAATGGCTGGCACCATTTTGAGTCCCTTGATTGCATTGTCACAGTAAGTGAATAAAAAACATAAGTGTTACCTTCAGTTTGACTCATTGTCCTAACTAACCTAACCTTGACACATGGCAGCTCAACACATAGGAGGTGCTCTTTTAATTAACTGATGGAATGAGTATTGATGAAGTAACAAGTGATTATCTAATAAAAGAAATGTTACAGGGAAATATGAGATTGGTGCACAAGTGGAATACATTAGGAATGCATAACATCAATATGCATAGTGTCTCCTTGATTAAAAAAATTAGGAAATATAATATTTATCTTTCTAAGTGTCTGCAGCATAAGGAAAAAATGCATCTTACTACACATTTGAAAATGCCTGTGTAACGTAACTACAATGACATTTTTGGTTGTCTTCAGCAAAGTGACAATAAATATTGCTAAGAATTTATTAAGGTGTTGTATGACACCTTTTTGCAAAATCACCTAAAGAGGCCTTCAGCAGTTTTGTAATTCACTATGACCACATAACACCTTGACATATTTCATGAACATAATAAAGCCTAAATGTGAATTCCAAGTGATAGAGAAATTTATAAATTTCTGACTGTGTTTTAGAACTCTATGACCAATATCATAAAATAACAAGTAATGAACAATAATATAAAACAATCTTATTTGGGGTGCGTGTGTGGTTTCTTTTATCAAGGTTCTTAACGTATTTATCAGATTTGCACAGATTTATCAGAGATTTAAAACATATTTAAAACATATTTAAAAATCTTCAAATATGACTTCACTCTAAATACCTGCAAAATTTTTAATAATGTTCCCCCAAATAAAGATGAAATTTCTGATTATTGACTTTTAAAGGAAAACCATCTTAATTTATAATTTACTCTTTATCAGAGGAAGTGAAAAAAAAGACACCTTCTTTGTGATGATTTATACCATAGAGTCATGACAGGAATTGAAAGAAAAATTTACTAAATTCATGAAAGTATGTATGAAATGTAATAATTATTCTATACCTATGATCTAATACTCTGAAGAAAATTACACCACAGAAAGTACACTTAATGTACTTTAGTTTCTACTTCTGTGGTGTTAAAAGATTTTAAAGTGCTTTGATGCAAAATGGGAAATGACATACTTTAGAGAAAATCAATATTTTTTGCATTTGTTACTAAAAGGGAACATTTTTTGTATGTCATTGTTGGGAGACTTGCTCATAGAGAAGTCAGCTATATTTTTAACTGATTTCTTCTCAAAATCTTTATCATTAATATCTTACTTCTCCATAGGCAAACTTCATTCCCAACTGACTTGAAAGGATGATTATCAATGTGGCAAAATCTATCATTAAATTCTGTGCTACATATCTCAAAACAATTGCTTTAAATCATGAACTAAGCATATACAATAATTCACCAGGATCCATAACTGACTGCCCACTATAAATAAAGTATGTCTTGGATTTCCCAGTGAAATGACATATATTTCACTATGTTTTTATTTAGTATTCTATGTTTTTAATCTATTTTAAATAAAAAGTGGTTTTCTATGAATTTGATATACTATTCGTTACAGATTTACATATTAACCATACTAGTAAAAATATGACCATTAAAAAAGGATGGCTTTATTTAAGTTAGTAATCACCAGAATTCAAGTTAGAAATCCTGTAAGCAGCTACTACATATCTAGCCTTATTGTCTTTATGTAGCAGCACACATCAAGGATTCAAAATTTTTAATTGTCTTTTATGTTTGTCATTGCAGAAAATTCTAAGAAAAATCTAATGCTGCATGCATAAATTCAGAAAAATAGCTACATTATTTGAGGGTCTTTTCAATTTGACAAATATTAATTGTAATCTAATGTTTTACCCTATGATGAATGGAGATAAGACCAACATCTTCCCAATTCTGCACGTAACTAAAACCTTAGTCTCAGAAGATGTATTCATTTACAGGTTTATAACTCCTTTAATTTTATAAAAAGAACTTTTACAAATAAAGTCATACAATAAGATGCTGGACCAAAGGCTACAAAATAGTTTAAAAATTAGCTCCTACAGATGTGCAAGCATGGAGATACTTTAAGGCTGCTAAGATAGCACTTTTGACTATGAGCTTTCTTGTGGTCAAAGGCTTATTAAAAAGATAAGTTGTAAAATTCATAACATTTCTAATGTGAAAAAGTATATATTTATAGATAAATACAGATGTACATATACCTATAAAATATTTTGAAATATGAAATTAATTTTTATGGCACTACACATAGATTCTCAACTACATGCAGAAATACATTCAGAGACAAGTTTTATAATGCAGTTTATTGCACTATTCCTCAAGCTGAGCCAAAAATACGTTGATCAATACTTACTGAAAGTTTGTGATGTGCTAATAACCATGCTAAATGTTTTATATTCTATATCTTATTTGATCCTTTTTTTATTTTTTAATGCTTATTTATTTTTGAAAGAGAGAGACAGAGTGCAAGTTGGGGAGAGGCAGAGAGAGAGGAAGACACAGAATCTAGAGCAGGCTCCAGGCTCTGAGCTGTCAGCACAGAGTCTAATGCGAGGCTCAAACCCGCAAACTGGTGAGATAATGACCTGAGCCAAAGTCTGATGCTTAACCAACTGAGTCACCCAGGAGCCCCTATATCTTATTTAATTCTTAAGCCAAACTTATGAAGGGTACTATCTTACAGACAGAGTGCTGACATGGAGTTGCTAAGTAGCATACTCAAGCTTTCGTGGAATAACATCAGAAAATATTTCAAGGACTGTTACTATATTAGGCACAAGGATTTAAGAAAATATAGTCTAACTACATGGGATAATTTAAAGATAACCTATAGATTTTCCAGATGTTTAAGTAAGACAAAAGGTAGCATCATAGAGACTGTTTCCCTCAATCAAGTATGTGATAATATTTGAGCAGTGCCCTGATGTTTGTGGTTCTATTTTATGACAAAAAATTGGACTGGGCTATTGTATATTAACTATTGTTCTGGATTCAAATAACTAGAAAATAAGACAGAGAAATCAGAGCACTAATTTCCTGGCTCCGTCCTTCCTGCACATTAGTTTGGCACTGACTATTTTCCTTTATTATAGGACAGAGCTCTTGTCTGTTAGTTGTCTTCTAGTTCAAAGTCTCTTTCTCTTCCCTTGGCTTTTTAGGCTTAAGGATAGTAAGGCTCTTCACTGTTACTATCCCTGGACATCTCATCATTCTTTATTAGCTTCTCTTAACACTGACTATACTTTGCAGATACCCTCTTCAATAAAAGTCTGTCAATCATTACCTTTGAGTGGGCTCTTTTTCCTTAGATAATCTGACCAAGACATGGAAAACAAATATAAAGTTGATGTATTTTTTTAAACTTATGCCTAAACAAAGCTTTTACCTAATAGGTAGCAATGTCACATTTACCCAAAAGTCTATTGAGGAAAACAGTCCAATTATAAAAAAAGGAGTTCCCTGGTGCTAAAGAATAACTTAAATAAGATCATATCTAGTTGGGGAGGTTTGGAAAAGCTTTGAGAGAAAAGTAAGGCTTCATCTTTGTAGAATAAAGGAGATTAAAATATTTTCTTAATATAAAATAGGCAAGAAGATTTTTTTTGTGTATTGAAGTTGTGTCAAACTAGCAAATTTGAAAATGCTGTCAAAGAGAGAAATTTGGGGGAACAACAATTTACTGATGTTTCTTAAATGGAACTGTGTAAAACTAGAACTGAGTAACACAGAAGAATGAAATAAAGTGTTCTGTTAAAGCAGATGAAGGAGAGGAGGGACCTTCCAAAATCAACTAAATCTATCTAGTGGTAAAGCTTTTCAACAAGTTATTCAAGCAAAAACATATCTTTATATAAATATCTTTGTTACTAACAGTGTAAAGCTATACAATTAAATTGTTCCTTTTTTTCTTCACTTATTTCTTCTTATTTGTAGCTACTATCAGGTTTTTTATTGCTAAGACTTAGATGTTTATAAATTTTCACACACTAGGTGAAAATAAAAAAATCATATACATTTAAAATTACTTGTTTCCCCCTTTTTTCTATGTAGAATAAGATTTAAGTAGTTTGTATAAGCAAAATATCAAGGATAAATAGAAATGTTATTGCTATTGTTGGCAATAATTCAAGAAATTAAATTTCAAAATAAAAAGAAACCACAAAACACCAGAGGGTATTCATCTGATAATTTAGAATGAAAAAAAAAATTTACAGCCAATGGGAATTGATAATTTACCATTCAAACAGCTACTTTAAGAGGTGACTGGGTCAAAGTTGGACTCACCTCTTAAGAGGGAGCTAATGGAACTGGAGCTGAAATTATGGCTCAATCTCACTTCCTCTCTGAGAAAAATTATTTAACAAATCAGTAAAGATTATTAAAAAGCAGTCTTCAGATAAGGAAAAGGTCCAAAAACAATCCTTAGTTTGCTGAAGAAGCTAAAAAACAATAATCCATATTACACAAATATTGCTAGGGAGATTTTTCACATTTATTAATAAAAGGTGTGTTTTGTCTTGGTCTGAGTTGAGAAAAAGGGAATTTAAGGGATAAAAATAAAGAATAGCTAGTGAATTTATTTCATGTTGGATTTTCTTTTTGGGGGAAAACATTTCATATTCTTTCAATACCACATCTACTTTCACACTTAACTCATACAGGGGTAGACACATGACATAATCCATGCAAGTCATTGGTGCCCTTTCTTGGCATTAAAAACAAACAAATAAACAAAAGGAAAAAACTAGACAAGAGAGTATATCCTCTGGAATGAACTCTAAATATGGAACTCAGAGATACCAGTTGCCATTTCTCCAGCCACATGCAGGAAGTAGATGTAGATGAGAGAGAATGAAGTTAAAACTTAGACAAAAACAGAGAGGAGATCAATAGTGAGCTTACTGAGTCTTGCTTACTAGTTGTTCCTGAGGCCCAGCTTGATCCCTTCATGTCCCCAAATGTGAATGCTCAATCCTTTCCTCAAGCATTTGAGGGAATCCTCCATCTAAATCCTCCTTTTAAATCTCCCTATGATTAGGCTAGCACAAATTTAATTTCTGTCACTTGTAATCAAAAGAATCCTGGAAAATGTAGATTCAATGGTAATTATATAGTTGTTTGCATTTTACAGGCTTACAATAGGCTACACTAAAGTACCTAATCACATCATCTGTTTGCCAAATTTAATATTATCTTTTTGGAAATAATTAAGAAGTTAAAAATGGATATCACTATGAAAGATGTAGAGGTACTAAATGTAACCATGGACCAAATTCCATGGTGAATAGAATACATTCTTAATTTTCATATGTTAGATAAAGATAAGTTTATAAACCAAATATTTTTTTATTCCTTCCTTGTACTCCTTCAGTAAGTACAGATTTCTGTGTGGTCATATAGTGCCATAAGATGCAAATCTAAAGAGATATAAGAAAATGGGGATTTCAAAGCCTTCTTATCTACCCGTACCTATTTGCATAATGCCTGGCTAAAGGAGGAGGGGGTATGATTTGTGAAAAAAGAGGAGGAAAATAAAGGAGATGATTTAATGTCTGCCCTGGCTCACCTTCATAGACTGGCCACTACAAAAGCCAAAGAGATATTTGGAGATTCAACATTATCCAATGATGCTGGAGAGTTCTGGTGATAAAGGTCCAGCTGGTGCATACATTTTCCCCATTTCTGGGTGGAATAAAGCAGAGCTCCCAGGAGGGAGTCAGTAAAGAGAAAAAAGTACACTTTGCTATATGTACCCAGGAGTGGGAACTTTGGAGAGATCAGCATTCTCCCAGAGGAACAAGAGACAGCCCAGGAGCACATACAGATAATCCACTTCTGAGAATATGAAATATGTTTATGTAGGTATCTCCTAGGCATGATTAAAATGACAAGAAGTTGAAGAAGTAATATTCAGTTAAAGGTTTCTCTGGAAACAACACAATTATTCTGAACTAATAACAAAGATTAAAGAAAAAAATACATGATATTATTCATGTTGCATCATTAAAGATGAAAAATGTGTTTTCTGTAAATAGTCTTAATGAAGTATTGTGTGGATTTATAATCATGGATTCTCACATTTCTCTAAATATGCTTCAGCTGAGAAAAGCTCTCCCATTAAATAGTTCATTAAACTTATTTCACCCATTACAGAAACATGATTTTCATGACAAATTAAATTACAACGATTTTCCTTTTCCTTCAAGGAGGATACATGATTCAGTGAATTCCAAATTCTTATGCCACATGTAAGTTAACATTAATGCCTATAAAAATCATTACAACACAACATTTTAAGTATATACAAGTGAAGCCCAAACATCTAACAATAAAATGGCATCATAAAATGATCGCATATTATTAAGTTTCTAGATATTAAAATTTAGATATTACTCTATACTTTAGAAGTCTATAGAAGTAGTCTTCAGTACCTACTTATTTTGATATTAACGACCTAGTATGTGTGATAAATTACAAATCTTAAGGTGCTTAATATATTCATACTATTTATTGGAGATGAGGTTATGAAGCTTGCCACATAAAACTGTGTTAGCCAGATAAGATGTTCTGAATGAAGGCAAAGAAGAATGTAGGTGGAAAATGGAAAAAAAAAAATATGGCTGAGGATCAGCGAAGTAGAGTGGGGGATAAAAGTAGAAGAGAGATAGCCTGAAAGAGAATTTTAAAAGAATGGGGAAGATTACTGCTAAGGAAACAAAGAAGTTTCCAAAAAAGGGGGAAATTAATGGAAAAACATGCTACAGAAAATCCCAGTTCCTTTTTATTTAATACACAATTAAAAGTAATGAATCTAGCGGAGTAAAAAACTTAATGTGGTAAGTGAATAAAACCTTGTATTAAATACAAACAAAGTGTTGTGAAGGAACCAAGTCCTCAGAACTTAGTTCTCAGGAAACTAGTGGAGATACTGAGGGATGTATTTTTGGTAGAATCGTGAGTGGTAAAGGCCTTATGGCATGTGTTGAGAAACAAATAGAAAATGACAGGAAGGGTTAGTGTTAAGATTAGGGTTAACTGCAGGGTTGTATGGTCATGGAATGTTGTTATACATTGAAAATGCATGCAGGGGGGGGTCCTGAAAGGAAGGGATGGTAAGAAATATAAAAAAGTAATTAACTTGAATAAAGTTAGTGTTAGAATTAAGAAAAAGTGATAGTATCTGATGGAGTCTCTTTTCCTTGGTAATTAGTGAAAACTACGATCTGCTAATAGTTGAGAGGAGTGGTTTAGAGGGCTTCTGAAGACTTGGTGGTAATTTAGAATTTGCTGTGGAAAATCTGAGTAAGTGTTAAGTAAAGGTAAGTAAAAGAATTGCCAATGCTCATTAAACACTCAATCCTTAATGTTTCAAAGAGTTTGGAAATTGTGTCTAATTGTGTCTATCAACTACATTTGTCAATTTTCAGTGATGCCTGATATATATGAATAAATGTATACATATAAAATAAACAGCATGAAAGTAGCTTATGATACAAAGGGGACATTGGCAAGAAATGTTCAGAACAAAGACAAGAGACTAGGGAAACGACAGCACTATTGATTATTTCAAACTCAGGATTCTGGCTGCATAGGAAAGGATTTGGAAACATGAATACTAGAAAGGAGTGGAGAGACTTGAAGATTTGGTGGAGCTGAGAAAAATGTTTAATAGAGTCAAACAATAGGAGTTACAAAGTTACAGAGAATGTGTAGGACAAAATTGAGAAATGTGGGGTTTTGATGGAAGACATAGAACAAAGAATTTTTGGAAGGTGGAGGCAGTGGGGGTGGTATTGAAATCTTGAATGTTCTGATTAATACAAACTGGGCCGCTAAACAGCAAGTCCAAAACCACTAGGAAACATTTATAACAAAACTAGATGACAAAAATTCCCCAAGAACCACAAAACATAAATGTTGGCGACATGCATCTGGTGCAGCACATTGTTCAGCATGAAGAGGAGGGAAGCAATGGAATATCGATAAAACGGAAAACAGAAGAACCCCCAAATAGTCAAACAGTATTCACTGGAAAGCAGCGCATGCCAATTTGAGATCAACAGTTGGAAACGAGAGTTTTTTGGCTTTTTTTTTTCAATCCAGTAGCAGGTGGGTCCGGAGCATTCACTGTAAATTCTGAAGAACAGTACAGCCCTGATGCCCTCTCAAAATTGACCAAAGTTTCCCTTCAGGGCAGACCATCATACCAAAGAAAAATGACCAAGAGTGGAATCAAAATTAGAACAGAAAAGTGACAATACAAACAAAGAAAAAAAAGTAAAACTAAGAGTGAGAGAACGTTTGAAAGCCAGGAAATCACAAAAGCAATATACCAAATTGTATCAAAACAGAAAAAAAAAAAATAGAGGTGCGCCTGGCTGGTTCAGTCAGTTGAACATCTGTCTCTTGATCTTGGCTCAGGACATGATTCCAGGGTCTTTGGATGGAGCCCGCATTGGGTTCTGCACTGAATGTGGAGCCTGCTTAAGATTCTCTCTCTCTCTCTCTCTCTCTCTCTCTCTCTCTGTGTGTGTGTGTGTGTGTGTGTGTTTCCTCTCCTACTTACACTCTCTCTCCCCTCCCCTTAAGAAATAATAAATAAAAGGGACATTGGGTGGCTCAGTTGGTTAAGCGTCTGATTTCGGCTTAGGTTATGATCTCACGGTTTGTGAGTTCGAGTCCCACACTGTGCTGACAGCTCAGAGCCTGGAGCCTATTTTGATTCTCTCTCTCCCTCTCTCTCTCTCTGCCTCTCCCCCACTCACACTCTGTCTCTTGACTCTCTCTCTCTCAAAAATGAACATTAAAAAAAAATAATAAATAAATAAATAACAAACTATGTAAATTAGAAACCCCACATGAACTATGCCTCCTTCTAAAAATTCAGAAAAGCACAAATTCACATATAAATGAGAAACAGAAAAGGGTCAAGGTCAAATATTATGCAGTTCTTATCACTCAAAAAGAGAATACAGACCATATGAGGGTCCCAAAAACAATAAAAGCATGCCAGAAATCTATGGCCACAAAACATGTCAAAATTGTACTTTACTATCTCAAATAACCTAAAAAAATTAATAAAATTAAAATAGAGGTAAAGATAAAATGCAAAAATTAAAAATTTTACTCTAAAGAAAAAACTAGAATTAAAAGAAAAATCATCGCAAAAATTTAGGCTAATTTGGAAAGAAAAGAAGGTAAATTAGTACAAAAGACAATGCCTTAAGAAAAAATAGAAGGTAAAAATAAAATGTTTGAAGCAGTCAGAAATAATTGAAAAAATTAGATGAAATAAAATTTAACAAAAAGTGAGAAGTACTTATTATATGTAAAGAAGATCTAAATGGAATAATAGGGTTTCCTGAAGAAAACCTAAGAAATATAACAGAATCAATATTTAAAATTATAAATCTAGAAAATTTTTATAAATTAAAAAGAAAACTGAAGGTACTACACATTTAAAGTACACACCATGTACATGAAAATATTGACACTGAACAAACAACATTAATTAATTAATTAATTAGAATTACATGGCTTTAACTTAAAAGATGAAAGTCTCTTGGACATCTACACAAGAGTGATTTTTAAGGGAAAAAATGAGATTTTCACCAGGCTTTTCAACAGCAATACTTTATACCAGAAAAAAAAAATGTAGTAACATGCTCAAGATACTCAAGAAAAGAAAACATGAGCCAAAGATTTCATATCCACCAGATTTTCAAGCATAAAAAGGCCATAATGAAACTCATAAAAATGTAAGAACTCCACACACAAGCACTTCCTGAAGAATCCCATAGAGAAGTAGTTTACCAAGATAAATAATGAGTCCTTGAAATAAGAAATGGTAGTATTAAAAAAATACTCATATGCAGAACTTGGGTACATAAGAGTTAAAGATAGAAAGGGTACTGTGGAATGGCTGTATGTTCTGACAATGGAGCTACAGTACAACTATTAAAGATGATGCAGGGATAAGTGAAGAGCAAATGATTTCATTTCATTTATTTATTTGTTTGTTTATTTATTTATTTAATTTATTTGCTGTTTGCAATAATCATGTTGGTGGGTAGGACTAGAATTGGTATTCTAAGACTACTGCTATGTAAAATGGGATAAAGCAAGTAAGTAAGTATAGGGATGTATTTATTTTCTACAGCTGCATAACAAATTACTGTGAAAGTACAGAGGTCTAAAACCATGCACATTATCTCAGTTTCTATGGATCAGAAGTCCAGGCATGAGTCTAGGGTTTCATTTCATGAGTCTAGAGTTGTAATTAAGAGGTTGGCCATAGCTGGGTTTTCTTTTTTTTTTATTTTATTTTTTTATTTTTTTTTTATTCTTTTTAAACACCCAGTGCTCTTCCCCACAAGTGACCTCCACCAAGACCATCACCCCCCTTTACCTTTTCCCCTTCCCCTTCCCCCCTCAGTTTGTTTTCAGGATTCAAGAGTCTCTCATGTTTTGTCTCCCTCCCTCTCCCTAACTCTTTTTCCTCCTTCCCCTCCCCATGGTCCTCTGTTGGGTTTCTCCTGTTAGACCTATGA
>CM053577.1:90150851-90187421 GCA_028646485.1 Cryptoprocta ferox | reverse complement strand
GGCAAAGAAGAAGTCAAACTTTCACTTTTCGCAGATGACATGATACTCTACATGGAAAACCCGATCGACTCCACCAGAAGCCTACTAGAACTGATCCATGAATTCAGCAAAGTCGCAGGGTACAAAATCAACGTACAGAAATCGGTTGCATTTTTATACACCAATAATGAAGCAACAGAAAGAGAAATCAAGAAACTGAGCCCATTCACAATTGCACGAAAAACCATAAAATACCTGATCTTTATTATCAGAAATGTAAATGATGCCTGGGGCACATGGGTGGCTCAGTTGGTTGAGCGACCGCCTTAGACTCAGGTCATGATCTCACGGTTGGTGGGTTGGAGCCCTGGGTTCGGCTCTGTGCTGACAGGTAGCTCAGAGCCTGGAGCCTGCTTCGGATTCTGTATCTCCTTCTCTCTCTGACCCTCCCCTGCTCACGCTGTCTCTCTCTCTCTCTCTCTCTCTCTCTCAAAAATAAATAAATAAAAATGAATAAAAACATTAGAAGAAGAAATGTAAACGATGCCCTTCGACAAGATAAAAATGATACCATAGGGAAATATAAATCTACAAAAGAATAAAGAACACTGGAAATAATAAATGTGTAGGAAAACATATAAGATATTGTTTTTAAAAATCACTTTGAGAGACAAATTAATTGCTTAAACAAAAATACTAACAAAGTGAGGTAATAAAAGCTTCAATACTATCAACTACTTTGAGCTAATTGAAGTCTTCAGAACACTTTATCCAACAATGCCCCATACACATTCTTTCCAAGTATACACAAAACGTTTACCAAAATAGAGCACAGTCTGATCATGTTTCAAGTCTGATTAAATTTAAAATGATTTAAATCATTGAAAGTATGTTCTGTAACCACAATAAATTAAACTTTCAGGAATAGAAAGACCTCTCGATTATCCCCAGATAGTTAGTAAATAACAAACTTCTTTATAGAATAGTGGTCAAAATATAATCCAAAGAGAAATAAGAAAGTACTACAAACTGAATGAAAATCAAAACTCAACAATACCTGAAATCTCACCAAAACACTCTATAAGGGAAACCACTGTCAATATGTTCTTATATAAGGAGAAAAAGGTCTCAAATCTATCACCCTTGGCTCAAACTTAAGTAAATGGAAAGAAAATAACAAATTAAATCCAAAGTAAGCAGAAGCAGAAAAAAAAAAGGCTAAGATGGAAATAAATAAAATAGAAAATAAAAAAATAATAATAAAGAAAAATCAATGAAACAAATAAGTGTTTCTTGCTGAAGATGAATAAAAGTGATAAATATGCAGACAGACTGGTCATAAAAAACAAAGATACCAAATATCAATGACAGGAATAAAAGAAGTGACATTATTACAGAATCTAGAGATATTGAAAGAAAAATTTAAAAATATCATAAATAATACTGTTCTTATAAAAACACACTGCACACATCTCATCAAAGAGAAAGTGATAATTTGTATAGTCTTATAACCATTTAAAAAATTGTGTTTTAGTTAAAAACTTTCTACAAATAAAACCAAGTCAAGATGGCTTCACTGATGAGTTCTATCAACCGGGTATGGGACACACAATACTAATTATGTACAAACTCCTCCAGAAAATTGAAGAGGGGCAAATAATTCCAAACCCATTCGTCAGGCCAGCATTACCCCAATACCATAAACAAAAATATATAAGAAAACTACAGATCAATATGCCTCATGAACATAAATTCAAAAATTCTAAACAATATTTTAGCTAATAGAAATGAATATTATATAAAAGGATTACCAAGGCCCATTTATCCAAAAATACAAGGTTATCTTAAAAATTTGAAAATTAATTGATACATTCATTGCATTAATAATGTAAAAAAGAGGAATTATGTAATCATCCTAATCACCTCAAGATAATGAAAAAATATTTGAGAAAATTCAACATTCACTCCATTAAAAAATGATCACCAAACTTGGAAGAGGAGGAAAATTCCTCAGTTGTATAGAGGACATCCTCCTAAATCCTATAGCTAATATTATACTTAGTGGAGTAAAAAATATTGTACAAGGATGTTTAGTTTCATCACTTCTACTTAATCTTGCACTGGAGGGGTTAGCCAATATGATCAGGAAAAAAAAAAGAATAAATAAGCATCCAGATTTGAAAACAGAAGTAAAACTCCATTCACAGATGGTGTGACCAATTATGTAGAAAAGCCAATGGAATCTACAAATAGCTACTGATAGGTAGATCAGCAAGGTTATAGGATATTAAGATAAATATGCAAAAGAAATTGTATAGTGGCAACGAATACTATAAAGTTGAAATTTAAAATACCATTTAAAATATCCCAAAATATGAAGTACTTAGGTACAAATTGGAAAATATGTAGAGAACTACAAAATATTGCTGAGGAAAATTAAAGAGGGTTTAAGTAAATAAAAAGATACATTGTTCAATAATCAGAAAATGCAGGGCACCTGTGTGACTCACTTGGTTAAGAGTCTGACTCTAGGTTTCAGCTCAAGTCATGATCTCATGGTTTCCTGAGATCAAGCCACATGACAGACCCCACACTAACAGCACACAGCCTGATTGGGTTTCTCTCTCCCTCTGTCTCTGACCCTCCCCAGCTTATGTTCATGCACTCTCTCTCACTCTCTCTCTCTCAAAAGAATAAACAAACTTAAAAAAAAAAAGAATTAGAAAACTCAATATTATTAAGATATTCTTTTTTTCCCCAAGTCTACATCATCTATATTCATTTACAGATTCAATGCAATCCCAGTCAAAATCCCAGTGGGCTTTTTTTTTTTTTTGATAGACATTAACAATGGATGCTAAAATTCATCTAGAAATTCAAAAGAACTAGAATATCCAAAACAACTTTGAAAAAGAAGAACAAAGTTGAAGGAGTAAGACTACTTATTTGAGTCTTATTATAAACATAAGCAAATCAGTAGAACAAAAAAAAGAGTTCAGGAATAAATCTACACATATATGTACAGTTGATTTATAATAAAGGTTCAAAGTCAACTTCGTGGACCAATCATTTTGACAAAAGATACTGGAAATATTTGATATCTATATGCCAAAAACTAGAGAAGGAGAGCAAGTAGAGAAGTAGAAGGAGGTAAGGGGGAGAAAAAAGGAAGGAAGGGAGGAAGGGAGGGAGGGAGGGGGAAAGAAGAAAAGAATAATTTCTTTCTAAACTTTACACTGCATATAGAAATTATCTAAATTTGGATCATGTACCTTAATGTAAAACTTAAACTTGAAAATTTATAGAAGAAAACATATGAAAAAACTTTGTGACCTTGGATTAGGAAAAGATTTCCTAAAAGATTTCTTAAATATGAAACCAAAAGCAAGTTCCATAAAGGAAAATGTTGATATACTGATAAGCTGGATTTCTTCAAAACTCTCTGCTCTTCAGACTAAGAGAATAAAAAGATAAGTGCCAGACTGGAAGAAAATATGTTCAAAACATATACTTATTCTTTTAATGTTTTTTATTTATTTTGAGAGAGAGAGAGAGAGAGAGAGACAGCGTGAGCAGGGGAAGGTTAGAGAGAGAGGGAGACACAGAATCCGAAGACAGCTTCCAGGCTCTGAGCTAGCTGTCAGCACAGAGCCTGATGCGGGGCTCGAACTCACGAACTGCGAGATCATGACCTGAACCGAAGTCGATGCTCAACCGACTGAGCCACTCAGGCGCCCCTAAAACATATATTTAATTAAGGACTTATAATCAGGATACATAAAAAAAAAAAAATTCAAAATTCAGGATACCTGGGTGGCTCAGTCAGTTGAGCATCTGACTCTTGATTTTGACTCAGATAATGATCCAAGGGTTGTGAGATTAAGCCCCGTGTTGGGCTCTGCACTGAGCATAGAGCCGGCTTAAGATTCTCTCTCTCTCCCTCTCTTTCTCTCTCTCAAATATAAATAAACAGTTTAAAAAAAAGAAAAAGAGGAAAATTCAAAATCCAATAATAAAAAGGAAATGCAATTTAAAAAAAAACAGGCAAAAAAATCTGGATAGTCATCGAAATGATGTACATGTGGTAAAAAAACATATGAAAAGATGTCCTATATCATTAGTCATTAGGGAATTTCAAATGAAAACCACAGTATGACACTATGACCTACCAAGTCGCATGGTTCAACTTAAACAGATTGACCACATGAAGTATTGGTGATGATGTGGAAGAACATATACTGCTGATGAAATGTAAAATGATATCACCACTTTGGAAAACAATTTGACAGTTTCTTAAAATGCCAACATACACTTAACATATAATCTTACCATTCAAATCTTACAGTAAAAAATCTTACAAAATAATTATTCTGGATGAAGGAAGCCAAAAAGACCTTCCTTTTAAAAAGAAACCCCACATATGGTATGATTCCATTTATATCAATTTCAAGGGTATGCAAATTAATATATAGTAACCGAAAAAGAACAGTAGTTGCCTAGAGCTAAGGTGAAGTAGTGAGGGCAGGTGTGAGGGTCTACAATAAAACCTTTTGGACAGGAAAACTGGGGTTATGAAGGTCATTATCTTGATATCAATGATGGTTTCACTTGTGCATATATGTAAAAACTTCCCTTGTATATGTCATATTTGTACAGTTTATTGTCTGTATGTCAATTTTATCTCAATAAAACTGTTAAAGGTAACAAAAAATGTAAAGTCATTTTGAGAGCCTACTCAGCTAATATATTTGTGTGTTAAAATTTAGAACTTGCTTCTAAGTATAGTGGACCTTTGTAATAATGCCATTAAATATATGAAGTAACGCTTTTATTCTTCTGTAATAGCTAAAGAACTACAGCAAATGCTTACATCATGTGACAACAAAGTTCGGTACCAAATGAGTTGTTGCACTTTAATTCTATTGTATTCTCATACAATATACTTCAGAGATACTTTATGTTTCTTTTGAAAGTTAAAGTATTCACCTAGTATTACCTAGAATTCATAGCTAGATTTATGTTTATTACCATTTTAGGAAAAATGTGCAATGTACTAAGACTTGCCTGAAATATAAATATGCCAAATATGCAGCATACTGGATCATCTTTTTTAAATTCTGAAGTGAGTATACTATTATAAAGCCTAAATGAACTGGGTCTGCACAGAATTCATTCATTCATTCATTCACTCATTCATTCAATAAATATTTTTGAATGCCTGTTTTATGTGTTGCCTTTGTCACAGCATACCTTATATAAAATCATTTGATGGTGAGGTCCAACAAGTATTTTGTGAAATTGGAAAGCATGTTTAAGAAATGTATACACTTCTAAAAAAAAAGAAAAAGAAAGAAATGTACACACTTCTGGGGCACCTGGGTGGCTCAGCTGGTTGAGTGTCCAACTTCGGCTCAGGTCATGATCTCTCAGTTCCTGGGTTTGAGCCCCACATCAGGCTCGCTACTGTCAGCCTGTCAGTGCAGAGTCCACTTCAGATCTTCCGGACCCCTCTTTCTGCCCCTACCCTGCTGTGCTCTCCCCAGAATAAATAAATACTTTTTAAAAAGAAATTTACACACTTCAGATATCATATTTAATTTTCCTTTGGCAAGTTAGATGATTTATGATAGTAGTTCTCAAACTTTAGCTGCATCTAATTCACCTGGAGAGAATGCTACAAAGTACATTGCTGAACGACAACTATAGACTTTCTGATTCAGGGGAATGAGCTGGGTACAGGGTATTTGCATTTCTAGTAAATTTCCAGGTGAGGCTGGTGCTGCTGGCCCAGGAGCCATTCTGTGTGAAGCACTGATTTATTAGAAATAATTTTATAATTTCCATGTGAATAATTAAGAAAATAATTTAAACCTGGGGAGTAATAAAGGCAAGGTGCCTCAATAGAAAAAAAACAACAAAAACAAAATAGAGGACACATATTATTCACTTTAAATGTCACTTCACATATTATATCATGATTACAAATGTGAAAGTGTGTAGTTAAACTGAGCCAGCATTCCTACATGTGGCAGTTACACCTGCAATATTTCTCAACAAAACTGGAAAAAAAATGTCTTTCTGACTGACTTCTCCAGTTAACGGGAAAGACATATTATAGCAACTTTGATTGGGCAAATGATTACTGTACGTTTGAGCATTTTTATGGCTCAAGTCATCTATACCTCTACCCTAAGAATATTAAAATATCACAGTGGAGCAATAGAACCAGAAAAAACCTTTTGGGCACATAAGATTCAGGCAACACTGAATAAATAGGGCATCTCCACTGGGATTTATACACCAGCAAATCTGTTCACTGAGTTCTCATGAGGAGAGTGAAACAGAAGACTGGAATTTAAATAGAAAAAGGTAATAAAATCAACCCCATATCTTATACAATAATCCTTTTGAAAAATGAAAAGAGTTATATAATGAAGGACAACAGCAAAACCTAATAAAGATGCTAAATTACTGTGTAAATTTCCTGTGTATTTTTATCACACTTATATAAACTAGTTTTTGGTGACAAATAAGAATGAGTATTCACCAAAAAGATCAACAGAAACCATGCCTTCTGCAAAATGGTGCAATATAAACATTTTTAGAATAACAGAGCAGCCAGTGTATCAAAATCATCTTTAGCCAGCGATCTTCCTTGGATTTTTTGTATAAGTCGAAATATTTGACAGAAAAACTAAAATATGAGTCAAATTTCTGATAGCTAGATTTATATCCATCCATTCATCCATTTACTTCCCCACCTCTCTGTGTAGTTTAGCTATCATTTCTTGTAAAGTATCAGGTATTTCTAATTGATGGTATCCAAAATGCTTTGAGGTTATTCAGTTAAAAACAGTGAAGTTGCCCAGACGATGCATTGCCTCAAATATCTCTTTTAATGGGATTTAATCTAAGGGAACTTAATGTAGTATATTGCATACTAAAACCTAAAACAACTAATTGAGTTAATATTCTTTTTAAAAAATATTTATTTATTTTGAGAGAGAGAGAAGAGAGAGAGAGAGAGAGAGAGAGAGAGAGAGAGAGAGAGAGAGAGAGAGGCAGAGAAGCAAAGAGAGAGGGAGAGAGAGAGAGAATCCCAAGCAAGATTTGCACTATCAGTGCAGACCCTAATACAGCGCTCGAACCCACAAACTTTGAGATCAAGACCTGAGCCAAAATCAAGAGTCGGATGCTTAACCGACATAGCCACCCAGGTGCCCATGAGTTAATATTCCTTATGCACACATTATGTCACAGTATTCAGGCTCTTGTCTGAACAAATGTTTCATGGAATATAATGACTGCTATATAAGCTAATGGTAAGTAAGATCTAAAATTAAGGAAAAAAGGGCAAACTGTTCTAGTCCAGGTTTGAATTCTAGGGACAGATGAGAATATAATTTTTAATGTGGGTAAAATATATTTTTTCACTGAGATAATATGAATTACAAAATATTAATTTGGAAAAATGGTTTCAGAAACATACTTTTAGGTTTAATATTAAATATGTAAAATACAATAAAATGTTGCTTTGTTCTGTTTTAACCTCTTTCAGAGAATTATGGCAAGTCATTTTTATGGAGAGATAACAAACCGTATCATCTCTTCATGTTTCTCCAAATGCTATTTTTAAAAAATTACAGAGCTTCTGTGTTAATAAATGAATAATATTGTCAACATTTGACTCTCCCAAGAGACTTTTTTAAGTGTGTGAAATACCTTAGATTCTTGGTATTTATCAATTGAGAAAAGCTAGCTGATAAGTTACCAGGAAGAATCTGAAATTTGACAAAATATATTCACTAACAGAATCTGCAAATTCCAAACTTTAATGTAAGCACAATTTACACAATTGGTAACAACTCGCAGGAGCTGGCAAAATGGCAGTATTCCCACTCTGTGGGTCATCATGGCTGAATAAGACATCTCTCATCATATTTCCCCCTTATCAACAGCAATTTGGTATCATTCCATGGACAAAAGTGCTTTTGTGGGAGTTGTATCTTCCAGTGTCATATGCCAAGAGACCCAGGAGGAGTCTTGCCCACCTGTGTATGGGGAGACTGGTTTCAGCTGTTAATTTGAAGTAACCTATGAACCAACTCCTACCCATTTGAGCCACAGTCTAGGATTGTCTAGAAAACTCTGTCTTACACAGTCACCCATGGGTGAATGAGGCTTTGTGGAAGTCTAGGTTTTTCAGCAGAAAAGTTTCAACACATCATTGAAGAAAAAAAATACAATCTTGCTGCACTGGAGAGGATAGGAGAAACAGTTTGATTTTACTTGCATTATGCCTCCAAGGCAGCACAGCTCAGGACCAAGAGAGAACTTATCTTGTGATTTCACCAATGGGATAAAAATGACAGCATGCGAATAAGCATTCACTACGCGAGCTGTGCAGGATGCTGCCAAAGAAGCCTATTTCTCCCTTGCCACAACCAGAGTACTGAATCATGAGCTCTGTAGTGGGGGACAAGAAGAGATTGCAGATAGATAGAATGAGCATTAAATAAACATGAATCATATAAAATGTGTCATGGATTCCGTCAAAAGCCAGCCCACAAACTGCTGGGGATCCCTTGCTTGCAGATTCCCACCTGCCCCCAAATGAAACCCTACAGGCCTTACCCACACACCTCCCTACCCTGTGGCTACTTCCCTATACCCACTCCCTATGATGGCAGTGAGAGAGCTTTGGCAGACAGCTAGTAAACATGTGCAGAAAACTGGCCTGAATCTGCAGACCAGGGGGAGACCACAAACTTGAGCTTTAGTGCCACCTGTGGAAAACAGAAGGGAAGCTGTGAGCACCTGGCCTGCCATGTTGCAGGATCAAGAGAATGCAAACAAGCTAAAGACATTCTGCCACAAAAGTGAGAAAGAAGAGTGGAACAAATGTATCCAATACTAGCAGGATATTATTGATGATATTTCTGTCCCAAAAGTACTTAGTAAAAATTAGAGGAAGTGACTACTACTTCAAATGCAAAGCCAGCAATACAAAGCTTGAAAGAACATAAAAAATTAAGGAAGCATGACATCACCAAAAAAATCAAAACAGTCATCTAGTAACTGAAAGACAGAAAGATCTTCAATTTATCAGATAAAGAATTCAAAATATCTGTTCACAGAAACTCAATGAGCTACCACAAGGCACATAAAGACAATCAATGAAATCAGGAAAACAATACAGAAACAAATGAGAAGTTTAACAGAAATCATAAAAAAGAACCAAACAAATTCTGGAGGTGAAGAATACAATGAATGAAAATTTGAAAATGCAGTGGAAAGTACCAACAATAGAATGGCAGAAGACAGTATCTGTGATTTAGAATGTAGGCACTTTGAGATTATCCAGTAGGGGTGAATATAGGATTAAGAATGAAATACGGTGAAGAAAGTGATGTAAATTATGGTATACAAACAATTTGTGACTTCTTAGACTTCCAGAAGGAAGATAGAGGGAGAGGGAGGCAAAAGAAGTATTTAATGAAAGTAAATAATGAATGAGAATTTCCCAAATCTGAGGAAAGATTTAGATATCCAAATTCATGAAACTTATATGTCACCAAATAAATTCAACTTAAAGAGATCCTCTCTAAGAAACACTAAAATAAAACTGTCAAAAATCAGAGACAGAGAGAAACTGCTAAAAGCAACAAGAGAAAAGAAACTTGTAACATGCAAAAGAACCCACATAAAGCTTTCAATGGATATTTCAGCAGAAATCTTCCAGATGAGGAGAATGTGGAATAACATATTTAAAGTGCTGACAGAAAAACTAACCATCAAGAATACCTAGCAATAATCCTTCAGAAATAAAGGAGAGATAAATACTTTCCCAGACAAACAGGCTGAGAAAATTCTTCACAACTAAGATGTGCACTACAAAAAGCACTGAAATAGATTTTTCAAGATGAAACAAAATGATAGTAATTGGTAAGGAAAACACAGGAAACAGGAAAATACACAAGACACTGTTAAATTCAGAATACTCTATATCATAATACGGTGATAGTAACCACTTAAATTTAGTATAAAGGTTATAGTAAAAAGGTATTAAAAATAAATATAGCTAAAAATTTGTTAATAAATATGCAATATTAAAAAAGATAAACTGATATTAAAAACATAAAAGGAAAGAAAAAAAGTTTTTGTATGCCTTCTAATTTAAATTGTTACCAGCATTAAAATGGATTATTGTGTCTATAAGATGATTTATATAAGCAAAAATCTACAGTAGATACCTTGCCTTGATAAAAGCAAGGTAATCCAAGCACACCACTACAAAACACCATCAGTTCACAGAGGCAGAAAGAGAGGCGGGAACAACAGAGCTACAAAATAACCAGAAAAAAAAAAAAAGATGGCATTCCCACATCATATATTGTTGCATTCAGTTTGTTAATATTTTGTTGAGGATCCTTTCATTTATATTCATGAGAAATATTAACATGTGGTTCTCTTTTTGTGGTGTTATTATCTGGTTTTGGTATTAAAGTGATTCTGGCCCCATAGAATGAATTTCGAAGTTTTCCATCCTCCAGAATTGTTTGGAATAGTTTGAAAAGAATGGGTATTAACTCTTTTTCAAATGTTTTGTAGAATTTGCCCATGAAGACATTTGGGAACTTTTTTTTGGCGGAGTTTTTTTTTTATTTCGAATTCAATTTCATTGCTGGTGATTGGTCTGTTTAAATTTTATATTTTTTTCCTGCTTTAGTTTTGATAGGTTATATGTTTCTAGGAATGTATCCATTTCTTCCAAATTGTCCAATTTATTGCCATATAGGTTTTTATAATATTTTTTGTAATATTTTTAAGGTTTATTTTATTTATTGATTTTGAGAGGGATAGAGAGAGAGAGACAGAGAGAGAGACAGAGAGAGAGAGAGAGAAAGCATGAGCAGAGGGGTGGGGATAGGCAGAGAGAGAATCCCAAGGAGCTCTGTGCTGACCACAGAGCCGCCAATGCAAGGCTCAGTCCCATGATTTAGGTGTAAGTTTAGGTTGTTTATTTTCTTGCCTGCTGAGGTAGGCCTGTATTGTTATAAACTTCCATCTTAGAATAGCTTTTGCTGCATCCCTAAGATTCTAGATGGCTGTTTTTCCATTTTCATTTGTTTTCGTGTAATTTTTTCTTTTTTCTTTGATTTCATGATTGCTTAATAGCATGTTGTTTAACCTCCAGATTTTTTCTTGTGGTTGATTTCTAGTGTCATAGCGTTGTCGTCAGGAAAAATGCAATAATATGATTTTGATCTTTTTGAGTTTGTTGAGACTTGCGTTATGGCCTAATATGTGATCTGTTCTGGAAAATGTCCTCTATGCATTTGAAAAGAATGTGTATTCTGCTGTTTTAGGATAGGATGTTCTGAATATGTCTGATAAATACATCTGGTTGACTGTGTCATTCAGAGCCACTGTTTCCTTGCTGATGTTCTGTTTGGATGATCTGTCTATCCATTTAAGTGGGGAGTTAATTTCTCCTACTGTTATTGTACTGCTATCAATTATTTCTTTAACATTTGTAATTAACTGTTTTATGTGTTTAGGTGTTCTCATGTTGTGTGAATAAATATTTACAATTTTTTATATCTTCCTGTTGGATTGTTCCCTTTATTATTATATACTGCCCTTCTTTGTCTCTTGTTAACAGTCTTTATTTTATTTTACAAAATTATTTTTTGACATTTATTTTTGAGAAAGAGACACACAGAGTGTGAGTGGGAGAGGATCCAAGAGAGAGGGAGACACAGAATCAAAAGCAGGCTCCAGGCTCTGGGAAGCCTGCAGCCTTCTCTGGGCATTCTGTGTATTTGCTGGTCATGGTAATGGTCATATTGCCCTGTTTTGTGTTTCCATCTTCTCCACAAGACTGAGAGTTTCTCAAGGATAGGGACTAGGTCACAAGAAGTGTTTGGTTGGGGATGAATTTTAGAAGAGTGACCCTATAACCACAGTAAGAAGCCAGTGGTTTACAAGGCTATTTCCCCTACTACTTCTCAGACCTCATCTCCCCACGTCTGCTCCTTCCTTCACTTGGCCACAATCTCACTGTCACTCAGACTCACTAGTTCGACTTCAGCCTCAGAGCCTTCACACTTGCTCTTCCCTGTGTCTGGAATGCTGTTCCACAGCCACCCTCATGGCTTACAACTTCACTTCCCTGAGGTCCCTGTGCTCTGTCAGCACAGAGCCCGACACGGGGCTCAAACCCATGAACTGTGAGATCATGACCTAAGCTGAAGTCGGCCACTTAACTGACTCAGCCACCCAGGCGCCCCAACAGTCTTTATTTTAAAGTCTATTTTGTCCAATATAAGTGTTGCTACCCCAGCTTTCTTTTGGCATCCACTTGCATGATAAATATCTCTCCATTCTTTCACTTTCAATCTGCGGGTGTCTTTCAGTCTAAAAGGAGTCTCTTGTAGGAAGGATATAGATGGGCTTTTATTTTTTTTTTATCCACTCTGTCACCCTAAGTCTTTTAATTGGCACATTTAGTCCATTTATACTAAAGTAATTATTGATAGATATGTATTTGTTGCCATTTTGTTACTTATTTTGTGATTGTTTCTATAGATTTTTCCTGATCATTTTTTTCTCTTGCTCTCTTTCATAGTTTATTGGCTTTCTTTAGTGAAATACTTGGATTCCTTTGTCTTTATTCTTTGAATTTCTGTTACTGGTTTTTGTTTTATAGTTACCATTAGGTGTGTATATAACATCTTCCGCACATAGCAGTTGATATTAAGTAGATGGTTGCTTAGGTTTAAGCCCATTTTTCACTCCTCTCCCTCCCATGTTATAGACAAATGGTGTCGTATTTTACATGCTTTCATTTTATCAATCCTTTGATTTTTAAAGAAATACTTATTTTTATTGCTTTTGGGTTTTTAATTCTCACTCTCACATACCATCTTCCTTTCCAGTCAAAGTATCTCCTTTAATATTTCTTGGAAGGCTGGTTTAGTGGTCATGAACTCCTTTAGGTTTTGTTTGTCTGGGAAACTATCTCTCCTATTCTGAATGATAGCCTTGCTGGGTAAAGTATTTTGGGCTGCAGATTCTTCCCCTTCGGCACTCTGAATATATCATGCTACACCCTCTGGCCTGCAAAGTTTCTGCTTGAAAATCTGCTGATAGTCGTGTAAGGTTTCCATTGTATGTAACTGTCTTTTCTCTTGATGCCTTTATTTTTTTTTCTTTTTTGTTACTTTTTGCCATGTTCATTACTATGTGTCTTACTTAGTATGGACCTCTTTGGGTTGAATTTTGGTGGGGATGGATCTCTGTGCCTCCTGGATATGGATATCTGTTTTCTTCCCCAGACTAAGGAAGTTTTCAACTATTATTTCTTCAAGTAAATTTATGCCTATTTATCTCTTTCTTCTTCTTCTGAGATTCCTATAACACTTGATGGATCACTGAGTTTCCTAAGACTAGTCTCAATTTCATAATCTTCTCTCCTCTCCTTTGCTCACCTTGATTACTTTCCATTACTGTTTCTTCCAGGTCATTAATTCATCCCTCTGCTTCATATAGCCTGCTACTTATTCCATCAAGTGTATTTTTAAATTCATTTCTTGCGTTCATAAACTCTGGTTCTTTTTTATCTCTGTGTTAAGGGTCTCACTGATGTACTCCACTCTTTTCTCAAAACCAGTGAATATCTTTATGATCATTACTTTAAATCCTCTACCACACATGTTATTTATATTTGTTTCATTTTGTTCTTTTGCTGTGGTTTGACCTGGTTCTTTCATTTGGGAGATATTTCTCTGTCTTATTTTATCTGACTTTCTGTGTCTGTTTCTCTAAGTTAGGAAAGTCGGCTACTTCTTTTGCTCTTAACAATAATAGCCCTACAAAGAAGAGGTCCTGTAGTGCCCTGCCATTCAGTGTCCCCTGTTCCCCAGGGCCTGCCATCTCAGGGAATGTCTCCTATGTGTTTTGTATGTGCTTTGCTGTTGATTCTTGGCCTCTTTTTCCTTCAGTCCAATTATCTGCAGAGGCTTTCTTTGTTTATCATGGGCAGCAAGGTGTGCAGTGGTCTGCCTGTGAAACAAGACTTGCCCCCACTGTTGCCAGAACTGAAGTCCCACAAAACATATGGGTCAGGAGACACATTGTTGGCAGGATTTGTGCTACTCTTTTGGTGGACGGGTCTGAAGTGTCTGGACTGAGGCCAGCCCGATTAGGAAGGGCAGATCTGCCAAACCATGTGAAGTGAGGCTTAGTGCAAGCAAGTTAGGTAAGGAGTGTTCGTATTGTGACCCTGCAGCAGGTGGCTGTTATTTATGCTGATGGGGAAAGGACGTGGAAATGGTACCTGCCAGCTCTTTTGTTCCTTGTGGGTCTCTCCAGGATGTGCTCTGACATGACAAATCATTCTTCCTCCTGTCTGCCCCCATTGTGTTTCAAACTACTAGTTCTAGGCTGTATCTGCACAGGCTGTTTGCTGTCCTGTCTCTTTAAGGGCAGGGACTTTTGTTTCTTAATGCCCTCCATACTCTACCAAACTCAAGCCCACTGATTTTTAAAATTCCAGGCTTTAAGTCTCTCTGGTTTTAAGAATTCAGGAAATTCAACCCCTCTTTATTTCAAAGGTAAATATTACGGAGATTCATTCTCTCCGTTTGTGGGCTCCCTAGTGTGAAAGTCTATTTTTTGCCCTTTGTACCAGGGGATCCATCCCCACAGGGGATAGCCACAGTCCATTTTGCTCCCAGGCCACATCTTCACCCTTCTCATCTTCTTCTATTTGGTCTCTTCCCTGCCTTTAGTTGTGGAGTTTTCTCGGCTAGTGTTCTAGACATTTTCTGAGTTATTTATGGTGCTATGGGCGTGATCTAGTTGTATCCTTGGGAGGAGGTGACCTTGTGGTCTCCTACTCCTCCATCTTCTCAGCTGACCAAAAGGCATTCATTTTGAGACTCATCTCAACTTTAACGGAGACATAGGATCAACGTGTAGGGATGGAAAAATACATTCCGTGAGAATGGAAACAAAAAGAGGATGAGGGTACCTACACTTACATCATACAAAATAGACTTTAAGCTGAAAATAGTAACAAAAGACAAAGGTCATTATACAGTGAAAATTCGGTTAGTCATCAAGAAACTATAACAAACATGAATACAATGCACCCATCATGGGAATACTTAAATTTATTAATCAAATAGTAACAGATTTGAAAGGAGAAAGAGACAATACAATAAGAGTAGAGGACTTCAATATCTCACTCTGAACAATGGATAGATTATCCAGACAGAAAAACCAAAGGAAACAGTGGAATTGAACCATATTTTGACAAATGGAGCTAACAGACATACACAGAACATTCCATTCAACAGTAGCAAAATACACAGTATTCTCAAATTTACATGGAACATTCTACAGGATAAATCATCTGATAGATCACAAAACATGTCTTAGCAAATTTAAGAAGACTGAAATCATACCAAGTATCTTTTTTGATCCCCATGGAATGAACTAAAAACAGGTGTGAACTAACAGAAGGAAAGCTACCAAATTCACCAATGTGTGAAAAGTAAGAACACACACCAAATTCCTGAAAACCCAATAAGTAAAAGAAAAAATAAAAAGGAAAATAAAAAAATATATTGAAACAAATGACAATTAAAAAAACCCCAAACTGTAGGATGTAGCAAAAGCAGTTCTAAAAGGAAAGTCTAAAGCAGTAAAAACCTACTTCAAAAATAAATAAGTAAATAAATAAATATCTCAAAAAAAACACCCCAACTTTACACTGTGAGAAGCTAGAAAAAGAACAAAAATGCCCAAATTTAGCAAAAAGAAAGAAAATAACAAAGAACGGAGGAGAAACAAAAGAAATAGAGACAAAAAAATAATATAAATGATCAATGAAATTAAGAGCTTTTTGTGAAAAGATAAAGCAAATTAACAAACTTTTAGCTAGTCTAAGAAAAAAAGGATCGAAGACTAAAATAAATAAAAATAGATATGAAACAGGAAACATCACAACTGATACCACATAAATACAAAGGATCATAAGAGACTACTATGGACAATGATATGCCAACACAATTGGTAACCTAGGAGAAACAGCTAAATTCCTAGAAACAAACTTCCAAGATTGAATCATGAAAAAACAGAAAATCTGAACAGACCAATTACTAGTAAACAGATTGAATCAGTAATTAAAAACCTCCTAATAAAACAAAGTCCAGGACTATATGGTTTATCTGGGAAATTTTACCACACATTTAAAAAAGAATTAATGCCAATCCTTCTCCAATTCTTCCAAAAATTTGAAAAGGAGGGTACACATCCAAAATAATTTCATGAAGCCAGCATTACCCCAATTACAAAGACAATAAATACATTACAGGAAAAAGAAAATTGCAGTCCAATACCACTGATGAATATAGATTCAAAAATTCTCAAAAATATTAGCAAACTGGGGTGTGTGGGTGGCTCAGTCGGTTAAGTGTCTGACTTCCGCTCAGGTCATGATCTCACAGTTTGTGAGTTTGAGCCCCGCATCAGGCTCTGTGTTGGCAGCTCAGAGCCTGGAGCCTGCTTCGGATTCTATGTCTCCCTCTCTCTCTGCCCCTCCCCAGCTCACGTTCTCTCTCTCTCTCTCTCTCAAAAATAATAAATGAAGCATTTTAAAAAAATATTAGCAAACTGGATTCACCATTACATTTTAAAGAACATAAACCATGATCAAACAGGATTTATTCCTGGTGTGCAAAGGTGTTCAACATACACAGATCAATCAATGTGATACACCGTAAAAAGAGAATAATGGATATAACTCATATAATCATCTCAATAGATGAAGAAAAATCATTTGAAAAAATCCAACATGAATTCATGATGAAATCTCTCAACAAAATGGGCAAGGAGGGAATATGCTGCAACATAATAAAGGCCACATACGACTAGCCACAGCTGACATCATATTCAACAATAAAAGGCTGAAAGCTTTTCCTCTAAGATCAGGAACAAGACAAAGTTTTCGACTCTCACTACTCCAATTCAACATAGTACTGAACTCCTAGGAAAAGCAATTAGACAAGAAAATGAAATAATATGCCTCTAAATTGGAAATGAAGAATTAAAACTATCTTAATTTGCAGCTAATAGGATCATATATATCAGAAAATCCTAAAGACTTCACCAAAAAACAGTTATAAGTAATCAAAAAATTCAGCAAAGTTGCAGAAGAAAAAATTAACATACAGATATGTTGATTTTTTGTACACTAACAATGAAATATCTGAAAGGGAAAAAAAGAAAACAATCCATTTATAAAAACTCAAAAATATAAAATCCTGAGAAATAAATTTAACCAATAAGGTAAAAGATTTTTACACCAAAATCGATAGGACTTTGATAAAAGAAACTGATGAAAACACGAATAAGTCGAAATATACCCTGTGTTCATTGATCAGGAGAATTAATATTGTTAAATATCCATACTACACACTGAGTAGTCCATGTAATACTAATCAAACTTCCATGGCATTTTTCACGCAAACAGAAAAGCAATCTTAAAATTTGTACAGAACCACAGCAGAACCTCAAATACCAAAACAATCCTGACAAAGAAAAGTAAAGTTGGAGGCACCGCAATTCCTGACTCAAACAATACAACAAAGCTATAGTAATGAAAAGTATGTCATAGTTATGAAAAGAATATGGTACTGGCATAAAAGTATACACATAAAGCAATGAAGCAGAATCAAAAGCCCAGAAACAAACTCTTGCTTATAATATCAACTAATATTTTACAAGGAAGGCAAAAATACTCAAAGGGGCAAACATAGTTTAATCAATAAAAGGTGCTGGGGAAACCAGATAATCACATATAAAAGAATAAAGTTGGACCTCTACCTTCTACAACTCAAAAAAACTAATTCAAAATTAATTAAAGACTTAAATATAAGATCTAAAACCACAGGGGCACCCAGGTGGCTCAGTGAGTTAAGCGTCTGACTTCGGCTCAGGTAATGATCTCACAGTTTGTGGGTTCGAGCTCTGCATCAGGCTCTGTGCTATGGAGGCTGCTTCAGATTCTGTGCCTCCTTCTCTCTCTGCCCCTCCCTCATTCTCTCTCTCTCTCTCTCTTTCTCTCTCTCTCTCTCTCTCTCTCAAAAATAAAGAAACATTAAAAAAATTTTAAAAATATCTAAAACCATAAAACTCCTAGAAGAAAACATATGGGGTAAGCAACTTGATTTCGGTCTTGGCAGTGAAATTCTGGATTTGATACCAAAAGCAAAGGAACAAAAGCAAAAATTAACAAGTTAGATTACATCAAACTAAGAAGCTTCTGCACAGCCAGAGAAATAATGAACAAAATGAAAAGGAAACCTTTGGACTAGGAAAAAATATTTGCAATCATATACCTGATAAGAGGTTAATATCCAAAATATATTAAGAACACATACAACTTAACAGAAAACAAATAAAAAACCCCATTATTAAAATATGCAGAGGATCTAAATAGAAATTCTTTTCCAAAGAAGACATACAAATGGCAAATAGGTACATGAAAAGATGCTCAGTATCACTGGTAATCAAAGAAATGCAAATAAAAGCCACAGTGAAATATCATCTCACACCTGTTAGAATGGCTAACATAAAAAAGACAAGAGATAACAAATGTTGGTGAGCATGTGGAGAAAAGGGAACATTTGGGCACTGCTGATTGGATGAAAATTTGTTCAGCCACTATGGAAAAGAGTATAAAGTTTCTTCAAAAAAATTAAAAATATACTACCATATTATTCAGAAATCTCACTCTGGGTATATATCCAAAGGAAATGAAACCAGGATATTGAAGAGATATCTGCACTCACATATTCATTGCAGCATTACTCACAATCGCAAAGATATAGAAACACCTTGTGTTAGATATATGACAGATATATATCTATATAGGGATATATAGATGTACATACACATATACATATATAGATACATAATTGTATACATATATACAATTTAATATTATTTAGACATGGGTAAGAAGAAAATCCTGCCATTCGTGACACCATGGATGGACCTTAAGGGCATTATGCTAAGTCAGATAAGTGAGACAGAGAAAGACAATTATTATGTGATATCACGTGTAGAATCGAAAAAAGCTGAACATATAAAGAAAAGAGAGTAGAATGGTGGTTGCCAGGGACTGGGAAGCAGGGAAATGGGAGATGCCAGTCAAAGGCCACAATAAGTTCCAGGGTTATAATACACAGCATGGTGATTATAGTTAACAATACTGTATTATGTATTTGAAAGTTGCTAAGATTGTAGATCTTAAATTTTCTCACCACACACACACACACACACACACACACACACACACAAAGAGTAATTACGTGAGATGATGGAAGTCTTTACTAACGCTATTGTTGCAATCATTTCATAATATATAAGTACATCAAATCAAACATTGTACACCTTAAACTTAAACAGGACATATGTCGATTATATGTCAATAAAGCTTGAAAAAACAAATGTAACAAAAAAACTCCAGGGCATCTAGGTGGCTCAGTTGGTTAAGCATCTGACTTCAGTTCAGGTAATGATCTCACAATTTGTGAGTTCGAGCCCCATGCCAGGCTCTGTGCTGACAGTTCGGAGTCTAGAGCCTGCTTCAGATTCTCTGTCTCCCTTCTCTCTCTCTACCACTCCCCCGCTTGTGCTCTCTCTCTCTCTCTCAAAAATAAATAAGTGAACATTAAAAAAATTAATGATTCCCACTCTGTGGAATTAATGAGAGTCCACAAAATGTTTTAGTGACCAAATCAAATGTCACTTGCAAGAAACATTTATTTTCTATAATGGAAAATAAACTATTTAGTAGGGTTGTTCTTTTCAATTTTGAGTTGACAAAAAGGAAAAACAGCATGTTTTAGTGACCTACAATAGTTTTGAGATATTAAGTAGGTCACTAGTCCTTTCTGAGCCTATTTTTTCCTTTTTTAAGAAATGGGATGGAAATAATATCAATCATAAAAAGTATTAAATAAAGGGGCACCTGGGTGGCTCAGTTTGTTGAGCGCCTGACTTCAGCTCAGGTCATGATCTCACGGTTCGTGGGTTCGTGAGTTCGAGCCCCACATCAGGCTCACTGCTGTTCGCCTGTCAGCATAGACCTACTTCACATCCCCTGTGCCCTTCTCTCTAACCCTCCCCCAACTGTGCTCTCTCTCACAAAAAAATATTAAATAAAATAAAATATAAAATATTTTAAAAGCTTACAACTCTTTCAGTATTTTTCATCATCTAATTATATTATGATCTAGTGATATAAGTCATAATCTTGGTATTATCAACAATGACAGCTTACATTTAATATGCATTATCATTTACTATGCTTTAATCTAATCATTTTACCTATATTAACTCATTAACAGTCTTATTATGACCATTTTACAGACAAAAAAATCAGGGGAATTAGAGGGGAATCTAGCACACATTGGTTCCAGTGTATAAATTCTCAACTTCAATCTTATTAATCCTAATCAAACAAATAAACAAACAAAAGCCATGGTAAGTTCATGTTGCAATATGCATGTTATTTCTTTTTTTTTTTAATTATTTTTAAGTTTTATAGTTTGATATTTTTTGTTTCTTTTTTAACTTTATAGTTTATTGTCAGGTTGGTTTCCATATAACACCCAGTGCTCTTCCCCACAAGTGACCTCCACCATGACCATCAACCCCCTTCCTCTTTCCCCCTCCCCTTCCGCCCTCAGTTTGTTTTCAGTGTTCAAGAGTCTCTCGTGCTTTGTCTCCCTCCCTCTCCCTAACTCTTTTCCTCCTTCCCCTCCCCATAGTCCTCTGCTAGGTTTCTCCTGTTAGACCTATGAGTGAAAACATATGTTATCTGTCCTTCTCCGCCTGACTTATTTCGCTTAGCATAACACCCTCGAGTTCCATCCACGTTGCTACAAATGGCCAGATTTCATTCTTTCTCATGGCCATGTAGTATTCCATTGTATAGATGAACCACATCTTCTTGATCCATTCTCCAGTTGATGGCCATTTAGGCTCCTTCCATGATTTGGCTATTGTTGAAAGTGCCGCTATGAACACTGGGGTACAAGTGCCCCTATGCACCAGCACTTCTGTATCCCTTGGGTAATTCCCCAGCAGTGCTATTGTTGGGTCATAGGGGAGTTCTATTGATAGTTTTTTGAGGAACCCCCACACTGTTTTCCAGAGCGACTGTACCAGTTTACATTCTCACCAACAGTGCAGGAGGATGCCCGTTTCTCCACATCCTCGCCAGCATCTATAGTCTCTTGAGTTGTTCATTTTAGCCACTCTGAATGGCATGAGGTGGTATCTCATGTGGTTTTGATTTGTATTTCCTTGATGATGAGTGATGTTGAGCATCGTTTCATGTGTTTGTTGGCCATCTTGATGTCCTCTTTAGAGAAGTGTCATGTCTTCTGCCCATTTCTTCACTGGATTGTTTGTTTTTCAGGTGTGGAGTTTGGTGAGTACTTTGTAGATTTTGGATACTAGCCTTTATCCGATACGTCATTTGCAACTATCTTTTCCCATTCCGTCGGTTGCCTATTAGTTGTTTTGATTGTTTCCTTTGCTTTTAATTTAAAATAAATAAATAAAATTTAATTTTAAAATAAATAAAAGTATGTTATTTTTTTAAATCATGTGAAAATTTGAAAATACTTAATATTGAAGAAACATCACATTCAATCATTCAATATTTAATAATTTCCAGATCCATGAATCATTTTACTGGCATACGTATTTGACAGAAGAAATTCATATCTGCTCTTTGAAACTATTTCTCAGTTGTCCATTCATTTGCAATCATTTAATTTAGGAGTGGTTCAGTTGGTTCTGATTCTGTATGATAAAATAATTCTAAATTACCAGAGTTTCTCCCTTCTTTTAAAAGTATCCACAAATAGATGTACATTTTCTATTCCAAAATTATTGTTCTGATCGTCATTTATTTCAAAAGTCTGCTTACTCCAACAAAGAATGAGTTTGAATATAAATCAAAATTAAATTTTATATTAAGGGTATCCACAACATGAGGCCATAGAGAAGAGAGTCAAGGGTAATATGTTTATCTGTGCAGAACACCTTACCCACTATTCGTCCAGTTCATGCCTGGCTTCCTGCTCTTGAAGTCAGAATTAGAATGTGCTGCTGGATGTAGGTTCTATCATTATCTCATTATCTCATTATTACTATTATCTCATTACTAATTATTTTTCAGACACGGAGTTATAAAAGCTTAGAGAGAGCAAGTAAATTTTCCAAGCGTGGAAAGTCAAATGGTAAAGGTAAGATTAAAGCCATACTCCAAAGTCTTAAACATCTGGGTTAACTTAATCTTACCATTGTGAGATGATCTTTCACTAAAAATAGAATAGTGACAGAATGAATCGGAAGAAAAAAGATATATTTATGTGTGTGTAATGACTTGCTTTGTGCAAGCAATTGGTAAAGGTACACCAACATTCAAAACTCCAGAAAAGTGTTGTTTTCTAATTAGCAAATTTCTTATTTTGTGAAGCTATTTCCATGCTCTAATAATATATAATCTGTCCTCTCTCTTTATTCTCTTAAAACACCAGTGTTCACTGCAAATGAATGGTGAGACCATTTAAACAAGGTCAGCTTAATCAGCATCATCAAATTACTTGAGGACAAACTCCAATCCTAATTAAAAAATGTTTAATGCTTATTTATTTTTGAGAGAGAGAAAGAGAGAGAGAAAGAGAGAGAAAGAGAGAGAGCGTGCACGAGAGAGAGCCTGAGTGGGGGAGGGGCAGAGAGAGAGGGAGACACAGAATCTGAAGCAGGCTCCAGTCTCTGAGCCTGACACAGGGCTCGAACTCAAGAGTGGTAAGATCATGACCTGAGCCAAAGTCAGATGCTCAACGGACTAAGCCACCCAGGCGCCCCTCCAGTCCTATTTTTTAGATTTTTCTATGCGGTGCCTGGGTGAGCATCCAACTTTAGCTCAGGTCATGATCTTGCAGTTTGTGAGTTCAAGCCCCACGTTGGGCTCTGTGTTGACAGCTCAGAGCCTGGAGCCTGCTTCTTATTCTGTGTCTCCCTCTCTCTCGGCCCTTCCCCCTCTCACGCTCTGTCTCTGTCTCTCTCAAATATAAATAAATATTTAAAAAATTTAAAAAAAATAATAAATAAATTTTTCTAAAACATGATACAAATTTATTCTAAGCACTTAAATTCTGCCTTCTGTTTTTCAAAACAACATAGCCAAATCTCTAATGCCTTCAAATTATTGATTCCATAATTTTTATAGTGCACACTACCCAAGAAATTACATTTGCTCAAAGCTGTATTTAAGTTTTTAAGAAGCATTAAGCCACAAAAGAGAATGTTGGCACCTTGTGATGGATTTCATATGCTTGTGTTCAGGTGGGCCAATCCTGTGATGCTACTTGACAACATCACATAGTGGTAGTCTCCATCCTGTGGACATTCATAAACACTGTTCCTTTTGTTATTAGTATGTTTTGGTGTTGGCAGATTTGCATTTATCAATTAAAATACAAACAAATGACATGTTCTTTGTAAATAACTGTCCTTTTGAGCCTTGATAAGATGTGGGTAGGTAAAACAATATCACACTGATTCATGGTTTTTTCCTCCTGTATGTGCCCTTCTCAGTGTGTGTTTAAACTGCTTTGGCAAAGGTTGCAAATATTTCCAAACACTGCTAAATTTGATGACCACTTTTCTGTTCTCATCTTACTCACAGCTTGTAAAGAGTTGGAGATTCTAAATATTTTGGTGTCCCCAGAGATCTGAACGTGGCCTTCTGCTCCTGCCTGAGTGACCTTGTTCATTCTTTGAACTTAAGTGTCACATAGTAAATTTCTACTTGGAAACTCAATCCTGAACACTAATCTCAAGCAATCTTCAACTTCCTACAAGATAGAGGTTGTCCCTGATTTTGCATCCCCTGTAAAATAAAGTCCAAGTTTTTAGAGTTGGATACATGAGTTGGTGTTTATCCACTACTTTCTGAAGTGTTTCCCTCAACTTACACCCATTTGAACTCTGTGCTGTGGACCACAAAACACTTAGAGTTTTTTAGTACACCAACCTGTCTCATGCCTTATTCACGTATTTCCTTTTTAATTGAATTTCCTTCTTAAGTCAATGGAAACTTGCTGAATTTAAGAATCAGCTCTGGAGGCACCTAGGTGGCTCAGTCAGGTAAACATTTGACTCTTGATTTTGGCTGAGGTCATGCTCTCATGGCTCATCAGATCACGTAATTCAGTATTACAAACAGACGGTCAGTAATTACAAAAAGCCATTTCCACTGTGGTTAATTTTAGCACCGATTTTTTTAGTCTTATGAACAGTGATATCCATATAACCTAGAATATCCATGAAGAATCTGGTCTGGTTAAAAATGGCTTTGTGTAAGTCTACTCTGTTACCCACAAATGCCACTTGTCTTTATGGTTTCTTTTGCACCCCTCCTCTTCGCTGATTCATAAACTTCCTAATCATAGTTCAAGAGTACTCATTATTACCCTCATCCTAACAACAATCATGAAATGAGTCAATCCTTATTTGTAGATCTCTGGCATATTTTCCCTCCTTCCTAAGAAGAATACATCTTCTATGAAAGATTTTTCTTCTCCCATATCTCAAAGTTTCCCATTCTTCATGAATCTAAACAAATTCTCCTACTTTCTATTATTCTTTTTGGAGTCCCTAGGCTGCTATTTTCGTGGTTCCCATTTAGAGAAAGAACCTGATAAACCTCACCTGAGCTTTAGAACCATTATTTCATAAAGTTTATATATGGGTTTCCTGGCTGAACAAGTAGAGAATATGCACACCCTTTATTAACTTGAGTTTTCCTGCTCCTATTCCTTCCTTTTGTCAATTTTAGCCTTCTTCCACATGGCTGAATAAGTGAGTCATGAAATAGAGCTGCAACATTTTTCATGATATGGCAAGGAGGTATATGATAATTAAAGACCTATTTAACGCAAAACAGAGGGATTTCATTTGGTGACATTTAGAGTAGGGACCTGGTAAGAAGGAATCACCTTATCTTGATACAATTAAAGATTCAAAACTTACGCTACTGAAATGGAATCAAAAGATATGTATAAGGCATGAACAGATATTGTTCCAAAAGACATCCAGATGACTAAAAAACACATGATAAGATGTTCAACATCACTCATCATCAGGGACAATCACAACCATGATGAGATACTACCTCACACCTATCAGAATGGCTAAAATGAACAACAGAGGAAACAACAGATGTTGGTGAGGATGCAGAGAAAAGGAACTCTCTTATACTGTTGGTGGGAATGCAAACTGGTTCAGCTGCTCTATAAAACAGTATGGACGTTTCTCAAAAAGTTAAAAGTAGGACTACCTTATGATCCATCAATTGCACTACTAGGCATTTACCCAAAGGGTGCAAAAATACTGATTCAAAGGGGTACATGTATCTCAATATTTTTATAGCAACATTATCAATAATAGCCAAATTGTGGAAATAGTACAAATGTTCACCAACTGATGAATGGATATATATATATATGCATATATTATATATATTACAAAGTAATACATATATACATTATATAACTTTGTAATATAGTTTGAAACCAGAAAATGTGATGTCTCTAGCTATGTACTTCTTTCTCAAGATTGCTTTGACTATTCAGGATCTTGTACATTCTATGGGTTTGGACAAATATATAATGACATGTATGCATTATTATAGTATCATAGAGACTATTTTCATTACCCTAAAAATCCCATGTCCTCCACTTATTCATTCCTCTCTCTCCTCCACAACCCTTGGCAATCATTGGTGGGCTGTGTTTTTGTTTGTTGTTGTTGTTGTTCTTTGTTTGTTTGTCTCCATAGTTTTGCCTTTATCAGAATGTCATCTAACTGGAATTAATCTGATTTTGGATTGGCTTCTCTCACTTAGTAATATGTGTTTAAGTTTCCTCCATGTTTTTTCATGACTTGAAAGCTCATTTCTTTTTAACAGTGAGATATATTGTCTAGATGTACCACAGTTTATTTATCCATTCACTTACTGAAGAACATTGCCAACTTTTGGCAATGATGAATAAAGCTGCTATAAACATATATGTGTAGGCTTTTTTGTGGATATAAATTTTCAAACCCTTTAGGTAAATACCAAAAAGTATGATTGTTGAAGTATATGATATGAGTTTGTTTAGTTTTGTAAGAAATTGTTAACTCTCTTCCAAAGTGACTGAATTCTCCAACATTATTAAACTCCCTCTTATATATACAAATATCTAAGTGTTGTGGAGCGGGGAAGGGTGAAATAAAGGGGATTAAGAGGTATAAACTATCAGTTATAAAATAAGTCCCAGAGATGAAAAGAACAGTATAGGGAATACAGTCAATAATATTGTAATTACATTGTATGGGGACAATGATGACTACATTTATTGTGGCAAGCAATTAAAGAAGGTATATAACTCAAATCAATATGTTGTACATCTGAAACTAATATAACAGTGTGTTAATAACACTTCAATAATTAAAAAATAGATCAAAATTTAAAGCATTCTTACTATATATTAGTAATATAATAGGTTACAAACTAATAGTGCAAATATATGGAATTTGAAAAGAAAATGAAGTTTTTATTATACTAAGGTTTCTTAAATTTCATAAATTAAGCTACAAATGGGAACAACTCTTAGATAATTCTTTCTTATTTTGTATCAAAATTTACTGTGTTATAATTTTTGCCCTCTGGAACAATACAGGATGAATCTTCCTGGTGTTTAATTATCTGAAAAATGTTTACTAATATAAAGGCTATCTTTATCTTTAAACCTAATATTTCTAGTTTCCTTATAACATTTTGAGATCCTGTGAACACTTCTGGTTATGATTTTCTGTAGTTTCTCATTCACTGATTGATCCATTCAATGACTGTTTGATTAATTCATTTATTCAGTCATGTAATTATTATATGCCTAAAATCTTCAAGGCACTGTGGATTGTGCTAAGCCACTGAAAATAGACATAACAAATGGTTCCTGTCTTTTATCTTTTCCATTTTTTATAGAATAAATAACTTCCTTCTATCCTTTTATATCAACTGACTTGAATCTATCTACAGCCAGTAACTTTCCTGAATTTAAATGCTTACAAATCTATGCCCTCCTATTAGTCTACAGTTTCCCCCAGTGCAGGGACAATTAAGTTAAGTATTTACATAGAGTTGTAGTTCAGAGCATTCACTCTTGAGCCAGACTAGGCTCTGCTCCTTACTCCTGGTAGGACTGGGGGCAAATTACTCCATGTTCCTGTTTCCCCAGCTGGCATAAGGGGCTGTTATCAGTAGTTACTTCATAGGGTAGAGATGATTCTTGTTATTGAATTTTTCAGTCTACTTCCTTTGGTTTGTAGCTGGGGAAAAGATCTCTGTGATTCTGAATAGATGGATTGTGAGTTCAAATATTCACTGTGTAAGATTTTCTCTTTAAGGATGGATTTTAATAAGTATTTTAGTGGAAATGTAGGAGGGATGATTTTTAGGCAATAGATACTGTTTAAATCAAAGACTCCAAATTTCTCTTAAATATTGTCTTTTATAAAGAAAATGAAAAAGTATCACCATCTCTTAAAATAATAACTGGCTTTCAAATCTGTTCAATGAATGAACTGCATTAACTATTTTCATTCAACTGATAAATTTAAGATTTATACCTTTCTAAATACATCTTTAATGTAGCTATTCATAAGCATGACAGAATTAATAACTTCCTCCATATGAAGATTATTATAAGAACACATTACAAGTCAACATTTTAAAACCACATCCCAGCCAATATACAGACTAATATAAAATTAAAAACAAATTTAAAGCAGTTATGTTCTACTTATATACCTAACATATTATAATTATATAATTACTATAGAGTAACAGAAGAGTTTCATGAAATAACTTATTCCCTTATAGACATGATAAATATAATGTGTATGACTATCACAGCATGACAAATAGGACCTTTTTTATTCATGAGGTTGGATGTCAGACTCAACTGAAAAATGTGTATCATATTCAATGTATTTATTCCAAGGCTTGTTAAAATGGATAAAATAACAACCATTTTTCTATGTTTTATGGATTAAAACAGTGTGAAATGATGGCTTTAAATTTCCTATATTTACAACTTTATTAAAACTCCACAACAAGTTATATACTTGATTAAAGATTTATGGAAGACACATTGAATTGCATTCTTATAGGTAACTGTCATGATTTCATAGGGGACTGCTCAAATATGAGAGCACACTGACAACATCCATCACAGCTACAGAAAGTAAAGTTCCAAAGTTCAAAAAATGCATTCATAAAAAACATAACACAGGAACAAAAAAGAGTAAGTCATTAGATATAGAATACATAAACCAACTATATATTTTTGATATACTGGGTTAAATTTAAATAGCAATAGAAATAGAGCCATTAATAAAGCAGATCTAAATCTTTTTAAGGACTTAAATATTGTAACCACTTCCAAGTTTTAAAAGAACCAGATTAAAATATGATTTAAATATGTCAACTAAAGAATCAGTGATCAAAGTATGCTGTTTAATTGCTTTCTAGCATTGTGTTACCCAATATAATGGCCACAAGTCACATATCACTATTTAAATTTAAATTAATTGAAATTAAGTAGCATTAAAAACTCAGTTTCTCAGTCACACTAGCCATATATCAAATGCTGAAAGCCATATGTGGCTGGCAGTGACTAATACATTAGATAGTAGAGACAGAACATCTCTATCACCATATAAAGTTCTGTTAAAAACCAGTAATCTAGAGTTTTAAGAAAACACTACTCTGCAGAAATAGGAATATAGAACTAAATTGTTCTTATCATGTGAAGCCAATGTTATAGATGTTAAATATAATATTTCAAAATGGAAAAAATTAGCCATTATTCTTTGTAGATGATTAGCTGAAAACATGTCCATGGATTTTAAGATTTTAAGAGTGGACATATTATCTGTATGTAACTACTAAACACATACATGATCACTTTTTTTAAAAATTCCAAAATCTTTAGTAGAGATAGAACTCTGTGTGATAAAATTAACAGAGAAACCAAAACAGATGGTATTATTCCTTTCACAGCCTTTGACATGAGAAAGTGAATTAGAAATACTAGGATTATAATCATGATAGACTCATCCCCTTAGAAGAGTAACTTAAGACATGTAATAAGGTGAGAAAATTGAGAGACAGTAAAGTTGGGGACCTAGTGGTAGTTTGCTGCAGTTCACTAAGAATGGTCCAAAGGTCTCCTGCAGAGTGGGGTATGCAAAAGCAGGGGCTCATAATAAGATTCCTGAGCCACTGATCTGAGGTATATAATCTTAGTCAAGTTCCTTAAATTCTCTATTCATCAGTTTCTTCATCTATAAAAAGATAATAATGTCATATTCTTCATTATGATTTTTATGAAGATATTAGCTAATAAGAAACATAACAAATGCTCATTAATAGTAGTATTTGTAGAGATAATGAGATTACTATTAACATTATTAGGTCCAGAAAAACTTGTGCTTCCTTTTAAAATGCAGATTTCTAAAATTTATCCCATTTACTACAATCAGAATTTCTGCTGATGTACCTTACTGATAAATGTTTCACAAACTCTCCAAGTAATCCTTACATGTACCAACATTTGAGAAACTCTGGTAGTAGAAAGACTGCATACTTGAACATTAATACTGAGTTTGGTTTGAGACACTTCTTGGAGCTTTAGCTTCTTCATCTGTAAAATGGTAAAATAGTATTTATTTCACAAGCTCATCATAAGTGTGTTATTATTAGTTAGGATCCCAACAAGATCCACCTAAATTGCAATAATTCAGAGGGCTTATTTACAAAAGGTATATGTAAAGAGATAAAAGAAGCATATAAGGGTTGCACAAGTGAGTCTCCATGTGGATCCTGTAACATCAAGCTGTATCTTCCTCAGGTCTAAAGAGAGGAAGGAGCAGAGGTTAGCAGGAGAGGAAGTGCCATAGAGCAGGATTCCACAAGAGGAACAGTGACACTGATCACAAATAGCCATCCTGAGAAATATCAGAAGTGAACCAGGGGAATAGATATTTTCACCTCATTTTCCATCCTTCTTCTCCCTGATTTCCTGCTGGGGTCCTCATTGGTGAAAACAGGAAGCAAAAGGTCATATAGGCCTGTTGATATAGTCCCCACACAAATCAATATAGCAGAAAACAAGGAGGACAGGAGTAGGGAGCTGAAATGCAGAAGTAAATAGGGGGAACCTGGGTGGCCTAGTCAGTTAAGCATCTGACTCTTGGTTTCAGCTCAGGTTATGATCTCAGATTCGTAAAATAGAGCCCCGCATCCGGTTCCTGCTTGACTGTGTGGAGCCTGCTTGGGATTCTCTCTCTCTCTCTCTCTCTCTCTCTCTCTCTCTCAAAAAAAAAAAAGAAAAAAGTAAATAGAAGATATATGTTCTACATATAAGGTGTCTAGTATGGTGTCTCATTTTCAATGAATGATTTATTATCTTTATGGTGGATAGTGTTCTGAGCAAGTACATAAAAATATCTAATGATATAAATCACATCTGTTCATTAGCAAGATATTGAGAATAAGCTGAGGTAAATAGTTACGGATAGAAATCAGCAAAATGACCATTTATTTTGATGAATGACATTGCTAAAAACATTAATATTTTTGAAATGTTTGTAAATATCTTATATTTTAACAGTGATATTCAAAATATTAAGCAGTTAAAAACACTTCAGAATAATCCTATAAGATAGGTAGAAATTCATGTCCAGTATATAATTACAAAAAAAACTGAGATTTTAACTGGCTGATGAATACAAGAAAAAAGCCAGGACTCAGATTCAAGTCTTTATTGTTGTTTTAAAGTTTCTGTCCTTTGCTTGAATGATTCATCTATAGTAGTCTCATCTGTGGTTTTGCTTCCCATCATTTCAGTTACCCATGGTCAACAACAGTCCAGAATCAGAAGATTCTCCTTTTCACTTATCATTAGAAGGTCAGGAATACCCTAATGCTATGTCACAAAAGACTAAGGCATTCACCTCACTTCATCTCATCACATAGGCATTTTATTACCCCACATCATCACAAGAAGAAGGAGTGGAGTGCAATTAAATATTTTGAAACAGACCACATTCATATACCTTTTATTCCTATGTATGGTTATAATTGCTCAATTTTATTATTGTTCTTGTTAATCTCTTATAAATTTATAAATTATAAATTAAACTTTATCACAAGTATGTATATATAGGGGAAAATAGCATACATATGATTCAGTACTGTCTGGGGTTTCAGGCATCCACTGGGGGTCTTGAAATATACCCACCACACAGAGAGAGAGAAGGGAAAACTACTGTACTTGTCTAAAACTACCCTTATAACAAAATGTACAAGTGAATATGTCAAGTAGGATATCCCTTATTTTCTTATCACTGAATGAAGACCTTAATGTTGTGATTTTCAAAGTGTGGTCTCTTGACCAAGCTGCTGAATCAGCATCATTTGGGAACTTGTTAGAAATGCAAACTATTGCCCCCCCAATCCCATTGAGTCACAATTTCTGAGGGTGGAGCCCAAGAATCTGTCTCTTTGCAAGCTTGTAAAGAAAAAATGGACAGCAAACATGCAGAAAAATGAACCTGGCCCACTATCTTACACCATACAAAAAAATAAATGCAAAATAGATGAAAGACTTAAATGTAAGACAGGAAGCCATCAAAATCCTCGAGGAGAAAGCAGGCAAAAACCTCTTTGACCTTGGCCGCAGCAACTTCTTACTTAACATGTCTCCAGAAGCAAGGGAAACAAAACCAAAAATAAACTATTGGGACCTCATCAAAATAAAAAGCTTCTGCACAGCGAAGTAAACATCAACAAAACTAAAAGGCAACCGACAGAATGGGAGAAGGTATTTGGAAACAACATATCTGATAAAGGGTTAGTATCCAAAATCTATAAAGAACTTATCCAACTCCACACCCAAAAAACAAATAATCAAGTGAAGAAATGGGCTAAATATATGAACAGACACTTCTCCAAAGAAGACATCCAGATGGCCAACAGACACATGAAACGATGTTCAATGTCACTCATCATCAGGGAAATACAAATCAAAACCACAATGAGATACCACCTCACACACGTCAGAATGGCTAATATTAACAATTCAGGCAACAACAGATGTTGGCAAAGATGCGGAGAAAGAGGATCTCTAACTAACTTGTATGTAAATTTAAAAAATAAATTAAATAAAAAATTTTAAAAAAACACTCTTTTAATGGATTATCTTTAATCAACTGCTAGCAGCCAATATAGCTGAAACCTACGTACCTAGAAGGAAGCAAAATGTACTGATGGAGACTTTTCTACAGTGTTAGCCTGGTTTAATATGATGAATCTGTCACCATGTTAACCTTTTGATCATTAGGTTTGTTTCCAGAAAGATACCTAGTAGAAATATACAATATACTAATATTATGTTCATTATGCCACCACTTGTAATGTGTTTAAAAAGAATCAGGTTCCTTATTTTCTTTCTTTCTAATGCATTTTAGAAAATTCCCATGAATTCCAGCATCAAAACCAGAAATTATTCCTCTTATCATGAGATGCAAATAGTTTTGAACCAGATTAACAAGGCCTACGTTGATCCAATTTGCTCATGAAAATTTCTTGAGTACCTAAGGCATTGGTCACCATTGCTTGTGTGTGTGTGTGCGTGTGTGTGTGTGTGTGTGTATGTGTGTGTGTAGGACCAGATAGTAAACATTTTGAGCTTTTCAGACCATATGGTCTCATTGAACTACTCAGCTATGTCATAACACAAATTCGCTGTAGATAATAAATAATCAAAGGAATATGGTTATATTCTAATAGAACTTTACCAGAAAAAGTCAAGGATTTGGTCCATAGGCCATAGTTTGTCAACTCTTATGAACTAAGGAGTCTAATGATAACACTTTATACACGAAAAATAGAACTAAAGAAGATGGATTTTTTTTCAAATCATATATAGCTTAGTTAATAGGCAGTTTCAGTAAATTATTCCCAATCAGGAGATATGCTCCTTTAAATATGAGGAACTCATTAAAACTTAAGAAACAGCAGCATTCCATTACTATATGAATGTTTTTATCCATTATAGTTATTCAAGATTATCTTAATTTTGTATGACTATCACAAATGGAATAGTGTTTGCTTTTACTTAGATGATAGATTTGGTTTCTTGAAATTATGTTTTATGATGTTAAGGTTTTGCCTTTTTCTCCCTTATGAAAAAAACATTAGAAAACCAATTACAATGTAAGACTATCAAAATTGTCAGTGTGAGTGGTTAGCTCTGCCTCTTTACCACAGTGAATAGTTACAACCGTATGAGATTTCTGGCTTCTGCCTGGCAAATGCTTGCCAAGCATTTTAAAAGCACAGCGGTTTAGACACACAGTCTTTTCTTCTGTTCCCTGAGGCAAGGCTCATGCATAGTTCTTTGGTGACATATATAAGAATTCACTAACAGCACCTGCAAAGTTGGCCTGGTCTCCCTATTTGAAATGTGCTCCTCCCCATTCCCTACTGTTTGCTCTGAGCCTCTGGATGCCAAACCTCATTTGATTGACTTTCAGCTCTTTCTTAAATCAGTGTAATACTCAGACTCAGAGATTGCTTGTTTCATCTTCTAGATTTCTCCATGCTAAAGCAGACAGTCTTCTGGGAATTACCCATATTAGGTATATAATTTCAAAATCAGTTTAATTAGAGCAAAATTGCAAACTCAAGATCTTCAGGGGCAATTCAGGCAACAATAATGAAAGCAAATTCCAGATATAAATTAAAAAGCACTGCGAGATTTATATTAAGTGGCAACTGATAATTTGTCTTCAGTGTCAGTGAATAATAGAAACTGCTAGAGATTTGAGCAAACTAGAGAAGGCATATCCTATCTAAAGGAAAGAACCACTACTTCTCACCAACTGATTAATGACCTTAGGCTATAAAAGTCCAGTAATACCCTCTTTCCCAAAATTTTTTAAAAATAATATTTTGAAACAGATTTTCTATGTGAAATACTGAGGTTTTAAATGTTGTCCACTAATTCCTATTTCTTAAATGTTGTGATTATTGAGCACCCTGCATGGGCTATTACTTTAGAAACTCTGACTTGGGTTTAATAAATTATTTAAAATCTTTGAGTTGATATACTGATGTTCCCAAAGTTAAATGAACAAAACTTCCTCTAAGCGGCTTAATTATTGTTCAGTGAGATTTATTTAGCTGGGATCTTCAAATCACATGAAAAAGTTCACAGTGTGTAACCTTTTAATGTTTGCAGCTCTGTATGTTTGCTTTGCTGGTGTGTTCACTTGCACATTTCCTATTCCTTTGTTGCCTGGGCCCACCGTTGACAGATGTTAATGACAGACTTGTGGGCTAACTCTTCTATCTAGGAGCACAACCATGATTGATCACTGTATTCTGACTAAGACTTAGAATCAATGCAATAGCCTGCAAAGGCCCACAATAACCTTCTGTCTTCTTGATTCCAAATACTGTATGCATAAAGGTTATCATATGCTCCTCTTCAGGGATCTAGGTGATCTTGACAAGCTTCAATTATTTGGTAATTGCATCCGTTTTTCAACAGTTGTGCCCTTGGAATGCATTTGCTCCTCTGACTAATCAGATAACCTGAAGATGCAGTGCCACTTCTGCAATAAAACCAATATTGATAAGACTCGCCTGGTATTTTAAAGGATCCATATTTCAGGAGGAAATTATACTATCAAGTGTGATTTATGTGAAATTCTTGTTATTTGTAAAGCAAGTAGGCCTCTAAATTTCTACTTATGCAAAACTTACCTGAAAATGTTATCTCCTATTACTGGGACCAATTCAAAGGCTAATAAAAAAAAGTGATTCTACAGTGAGTTGTTCATATTGCATTTTTACTTAATCCTAAAATGGTAGTCTGTTGCCAAACAAAAGGAACAACAAATAACTGAAGCTTGTCAAGACCATCAAGGAGGTTGATAAAACCTGGAAATCGTTCTGTGTGAAATTGACTGTGAACTAGAATTTACAGACCCATTATATTTTGCAGATATGATTTATACAGATTACTCTCTTAAGAAAGATTTAAGGAAAATAGAGAAATGTCACCAAAAACTACATGTGTTGTCATTACAACAAAGTATAAAGTTAAATATAAACAAAGCTGCATCTTTAACGTTTTATCTTATCAAACTGCCAGCATGGTTTTTACAGGAAGAGTGTAAAACTGGGTATTTTTAACTATTCCAATCAGTGTATAAAATAGCCACTGGTAAGTCATAAGTAATTTTTTTCTATGCACTTTTCTCTTAGCCAATACAATGCTTCCCTTTTTATCCTGAAATGGGCAATACTGAAAACAACTCTGACTTTTTTAAGATGAAAAAACAAACTGAAAACATAGTGTTTTGAAACTTTTAGTTTAAGATTGCATTACTTTTCCATGAGCAAAAATTTTCAGAAAAAAAAAATGGATGCCAGTGGAAAGACAAGACAAATATATTTTTTCTAAAAATGACTTTGTTATTTTGAGCTAAAATTTTTTATGATTTCTATATAATGACAAATCTTGAAGAAATATAAATACATCCTGAGACTACCATTTATTACTCCATCTCCTAAATATTGATTCAATCCACATAGTTCTCATTATACAGACCCTTTATCAATACAACATACACTTAATCAGAGCTACTTGATACTGATGAGAACAATGAGAAGGTCATTGACTTTTAAACCATTGGAGTAACATGGCATAAGTCAAATCATTCACTAAAAGACAATCAACCATAAAGGCTGCCTTAGCGGTAAATTAACCCAACTTCTCTGCAGATGGTTTATGCTCTGTTACTGCCCCCTAACGCCAGTTCCACTTTGGACTTTGCCATCTGAGACTTCCCATTTGCAGCTGCTATCCTTTCATCCTGCCCATCTTATTTACTTTCAAATACTCATTTAGAATATTTAAAATGTCTGGATATGAAAAAAAGATCCAAACCCTATGGTCTATTAATCTCATTCCACAATTACACAAATTTTCCAGGACACCTTTGCCTTCACAATTACATTCCTTCCATATTTCTCTCTTAAGCTCCTAGCATTCTGTACTTTCCATGAAGAATTCCAAATCTCTTAGCAATACTTTAAAAAGATACAATTTTTGAGATAAACAAGGTGAAATAATTGATATATTTTCTGGCCCATAGCATGCACATCATGAAAAGTAATTTATGTACAAGAGATGACAAGAGATAATTGCAGGAGAGACAGGTGGTATACAAGTAATGGGAAGAACCCGACATGATATTTAAAACCTTAGATTTTATAAACAGATTTCCATTATAGATAATTCTGGAAGTTGGATGGAAGATACATTCGTTGGGGCAAGACTAGAGGCTGGTACAGTTGGGGGACTTCTA
>CM053577.1:90085206-90150351 GCA_028646485.1 Cryptoprocta ferox | reverse complement strand
TCAGATCCATTGTTTCTTTAGTGATTTTCTGTCTGGTTGATCTATCCATTGCTGTAAGTGGAGTGTTAAAGTCCCCTGTAATTAACACATTCTTATCAATAAGATTGGTTCTGTTTGTGATGAGTTGTTTCATATATTTGGGTGCTCCCAAATTTGGCGCATAGATGTTTATAACTGTCAGCTCTTCCTGATGGAGAGATTCTGTAATTATTATATAAGGTCCTTCTTCATCTTTTGTGACTGCCTTTACTTTAAAGTCCAGTTTGTCTGGTATAAGTATGGCTACTCCTGCTTTTTTTTGACTACCGGTCGCATGATAGATATTTCTCCATCCCCTTACTTTCAATCTGAAGGTGTCTTCAGGTCTCAAATGAGTCTCCATTCCTTTTTAAATAGTTTATGTTTTTTAGAGAAGTTTTAGGTTCACAGCAAAATTGACAGGAAGATACGCAGATTTTCCATATGCCTCCTGCCCCCCCCACACACATGCATGGCCTCTTCCATAATCACCATCCCCCATCAAACTTGTAACTGGCAATTATGAATAGAGCTGCTATAAACATTTCTGTTCATATTTAAGTATGGACATGTTTTCATCTCCTTTGGGTAAATATCAAGGAGAACGACTGGTGGATCATATGGTAAGACTATATTTAGTTTTGTAAGAAACCACCAAATTATCTTTCAAAGTGGCTATAGTATTTTGCATTACCATCAGCATGGTGTTGGAGTTCTTGTTGCTCCGTATCATCTCCAGCTTTTGTTGCTGTCAGGTTCCCTGATTTGGGCCATTCAAATAGGTAGGTAGTGGTATCTCACTGTTGAGTTGTTTTGCATTTCCCCGATGAAACATGGTATGGAGCACCTTTTCATATATTTGTTTGCCATCCTGTACATCTATGGGAAATGTCTGTTAAGATCTTGGACCGGGGCTCAGTCGGTTAAGCGTCTGACTTCGGCTCAGGTCATGATCTTACGGTTCGTGGGTTCGAGCCCCGCATTGGGCTCTGTGCTGACAGCTCAGAGCCTGGAGCCTGTCTTCGGATTCTGTGTCTCCCTCTCTCTCTGACCCTCCCCTGCTCATGCTCTCTCTCTCTCTCTCTCTCTCTCTCTCTCTCTCTCAAAAATAAATAAAACATTAAAAAAATAAAAAAATTAAAAAAAAAAAGATCTTGGACCATGTATTAATTGGCTTGTTTGTTTTCTATTGTTGAGGGTTTTTTTAAATGTTTATTTTAAGAGAGACAGAGAGAGAGAGAGAGACTGCAAATGAGCAGGGGAGGGGCACAGAGAAAGGGAGAGAAAGAATTCAAAGCAGACTCCATGCTCAGTGCAGAGCCCAATGTGGATTCAATCTCACGAACCTGTGAGACTGTGACCTGAGCCGAAATCAAGAGTTGGATGCTTAACCAACTGAGCCACCCAGGCATCCCTTGTTGTTGACTTTTAAATGTTCCTTTTATATTTTAGTTAAGAGTTCATCAGATGTGTCCTTTACAATATTTTCTCCCACTCTGTGGCTTTTCTTCTAATTCTGTGAAGAGCAGAAGTTTTAAATTTTAATAAAGTCCAGCTTATTATCTATTTCACGGATCATGTCTTTGGTGTCTTCTCTAAAAAGTCATCACCAGGTTTTCTCCTACATTATCTTCTAAGAATTTTATAATTCTGTAGTTTACATTTAGGTCTATAATTCATTTTGAGTGTAAGGACTCTGTCTAAATTCATTTCCTAAAATGTGGATGCCCAGTTATACCAGAGAATTGAAGAGAATATCTTTGCTCCATTCTATTGCCTTTGCTCCTTTTGCAAACTTCAATTGACTATATTTGGGGGAATCTGTTTTGGGTTCTCTATTCTCTTCCATTTATCTATTTGTCTATTCTTTTTTTAGCACCACTCTTTCTTTATTATTTTGTCTTTCTCTCAAAATAAACATTTTATAGTAAGTCTTGATGTCAGGTAGTATAAATCCTCCAACTTTGCTCTTCTCCATCAATATTATGTTGGCTATTCTGAGTCTTTTGCCTTTTGAAACAAACTTTATAAAACATTTGTTGATATCCATAAATAACTTGATGGGATTTTGACTGAGATTGCAATGAACCTATAGATCATGTTGGGAAGAATTGACATCTTGATAATATTGAATCTTCCTATCCATGAACATAAAATATCTCTCAATTACTCAGTTTATCTTTGATTTCATTCATCAGACTTTTGTAGTTCCTCATAGAGAAGTTGTATGTGTTTTGTTAAATTTATACCTATGCATTTCAGCATTTCATTTTGGAGTCTTAACCTAAATGGCATTGCATTTTTAATTCAAATTCGACTTGTTCATTGTTGGTAGATAGGAAAACAACTGACTTGTATACTAACTTTGAATCCTGCAAACTTCCTATAATTGCTTATTAGCTCCAGGTGGGGTTTTTGTTGATTCTTTTAGATTTTCTTTTAGATTGTTTCACAATAGAAACAATTGTGCCATCTGTGAATAAGGACAGTTTTATATCTTCCTTCCCAATCTGTATACCTTCTATTCCCTTTCTTATCTTACTGCATTAACAAAGACTTCCAGTACAGTGTAAAAAAAGAGTGATAAGAGGAGACATTCTTACTTTGAACCTGATCTTAATGGGAAAGTCTTGATTTCCCATGATTGAATATAATAGCTGCAGGGGTTTTGTAGATAGTTTTTATCAAGTTGAGAAAGTTTTCCTCGAGATCTAGTTTACTGAGAATTTTTTCATGAATGGTTATTGAATTTGTTGAATGCTTTTTCTACATCTATTGATGTGATCATGTGATTTTTGTTTTTAGTCTATTATATCACTAATGTATCACATTAACTGATTTTCAAATGCTGAAGTAGCCTTGCATGCCTAGGATAAAACCCACTTGGTGGTAGAATATCATTCTCTTTATGATATTTTGAATTTGATCTGCTAATGATTTGTTGAGGATATTGCATCTATGTTCAGGAGAGGCAATTAATTGATCTGCACTTGTTTTTTTCTTAGAATGTCTCTGGGCTTTGTATTAAGGAACTGCTGACCTCAAAGAATAAGTTAGGAAGTATTCTCTCTTCTATCCCCTGAAAGAGATGATAGTCTTAGTTATAATTCTTATACTTTTTTCCAACTAGGTTTGAGGTATATTTACATACCATCCATTTTATAGGTACAATTCAGTCATTTCTAGCTCATTGATAGACTTGCACAACTATTTCCAACCTCCTTTCCTTTTTTAAGTTCATACTCCACTCCACACTCTCTGCAATTGCTTTGTGAGAGACAGATGTATTCATTAGTCATGGCTTCCATAATAAAATACCACAGACTGATTAGCTGAAACAACAGAAATTTATTTTCTCACAGTTCTGGAGGCTGGAAATACAAGATCAGGGTTGTTGTCAGGGTTGGTTTCTCCTGATACCTCTCTCCTTGACTTGCAAATCAGCCACCTTCTTGCTGAACCCATATTTCCCCTTATAAAAACACCAAATTGGATTAGGGCTCACTGCAATGGCCTCATTTTAACTTAGTCACTTCTTTAAGGGTCTGGTCTCCAAATATGGTCAAATCTGAGGTAAGAAGCGTAAGTGCTTCAACATATAAATTTGGGGGAGGACACAATTCACTCCATAGAAACAGATAATACTTCCTTTGAGTGAAGAATCTCCTGTTTACCATACAACCTAGTGTTAGCGCTTTCCTCCCTTCCTAACTTACCCTTTTCCTCTCCAGCCTCTCATATCTGAGAATGGAAACTTCCTCTCACTGTACTGCTTTTGACTCTTGGAGTCAATTTTGCATTATTTTTTATTCTACTCAGAAAGTCATCTTCCCTTCAGCTTCCATATTTGGAAGTCAGCAAATGATCCTCATATGGAATTTGGTAATCATGCTGATGAAATAACAAAACCACTGACTGCATTTTCTGGGTCTCTGCCACATCTCTCTTCTCAGAGATTCCATATGCTTATTACTCTTCTTCAGAATTGTCATGTAATTTCACCTTTATTCTACCCACAAGGCAAAACTGTTTGGCGACTACACTTAGAATATCATTGATTATTATTAATTATCAATAAATTAATTATTATAAATCAGTAACTCAAAAAGAGAAAAAAACGTTCTCTAAAAGTCCTAGCTTCCTGTTTCCATAATCTCTCCCCAAGCTGATTATATCTTGGGTGACCAGTGTTCCACATTACCTAAACAAAAGAAAATATTTTAAGAAATCACACATTGCTGCCTCTTTTCTCAGCTATCCCTTACCCTCATTATCCTGCTTTTAAGTAACTACTTTATAGATGGATTTTAAAAGAAGAAATCTAAAAGGTTTACAAATTTCTTGATATACATTGCACCTTGGAAGTATGGTTTTTACATGAGTTTCTACAGATTTGATTCCCATTCCTATAAAATATATTCCCTACTGCAATGCTTTCATTTGGCTCCAAGGTCTCTTATCCACAGAGTATAAATTATTTTCCTTAAAAGAAAAATAAAGGGAGCACATGCACAAAAACTCTATTCATGTGCCAACATGTATAAAGTGACCAAAAGAAAGCTGTCTCCTAAATCATAATTGTACCTTTCATAAGTATTTCCAAATTGATTACTACAGTTAATCACAGCGCTGTGCTCCAATAGCAAAAGAGCAAGATTTATCTCTCTGCACTAGCCCCAATTCAAGGGTTAAGAAAAAAAATGACAAGTGTACACATCTATGACAATGCTAATTATTTGAAACACTGGCAGAAACATTCATTTGCAGATACAAAATATCTTCTAGGCCCTTCTACTGGTAAAGGGGCTCTAACCTTTGAATTGAAGTGAATGTGGGGATGAGCAGCAAGCACTGTAAAAGGTTTCATTTTTAGACTCAAGTCTATACCCCCAGCACTTACATTTACATTCAGTCATTTAGATCTCTTACCAAAAAAAAAAAAAAATGCTTACGACATAAGATCTACAAAAGGACATTCACATGGCCGCACACACACACACACACACACACACACGCACACACAAACACACACACTTATTAGCCCTCAGACTAATTTTCCTCTTCAGAAATTACATTTTGGGTGTCTCATTATTCTTGCTTATGGAGTTGCTTAATTCCACTGAGGTTAGAAATTTGCATTATGTTACCTCAATTTCCCTAGGACAATCAATCTTAGGGATTCAAAGACTTTGGAGATGGCCCAAACTGAAGTAAGCAAGTTTTTTTTTTCCTACCTCTTCCCAGAAATGCTCTACTAAGCAGAAGATCTTCCCTTAAATCTTCCAAATAACAATAATATGTTTAGTAAGCTAGTATTCTCTGATTTTACAAATTACATTATCAATGTGTCTTTTACAGAGGGAGAGAAAGAGAAAATATCTTATTTCCCATAAGTCACTGGTCATTAGACACTGCTTAATTTCACTTTGTTCCATTCCATCACGGTTTTTCTTTTCTTTTTACAAATCACATTAGGCCGCAGCTGTGACTCTTCTAGATCACCACCAAAAAAAAAAAAAAAAAAAAAAAAAAAAAAGCTGCTTCTTCAAAGAACTTTAACAGAAATAAAATAATAATATGTTACAAGAGGGAAGTGTAATAACAAAGAACTCAACTTAAACCCTGGGAATTGCCAACATTTCTGAGACATTTCCATGGGGTAGGTAATAGGGAAAGTGCAGTGGCTAGAGGAGATGATAAATGTAATCATTAAACCACTTACAGTGTCTTGTTAAGAAAAGCTGTGTATGTGAGTGATAATGCTGATAACATCTTTTTTCTTTACACCAAGTGTTCTTTGCCTTTCCCCATACCTGCTGTCTGAGGAGGTCAAATAACCAGTGACTAAATAATTCATTTCAGCACCAAAAGTTTGCATATGAAAGGAAAACACAAAATAAACAAGGACAGACATGCTCCACACTTATAGTAAAAAGTTAAAGGTTCTGAAACCAGAAAACTGGAATTATAAGTGCTTTCATGGCAAATGTGTTAACATACATTTTTATCTTAACGCTTACAGAACAGACTATCTTCAAGAATTGACTTTGGAAATTAATAAGAAGTTGTCTATAACTAATTTTTCTTTGGTCATATTTTTTTAGTTGATTATATATAGCCAATATACAAATAAAAGCAACATCCTGGTATCCTCTTTTCTTACCATAGACTAAACTTCTAATACTTACTGTTTATCATTATAAAGAACAAGGTCCATAATATGGACATAAATGTTAATCTACCAAAGCATTTGTTGACTGCCCTTTATAAGCATGGCACTCAGCTCGGCACTAAGAACAAGGAGGTAAAAGGCAGTCTCTAGCTCCAAGAAGCCCATGAGTCTTGGAGACAAGATACTGTCTTAACAGAGATTTATAGTGCAATGTGATAAGCATGATAATGTAAGTAAGCACAAGGTCCATTGTAAGAACTAAAACAAGTCAGAAGAAAAAGTAAACACCCAGAATTTTTTCAATTGTTATAAGTTACTCAAAATTATTAAGTAACTGAAAGTTACTTATAACACAGCAAAAACAAAGAGTTATGGTTATTCACTTTTAGCACCAAGAAGAATCTTATCTCTTCATAACTGCCCTATTCCTTTCCTCTTTATATAAGTAATTCCTAAATGTCTTAAATCTCTTCCAGATCCTCTGAGGACTCTTTCCTTACTCTGGAGTTTTGGACAGTGGCTGTCTTACTTGCTTCCAAACCATGGTGCAGTTCACTTCGCAGGGTCTACTCATACTGTATTGCAGTGGTCTGCTTACTTGTCTATTTCCCAAGCTAAAAGGTCGTTCAAGGAAACGTGAGCACTTAAGAAACAAGTATAACTACAGATGTTTGTAGTCCTACTGCATAGCATAGTGCATGACAAAAATAATTTGCTCAACAAATATTTATTGAATTTACAGGGAATCTAGGTGATGATTAACTGATAAAATACAAATAAAATACTTTCAAAGAATTCAACAAACATTAGCCCTCTTAAAGCCAAGTATAATATGGTTGAGCATATAAGAACTTACTGAATAGGTCACAGTAAAAAAAAAAATGAATATGAAAAAAGATTTTAAAAAATAACCCCAGTTAAAGATATATGGTTATATAAGGATACATATCAAAAGCTTTTTCATCCATATACGCCTATGTAGTTAGAGAAAGCTGTTTTCTAACCTTTTACATCTAACATGTACTAGCACTGGATAGTAAGCGATCTATTTAACCCAACTTATCTCAATTTTTTTTCTTTTTCACATGTGAAATAAAGTTATTGTGTCCACATCATAAATTGTTAAAGAGGATTAAATGAGATAACAGATGTGAAGCATTTAGCTCTGTGGCTGGCACGCAGTACATCTTGAATTCATAACAATCTTCCTTTCTTCACTTTAAAGCCATGGCAAAACATATCAGCACTGGGACCAGGGATAATCTTAGAAAGTTACACAGCAAAAAGGAAATACTACATCCAATCCAGCTCTGTTGGGCTGCTTCATTTATTGCCTCACTCCAGTCTCATCCTATGGGGGAATAAATGGCTCTTCAGTAATGGCCCTAATAATATTTTTGCTGCCACCATGTGGTTGGTGGCAGTCAATACAGGGATCATTCGGAAGAGTTTATCAAAAAAAAAAAATCTTTTTAAACTATAGCATACATTGGGAGCTTGGTTACCATGGTTTAGAAGATATGATGAGTGTTTGATATTCATTATCTCATTAATTTTTAAAAAACCGAAAAGAAAAGAAAAAAGGAAAGGAAAGAAAAAAGAAAGGAAAGGAAAGGAAAGGAAAGGAAAGGAAAAGAAAAAAAAGAAAGGAAAGGAAAAGAAAAGAAAAGAAAGGAAAAGAAAAGAAAAGAAAGATTTAAATCTGAATTATTTTAAAAAATATCTGATCCAGGGCTGCCTGGGTGGCTTGGTCAGGTGAGCATCTGACTTCAGCTCAGGTCATGATCTTGTGGTTCATGAGTTCGAGACCCGCATCAGGCTCTGTGCTGACAGCTCAGAGCCTGCAGCCTGCCTCAGATTCTGTGTCTCCCTCTCTCTCTGCCCCTTCCTCACTTGGCTCTCTCTCTCTCTTTCTCTCTCTCAAAAATAAACGTGTGTGTGTGTGTATATATATATACACATTGTTTGATCCAAACACACTTTTCAAAGCACCCAAATGAACAATAATATTTCTTCTCTCTTCAGTTATTTCGATATTCTGCTTCAATGGAGAAATCATTTTTCCCACAAGGAGTTTGCTGGTCCTTTAGAATCTAGGGCTGTGCCATAGAAATCTTTATTTACTCAGAATCCAGTGAATATTCATAAGGAAGACATCAAATCAATGTGTTAATAATGATTTTAATGTATAGTTATGTAAGCAACTGACAGATCTCTATCGTGTTCTTAGATCGGCTCAAAAGCCAATGATAATCCTTCTTTATAATTCATGTTTGATCTTAACTGGATCTCAATTCTCCCTGGACAGTCTGTCAGCTTCACTTTGTAACTTTCATCCCCTACCTTTCCAAGAGATTTTACCTGCATCCTTTGTTACAGGGCAGCAGGATGGAGAGAGGGAGCATGCGTGGACTCTGGACTCAACCCACCAAATTCTGGCTTAGCCACATACTATTTATGTAATCCTGTAGTATTTAAATAATTTCTGTTAGCCTTGGTTTCCTCATCTCTAAATTGGATATAAGAACTTACTATATCAGAATTTCTCCCTTGTTGTACAGTCAATAGATATTACTTTCCCTTCCTTCCAGTTCCAAAAACAAATTGGATTCACATACTGTCACATAAAACCCATCTTTTTCTATGCTTCACAATCACAATCCCAGAATTAATCTTCTTCTCTGAGAATATTCCTGAAATGATGCTTTCTTGAAAATTAAACAATAAGATTGCTTTTAGATTTAAGATTTTCCCCTTCAGTGATGAATAGGGCTTTCTTTAAAGTTTATCTTAAGCAAGAAAAAGGTTGCTAAGAGTATAGAAAAAAAATGCTATTTAGTCTGTTAGTCTTCTCCATGCCTGTACAATCTAAGATGGACAATGACACATGTCTTGGAGACACAAGTTAACTAAACAAACACTGAAGGAAGTGGCAGCAAGATATTCAAGCTGTTGGGTGGTGAACTAAAGTGGTTATTAGCACAAGAAGAAGGAAGGTTATTCATGCATGCATCTGCACTTGCATACACACACACACAGACATACACACACTTTCCCATATTGCAGCATAAATAAAAAATATCAGTAGGCAATCCTAACAAAGATTCAGCACTGGTGTCAATCTCAATAAAGATGGCATGTAATACATGGAACAAAAAGGCTGTATCTGCAAAAGGATATATTTTATGCAGCAAGTATTAATCATATGGGCAAAAAATTTAAAGAAGGGAAAAATACATACAACAGAATAGTGCAGCTAATATTAAGAGCCAACTGTCTGTCTGGGTTTGACCTAGATCCATATATTGACAGGTATGTGGATAGGCAATATACTTTTCTTCTCTATGAGTTAGTGTCTTCTGTTAAATGGGAATAATAATAATACTTATCACATTGAGGGGACGCCTGAGTGGCTAAGTTGGTTAAGCTTAGCCGACTTCAACTCAGGTCATGATCTCACAGTACATGAGTTCGAGCCCTGCATTGATTGGGTTCTGCACTGACAGCATGGAGCTTGCTTGGGATCCTCCATCTCTCTCTCCCCCTTCGCTCCTCCCCCATGCTCTCTCTTGCTCTCTCAAAATATATAAGCTTAAAAAATTCTTTATTTTTTTAATTTTTTAATGTTTATTTGTTTTTGAAAGAGAAAGAGAGAGAGAGAGAACAGGGGATGGGCAGAGAGAAGGGAAGACACAGAATCTGAAGCAGGCTCCAGGTTCCCACTGTGAGCACAGAGCCTGACGTGAGCCTCGAACTCATGGATGGCAAGGTCATGACCTGAGCTGAAATCAGATGCTTAACCAACTGAGCCCCCCAGGCGCCCCAAAAAATTATTTTAAAAAGCTTATCACATTGGACTTACGTGGGGCTTACCTGAGATAATACAAGTAAAAAGCACAGTGCCTGGCACTCAATAAGAATTCATTAAATGTTAATCCTTATACATCCAAAGACAAATGGGGTTGAGTAACTTGCTTCAGAAAAGGCATTACTTTATTTAATAATCCATTGACTCTTGAGAAAACATAAAAGAACTCTTAGTGTGGTATACTAATACTCATTTAATCAGGTTATTAAAAAAAACTGAAGAGGTAAAATTTTTGTAGGAGACTGTCCAAAATATCATTAAAGATAATGATGGAAAATCTATATTCAAATCTTGACCTGACTAAATTCCTCTTTGCGATTCATCTACCCCTTTGCCACCTACTTGCTCCACAGAGATGGCCGGCATAAATTGGCAAAGGCTGCTCTGTGGCTGTCATTCACACACACACGTTACTCCTTCAGAATGACTGAGAAGGAACTTGTGCATGGCAAGCAACCTCAGGGACATAACTCAGATCTGAAATAAACAAATTAATATCTTCAGCCTGTGACAAGCTCTTTAAATTGCATATTTAGATTCCATGAACACAGCGGGGTAAAGACAGGGAGCCCTGGATCCACCTGATAGCATCAGAGCTTGGGCCCACGTGAGGCTCACTGGTGATTAAGTATGTGAATGAAGGGCTTGGAGGGGAAACCCTGGATTGTGAAACATTATTTCACAGTTTATAGCTTGCTCAATGGGATAAACATTAAACTTCACATTTTAAGGTCATATCTCAAGGATTAGTTTCAGTCTCTTCCAAGACCTAAAATCATTACCATAAACTATGAATGAATTGAGCATTAGGGAATAACCTGCTTAGTGTTTTAAACAGGACATGCTGCACAGTCACATTCCAAATCCAAATTTGCTTGTACAATTCTAATGCTGAGCAAATGGTGAAAGTCCTTAATGCTTATTTATTGTAAAACAAAATCTGGTTAGTAACAAAGAAAAAATATGAGTACAGACAAAAAATATGAGTACAGACTCATATTTTTGGAATCTGTGTATATTTCATCTCAAATGGCAAAGGAGCACTTTCTTCATACAATGTACTATGATTGGTGTTATGATAAAAAATGTAATGCATGGCCCTTGAAAAGATAAGAGGGGAAAAAAGATAACAGGTTTTAGCCTTTATATTGTTAAAAGTAAAAAGAATAACTAAGCACGACTCCCCTTTATAAGAGTGTGCATTTAAAGATAAGTGATTAAATATTCATTCCAATATTTCTGTTGATATTTTAAAACACGAGGAGAAAATAATGAAATATGACCAGTGCTTCCTAAGGCCATGCTTGCATCATGATATATGGGCAGAGTGGCAGCGATTTAAGAACAGCTACTGTCAGACCCACTCAACTCTCCTTGGTGCCACAGTTTTCTTGTTCACTAAACCGAATGAAGAACATTCTTTTGCCTTTTTTTAAATGTCTGGCATGATTGTACTCCATTCTCTTGAACCATGGGTATAAGCCAAAGGAGATTCTTTTGCAACCACCAGAAGTCTTCCGTCAAGACTCTGACTGAAGCATTGCTAAGTGTGACTTTAAAGGTAACAATCTCAAACATTTCTCATAGGTATCCTTTTAATCATCATTCCACACCCACCTGCCCTAAAGTCACAAAACAGATCATTCTTAAGGAGTTTGGGGTACTAGAACCCTGGGTATTTGCTTTCTCTTTTTCACTACCAGAAGCTCTTTTATCACTGGCTTAATCATCTTTGCAGTAAAATGGGCACAATACTTCCCGTGGAAAACAAGAGGGGAAGCCAAGCAGGGTACCAATGGTGCATACTAAGAGGCTGCATCAGAGAAGGCTTGGCATTTGCAACAAATATGCCTGAGCTCCTGGGACACACCACTCAGGTGTCACTGGAATTTCTGTCTGTGCTCCCTCTTGATATCTTCCTCTTCCATTTCTATTTTCTTCTGCCTCATTTCATCTGCTGCATTACTTTCTAACCTAGATTTGAATGGAAGAAAAAGGGAATATTATTTCACTATTTAGTGGCTTTATAGGACTTCTAGCCAGCATACTTCAAGAGTATATCAAATCTTAATTAAAAAAAAACCAGCAAATAATATAAGCTCTGTTTTTTAGGCTATATATTGAAGAAAGAAGCAGGGTTCCAACTTATATGCTCTTGCAATCTCTGCTAATGTCTCTTTGTGGAAGGAATCACTTCTTGGCATTCTCTCAGTTTCTTCAATCCATCTTAAGAAGTGGATGAAAATAAAACAAAAAAATTTAAGGGTTCATCGATAAAGTGGTAAAAAATCATGCAAACAAAAAAGATAAAATAGTAAGAGTGTCACAAATGATGCTGAAGAGAAGAATGTCAACTGATGGGGTCATTGTTTTAAAAATACAAGACCACATGCCGTTATTATATTTACATTTTGGTTATAGAATCACAGAAAGCTTTGAATTTGGAAGATTAGTCATACCACAAATATATCAAAAGATGGAAACAATTAATGGTAGGATTCAAGGGAGAGTGAAACCATTCAAATCATACAAGAGGTATCATGGAGACTGTATTTAGGCAGTGGGGAAACATTGAAGGGTCTTAAGCAGAAAAACAACGTATGTAAAAATACTAACTCAAGATCCTTTATGAAGAATGCATCAGAAGGATGAAGACTGAATTCTGCAAAACATGTCAGGAGGCTATAGCAGAAGTGTATGGTAACCTAGAAGGGGAGGGGTGGGCAGTGGTCCTGGAGAAATATGAATGGATTTGAACTGTGCTTAGAAGGTAAAAATGTATAGGCTTTGGTGATTATAAAGTCAAATCAAGAGTCAAAAATGATACTCTTGGCAGTTGACCACTGGGCTCAAAAAATAAATAAATAAATAGATACCCAAATTTCTCTCCTTGCAACAAAGGGGATGATGTGCCACCCACTGAAATAGGAAGAAAAGAGGAAGAGCAGATTCTATTAAAAAGAGAAGTAATTTGGTTTTGAAGTTGCTGAGTTTGAGTGGCCTTTGGCACATTCAGGTGAAGATGTCAACAAAAGTTACTGAATAAATCTGGAATTCAAAAAAAGATATAAGCTAAAGATTTGGATTTTAAAGTCATTAGCAAATACATGATTCTGAACATCATGGCAGGAGATAGAATTGCCAGGGGCTGGTATAGAACAACATAAGGGACCTGGACCAAGACCATAGTGCATATATCTTCTGCCTCATGTGCAGACTTTAAGGCCACTGAGTTTGGCTCTCTTGTCAACAATACCCAGACTAGCGAAATGCATATGCATCATCTTATTCAACTTTATCGCTAAGCTATTATTTTTCCTTTAATGTACAAATACTATTCACATAATCTAAAACAATTTTCCTCTCATATGGTTGTTTTTAGAATGCACAGAATAAGCTATTCCCAGATCTGTCTTCTATAGTTTACAAAAATACAAGAGTTCACATAAGTCATTTGCAAGAAGAATGGAAATAGAGAGAAAGTGATAGTTTCTGCATAATCTTTCCATTTTTGTGAAAATTGGAGTGCTCTATCCCACTGCTGTGTGTTGGGGGAAAATCCCATCATAATTTCAGAGTACATAATGGGCTCACTTCTTTTCTCATACATGTGAAATACAGTTGCAGCAATTTCCCTGTCTAGTTAGACAACATATTGTCTGGCAGCAAAATTGTGTATGTTAATTTAATGCATTTCCCCATACATTTCCCAGGATGTAGTCAGAAACAATTCTATCCATACTAGAAAAATAAAAGGTTCTTGGTAATGCCATCGATCCAATTATATTTGATTGCTTAGGTACAGATTCACTGTGTGTAAAGATGTTTTTAATAATTTCAAACCATCTGTGATACAAACATAAAAACGATAAACATGTGAAAAATGTTTCCCAAGTTCCATTAAACTATTTGCTTTCTGTGTGTCTTGTACTATATATTTTTTATCAACCAAGAAGTTACATTTTAATAGTCAATTTCATAAAGAATTTTTGAAGACTACATTAAGTCTTACAATAAAACATTTCTTTGACTTATTTAGTAGATTTGGATTGATCTAAAGCAAGATGGAATAATGGGATAAATGAACAAATGTGGGTAATAAAGTCAACTGCATGGTTAGTATGAAACTACAAAATCAAAAATTATTTGAAGGCTTTAAAATTAGATCCCAACAAATAACCAAAACCATCAAAAGTTTTCATAAACTGTTCTTTCTTAATTTGATGAAAATTCAGATGAGCACTGACCACTTCAGAAATTAAATTTTTCTCATTACAACTTTACCTTAAAATATAAATTCTATTTTGGACCTAACATGAGTATTCTATTTGAATTGCAATAAATAAGAGTACAGAAAAGGAAATACTCTCCTGAGCATTTTGTTAGATTCTAATCACTGAAATCATAAAACGAAAAATCTGTTACTAGTTTTTCTCTAAAAATTTAAACTTGTAGCTTTTTATGACACCATAAAATGAATAAATTTTCCATTAGGTTAAATATAATACCTTACCCTAAAAGAAGAAAATAAAAATGTGAGCTAAGCCCACGGTTATGTCTTCCAATTTCACATTACACAGGCTATCATATAAATGAAGCAAAGTTACTACTAGCACAAATGATAATGAAGAATTTCGTGAAGCTTCAATATTTGTTGGTTAGTTTTGGAACTACCTTACAGATATCCAACTAAACGAAACACAGAACATTTCACTCTCATTTAGTTAGCATATGTAATTAAAAATAAACTAGCAGCAGTGTCAATTTCTGCCTCTAAGGAGATGTCTTCAGATAGGAACATAGGAAATAAAATATACTGTCAGAGTATGCACTCATGTTTTAACATAAAGTGGTATACAACTATGAATCAAAAAATTAATATGTAAAAATTTGATAATAGTAACAGTTTATATAAATTTCATTTCATAATTTAATATTATATGAAGAATATTCACTTTCAATGAATAAATGTCAATTTATGACCATTCACAAACTTCAATTTCACATTCCAAACATTCGAACAAGGAAGTAGACACCATATGTGAGCAATGCGTTATAGCTGTATTTAAATAAGGATAAAATTTAGTTTGTAAATAAACATTGTATATATTCACGATAATATTTATGCATAAGTTATCTTCTTTTCTTCACTCTTAATTATTAAATGTCTATATTACTTTGAACAATGTGATTAAATGTGCCTCAATTTCTTTCTCTATATAGTACATATTCCACAGATATTAAATGGAATAAATCAGGTAATACTATAAATCACAGATAAAATTGTTTGATACATAGTAGTCAACAAATAAAAACTTTTATTATCACCAATTTAATCATTATCCTTTTTCATTTACTTTATCCCTATTTTTATTAATGTCTTAATGTCTCCCTTTCAGAAACAGTATTACAGACCTCTTAGGAAAATAATTCCAATTATCTGTTCTATCACATATACACAGAGCCTGGCACTGAGTAGGTGCTTCCCCACCAAAAAGAGTGATATTAGGTGGGAAAAATCACTATACTTAGTGATTGTACTTGTACAAGCTTACGCTGTATGCTGATACATGCTAAGTATATGCATATATTCTCATGCATCCCAGATGAAACTTCATGGCATATCATTATACGCATGTGCAGCTGAAAAATGCTGAGGACGAAGGTGTTTATGGAACTTTCCACTGTCACAGTTGAATGAAGGGGGAGCTATGACTCACACCTAATTTGGTCCACCTAGTCCAAAATTCTACTATTTTCCCTGTATATTATATACTGTCTCTTCACAGCTCTTTTTAGCCTCTCAAAAACTCTAAATCTTAATATATTCTTACAGATTTATTTCCAAAAACAGAGAAGAGACCAGACCTAAAAATTACCAGGTTGCAAAACTCTCCATATAAATTAAAGTTTCTTTTTGAGAGAATTTGACAGTAAAAGAAACATCCCCCCGGGATCTTACCCCTCTGCCCCCTCTCAACCCTACATCCCAAATAATATCCTCTCCATCTTTTTCTCCTCTGCTTTGTTTTTTTTTCAAACAATGGCCTACTTTTCCCATATCTTTGCCAACTTTTAATGCCTCATTCAGTCTCTTATGTTTAAAGGAAATTGTTAAAGACAATCTGACTTCAGGCTTTTATTTAAACTAACACAATCCCAAAGCTTCAGGATCCATCCCAGTAAAAAGCCATATTGGGACAATTGTTTAAATCTACTATAGGACGTCTTGAGACACATGAAAGCATCTTTTTAATTTTCACATTTACAAGTCAAATACCAAATGCCTGCACCACATCGATCCAATAAATATCTCCTGAATGAATGAATGAATGAATGAACTGGAATTAATATTCAGAATTATGAAGTAGAGGCCTCATAGGCTCTTCTGTAAAAGGTCAAATGATGTTCAATATACTGCACTTACTAAAAATGGATAATTAAATAATAAAACTGTAACATGTTATTCAGAAATGACTTGAAAGTAATTTCTGAGTTAACCTTTAACTTCATTTTAATTAGAAAATTTGGTTAAGTAAAGTAACTGATTATCTAGACATTAGAATTGCATAAAATTTTCACCGTAATTGCTTTCTTCTTGTACTTGGGTTGTCTTGCAAGATTACAGTAGCAGTAGGGTTTTGGTAAAGACAGCGATATTGGGGTCTCTTAAAGAAATCTGTGATGTCATTGCTGGAGGTGTGATATAGGTCCCCTGAAAATTCTGTAAGAGGCAATAGGTAATAATAAGGAAATTCTTGTTCTGGGTCTGTTCTACGGTAATTGTATTTCCTCCATCAACAGTGTCTTAGAAAAGAAGCTATCTAGTTATTCTACATTCATTCAGCAATTATTTATAAGCCACCTAACTATGTGCTAGGCATTGTTCTATGTGATTGGGATACATGATTGATCCAGAAAGAGATGGAGACTTGACATTTTGCCATTTATTTACTAGTGTGGAGAAACCATGAAAATAACAAGTAAATCACAAAGTGCGTTAGAAGGTGATACTTGCTATGGAAAAAAAAGAAAAACTAGAGGAGGGTAAAGGGACTGTGAGTACTTGTATAGTGACAGATGAAGGCACGTGTAGAAACAGAGAGGTTAAGAGGCCATCAGAGTAGACCAGGTAAGAGAAGATGATGACTTAGGCCAGGGTAGTTAACAGGGAAGGTGGTGAGAGCTATTTGGGCCTTGATGTATTTTGAAGATAAGACTACCATATTTGCCTGGCAGGTTGTTTCTCTCAGATGTGGGAGAAAGAAAGGAGTCAAGGAGGAGTCCACAATTCCTGATTTGACCAAATAAAAGGACGGTATTGTCAACCAGTGAGATAGACACGTGGGATGAGATAGATTATCAGTTGAATATGAGAAGTCTAGACCTCCATGTGGTGATGTCAAGTAGGCGGCTCCATATCTAAGTCTTAGAGAGTGGTCTTGGCTGGATCATCTGTTTATATGGTATATAAAGCCACGTCACAGGTGGGATGACCAAGGAAGGGCGAATGTACATAGAGAAGAGCACCATGGATTACCTCTGGGAAACTCCAACATTAAGTTGTGTAAGAGGAGAAACTAGCAGAGGAGGCTTAGAATTGGAACCAATTATGTAACAGGAGATAAAACTAAATCTTGGTGTCCAGAAGCCAAATGAAGACAATGTATCAATGATACTTCTTTTAAGACCATGGTTCAAGTGTGTCATGTGAGATTTTTAGTGATACAAAAGGTAGAACTAGGACAGGATAAAGATTGTATTTCAATGAGAAACAAAGTTCGAACAGCAATGTCTATTCATTATTAGATCCAGCTGTTTTATAATACAGTGAATTTTGTTTTTAATCACTGGAGGTATTCATAGGCTGATGAGTATCAGAGATATTCTAGAAATGATTCCTAATTGGGTAGAAGATTAGACCAAACGACCTATGAGATACACTCCGACTAATGAGTCTATTATTTCTGCCTCACTTAACACCAGAGGAGAAATACATCTGCTTTTCCATCTGTGGGTCTTTGCAATCTAAGCAGTCTGTGTCCAGAGTTATCTCAATGCCTCTTGATAGAAAAAGAAAGTGAATCATAACAACGGTTCAATGCAAAGAGTGGCTTTAGTATAAACACACTTGAATTTCAATGTTAACACTAGCACTAATACATCATCTGGCTTCAGGAAAGCTCCTTAAATATTTTTAAACCTTAGTCTCTTCTTTAGAACTCTCACAGTATTCTTGAAAGAATGAAACAGTTCACTGTGCTTTGGTCACTGTTTGATATCCACTGGATTCTGACAAAAACCGTAATTCTTTAAGTGGAAGGTACCAGATTTAAGGGTTATTTTGATGTTCTAAAGTTAGCTGTTCCTCTAAAGTTGAGTTTTAGAATACACTCTTCATTTAAGCAATATACCTACTGTTAAATCAGAAAAAGAAGTGTGTGGTGTTTTCATTAAGACAAATTTTTTATTTGTCTTAATTTATTTATTTTTTTATATTTATAATAAATTTTGAAGAGTCATGTTTGGAGTCAAATTTCCTGCTGTATGTTTGAAGATGTCATTTGCTTACATTACAATAACAAACACATATCCCAAGGAGGTAAAGACAAAAAGCTGTGAAATTAGAGTGGCTGGATATGAATCCTGAATTGGTCATTTCCTAATAATGTGATTCTGGCAAATGAACCCTTCTGAAACTCAGTTTCCTTATCTATAAAATGGAAAGGAACGAATTATTAGAATTTTTGTGACATTGAAATGAGTTAATATATGTAAAAACTACAAAATAAAGTGTCTGATATATAAAAAACATCAATAATTCTTATTTTTTATTATTTGTTCCTCTATTCTAGGAAAAAAATATAAACAGCACTGTTTCTATTTTAAATGTTTTCATTAGCCCAAACTATTTTTAATTTTTTTGACGTTTATTTATTTTTGAGAGAGAGAGAGAGGAGAGAGAGTGAGAGCATGCGCGCAAATAGGGAGGGGCAGAAAGGGGCAGAGAGAGAGGGAGACACAGAATCTGAAACAGTCTCCAGGCTCTGAGCTGTCAGCACAGAGGTAACATGGGGCTTGGACTCATGAACCATGAGATCATGACCTGAGCCGAAGTGAGATGCTTAACCTACTGAGCTACCCAGGTGCCTCTAGTCCAAACTATTTTTAAAATACCTTTATTATTAGGAAAATAACATGTTAATAGTAACTAATTCAAACAGCACAAAGAGCCTGCAATAAAAAGGGGCCTTCTTCCTTCTACTTATAATCTATCATCTTATATATATATATATATATATATATACTGTATATATATTTAAACATATATGTATATATAAACTAAATGTATTCCTTTTATACTCCAGAGGAATAAACTATAATCTTTCATGCTTTCACTTAACATTACATATGTGTGTAAATATATAATTCTTAAATAAATTGCTAGATACCCAACTGTTTCCAAAAGTCTGTGCCTTTGTGATTTTCATTGATTTTGCAAAATTGCTCCCCAAAATCTCAATGCTCTGAGCAACAGGTTATGGAATGTACTTTTCCCCATACCCTAACATCATTTTTGGTTATAATCAAACCAAAATTTGTGAGTCTGATAGAAAACAGAGGCATTTCAAATTCATCTGACTTGATATTTCTAATAACGAAGGTTCAGGATATTTTTCTATTTGCTTTAAACAGTACATGTGTTAATATCATTAATTTAGTATCCAATTAGAAAACTTGAGCCCTTTATATATAAAGAAAATGAACTTTCTGTTATGTGTTTCAAATATTTCTCAAATAGTCATATCAGTTTGGCATTTTAATTGTGACCTTTAATTCTGGTAATCATCATTTTTATTTTTGCCTGTACAAAAGTTTTAGTTTTAGGTTATAAAATATTTTAATTGTTTACTTATGACTTTCATATTTTCCATCTTTCTTTGAAATGCTTTCCCTCAATTAAATATTATGAAATAAATTTCCCATAATAAACCCTACTTTTTATTGCATTTAATCTTAGGCCAGTTGAGATTTATGTTGGTGTAAAAGATGAGTTAGGGATTTAATCTTTCTTTCCTTTTGCCCCTAACTGCCTCACTAGTTATTTTTCCAACATTTAATAAAAAAAGATTTCTTCACTCTGATTATATATTATACATACATTATAGAATATATGTCCATGTTTATTTCACAAGGAATGGGAAATCTATGTTATCAAATGACTGATACTAAAATTCAGTAAATTTTTTAAAGTATGTTTAAGTACTAAACGAGTCTTGCATCCCTGAAATAAAATACATTTGGGTGTAATTTATTTTGCTTGTAATGTGTCATTTAAATACATTTGATAGTATTTTTATAACATCATTTTTACTGTGAGAAAATAGATATAAATTTTAATTTTTTAACTATTTTTAAGTTTATTTATTTTGCAAGACAGAGCAGGAGCCTGCACAAGTAGGATAGAAGCAGAAAGAGAGGGAGAGAGAATCCCAAGCAGGCTCTGCCCTGTTAGTGCAGACCCCGACTCATGACCTGGGTCAAAATCAAGAGTCAGAGACTTAACTTACTGAGCTATACCCAAGAGACCTGTGTATTTTTAAACATGCAATTCAGTGGTATTAAGTACATTCACAATGTTGTGCAACCATCACCACATCCATTTCCAGAACTTATCATCATCCTAAATAAAGTTTATATCCATTAAACAATAACTCTCCATTTTTCCCTCCATTTTTCCCTCTCCACAGCCCCTGGTAACCCCTATTCCACTTTCTGTGTCTGAATTTGCTAGTTCTGAGTACCTCATATAAGTGGAATCATACAATATTTGTCCTTTTGTGTCTGAGTTATTTTACTTAACATGTTGTCAGTGTTCATCCATGTTGTAACATGTATCTCAATTTCATTGCTCTTTAAGGCTGAATAATACTCTGTTATATATATATATATATATATATATATATATATATATTTATACACACACACACATACACACATTTGTTTTTCGATTTATCTGTTGAGGATATTTGTGTTATTTCTACTTTCTGGCTATTGTGAATAATGATGATATGAACGTACACAACATTTGGTAATAGTTTAAAGCTGTTGCATTGATATTCATAACTGAATTCCTGTGTTTAATTTTTTATGATATCCTTGTGAAAGCATATATATTCTTAAGAAAATTTCTCAAAAATGGTAGAAATTTAAATATGTTACATAAATTTACTAATCAGTTAAATATGAAAAAGCCAAAAAATGTCGCATTTTTTTCTACATAGATCTAAATTTCTTTCAAAAATTTGGTTATAGTCAGGTTCTAACTTAGTACTACAAGTAACAGTAATCCCTTATCTAGATGTTTGGTTGGCAGGGGTTGGGGTGGGGGGGGAGGGAGGAATGGAGGAATGCATTAATTTTTAGTTCCTGGATCCTTTCCAGAGAAAGTGTGCGTTTCTGCTAATCTCAATATATACAGTGCTTGAATTTATATCAAATTCACTTGCTTCTACATGTCAGAAAGTCCTTCAAAGTCAATAACAATATGGGAATACAATCGATTGGTAATGTGCTGACTCTTAATTTTAAGTGGTCCTTCTTCTCTAGTCTCTTAAAGATCTATGTAAGAAGCCACTTCTACTGCAACAGCAAAAGAAATGACAGAAAAGCCATCTGTATTCTAATGGGTGCAAAGAAACTTACTAAAGGCTCACTGACTGAAACAAATAAATGAACAAATAAGCAAAAGAAGAATGGTAAGATTACAGAAGTCGATACGTGGTGGAAGATCTTTTCACTCTCAAGGAACCCTTGAGTTAGGATATAGGTCTGGACACATTTCAAAAGGCACTCGTAGCATTTTAATGATCCTTTTGAAGTAGTTTTCAGTTTTCCATTTGAGGGTAAATGTGAAATAACCTGGCAGAAATGAAACAACAGATTAAAACAGACTGAAGATTCTCTAAGAGATAAGGACATAGAAAAGAGAGATTATTTTAAGAAGTATGAGGATATATTTTGTGAGGTTGCGCTGAGTTCATAAAAAAAAAAGATGTGGTGAGAAACACATAATTCAGGATTAGGAACACATGGGTGTTACATGAAGACAAAAACTATTTTAAGTACTAAATGGAAAATAATATTTAAATACAGGGGAAAGAGGCACCTGGGTAGCTTAGTTGGTTAAGTGTCTAACTCTTGATTTCAGCTCAGGTAATGATCTCATGGTCCATGAGTTCAAGCCCCACATCAGGCTCCATGATGACAGTGCAAAGCCTGCTTGGGATTCTCTCTCTCCCTCTCTGCCCCTCCCCTACTTGCTCTCTCAAAATGAAAACATAAATTTCAATTTTTTAAATGTTTATTTATTTTTGAGAGAGAGAGAGAGAGAGAGAGAGAGAGAGAGAGAGAGAGAGAAACAGAGTGCGAGCAGGGGAGGAGCAGAGGGAGACACAGAATCTGAAGCAGGCTCCTGGCTCCGAGCTGTCAGCACAGAGTCAGACATGGGGCTTGAACTCACAGACCTGAGCCAAAGTCGGATGTTTAACCGACCGCGCCACCCAGGCGCCCAAAAATAAATACATAAACTTTAAAAAAGAAATACATACATACATACACAGGATAGGCATTAGTTAAAAGAAAAGGTCATTGGAAAAGACAAGGACTAGACATAACATCACTGCAAATTTCTAAATTTTACTAGAAAACAGAGTTATTTCACTGGCCATTCTCCTATAGAGAATGCAGTCCATAGCATTTTGGAATGTTTTTTTTCTTTCTTACAGAATGTGTGAATCTGAGTGTCATGTTATTTTCCAATTGAGATTTACATTCACAGGTGAGAGACTAGGAAACTGATATAAATGAAATTGAAATCACAAAGCTCGATCAATCCTCTCTTCCATTTCCTTTAGAAAAGTAAAAAGTGACACTATGCAGTGGTCTCTGTCTGATAAAGATAAAACAGGTTTAAAATGTAAGCTACTGAGTGGCTTTTGGAAAATCACATTGCTTAGAAAAATAGAGAGGCGTGTCCAAGATTGTAGGCGGTGATATTGGCTTTGAAATACGGTCATAGTTTCCACAGTTAGTAACCCTGGGTCTCTATTACCTATTCTTAAATGATCTGATAATTTCTTATAAAGTTAGAAAAAAAAACACTCATCAAGAATTTGGACTTGGGTTTTCATCCTTTGGAGTATAAGGAATATATACAAGTTGTGTGAGAAAATATGCCAGGTTTCAGAGACTGGTTTCAGCCAGGTACAAAGGCAGCCCCTCACTCTGGGACTGAGCAGAGTAAGACGAACTAGAGGGCAAGTGTGGTGCTTTTGAACTTTATTTTGGAACTTTAATGTTCTGCATTAATCTACATAAGAAATTGATTTGAAAAGCAGCACCGGGGAACGTGACCGCGTTTGATCTTAAAAGGGGCCAAATTTGGGGCCGATTTACACTCCTGGAGATCTACTGCTTTAAAAAGTTGGCAGTAGCTCAAGTTGAGAAATAAAAAGTGGACCTTGAGGCAAATTTAATTGAAGTAAAGGTCTGATGCATTTCAGAGGATTCTGAAGGCAACATCAAAAGATATTTTTAAAAGGTGTTGAGAGGTTGGATTTGCCCAGGTGGTCCAACAGGTGTAGTTGCAAAAGCAAGGAGTAGATCTCCCACAAGTGGAGGCCGCCTTCCCATCCTCTTATGTGCTCTCAGTTTGTCCACACTTGTGACAGACGGTCCTTTTGCATGTCTAGCAGTAACAAAGCAGAATACAGCCTTAGCCACTTATATGTATCTTTGTTCCTTAGGTCCTGTAAGAAACTTGCTTACTGAGGACCAAGAAATCATGATATTTTTCTCATTCTTCCAAGGATGAATATTGTCTTCATTAATAACAAGTTGATAGCCCAAGCTATGGTTCTCTTCTTTTCTTGTATATGTAATAGCTTTGCAAGTCAACACTAAATCATAATGCAATCTTTGAAGACATTTTAAGCAGCAACCAAAACTCAATCCACACTTTTTCAACACAACAAACAACTGGATATAAGAAGGCATGGTCAAGTTTATGTGTGCAATGTTTACAGACAACAGTAATGAGTTATGACCACTGCTTGCCTGATAGAGACTATAAAATGATTCTGATGATAATATGCATACCAGTTGGAGATGTTAAAACTTTAAAAAATAAATGTGTATTGGACTATGAAATATAGTATGTTTGGATTTAAGGAGAAAGAGTTCATGTTAAGGATGGTGAGTTTTCTGCATGAATCTCCCTAGGTCTTCTGCATGAATCCCTTAAGATTACAGAGGAACACACTGCCACATATAACCTCCTTGGAGACTTGATTATCAAGAAATAGTTGCACTGATTCTGAAACATCTGCCAATGCAAACAATCAATGGGCAAAGTTTATTTCGTTTCTAATCTTGTTACAAACAAAAATATTGAAAACAAAGAAGGAAAGCTGCTCATTATAATAATTTGATAATATGACATAATTTTCCCAAGTGATTACACATAAAGCACTAGAGCTAGATAAATCATTCTTAATGTGTTTGAACAGCATTCTTATATTTTCTATAATTCAAAATCTTAAACTTCTTTTAATCCCTTGTATTACTCAAATAAGTCAGCAGCTTGAAATTGGAGACTAATTGAAATAAAGTCTATCCAAAAAAGGTCATGTCTTAAAGTCAGGATAAGGTCATTTCCTCTAGAATTCCCATAGTTATTTAATGCCCTTTGTTGGAGAGGACTGTGTCATCAATACACTAATTACCAGTTCAAACAGACAGCAGGCATCAAGCAGAGCGATGGCCTTGAGAGAAATCATGCAAAGTAGGTCTTTCTGCAATGTACCCCCTGAGGGATAAATCACTTTTTATTATAAAAGATTAAACTTTAAATCCATAAATACGATTGTGCTCTACTCAACAGTTCATAGTATACAGCACACCACGCACTTTACAGCTCCCAAATGTACATCAAATATGGTTCAAGTCTAGTGACTGTAATCTTTAACCCCACCGATATTTTTGTGAGAGGTAGGAAATAATCACTCAGCAGGAGAGAATCACCACTTTTGAAACAAAACACAGTTTTCAAAAAGTTGGTTTTAATCTATTATAGTATAAAAGCAAACAAAAACAAATGTAGGTCAACATGATAGATGATTCTGTTCTGTTTCTCAGTACCTTTTTCTGTAAAAGGGTTCTTAAGAGTTCTCTCATTATAATAACTGGATGTATGAAATGCACATGCCTTTAAAAATAATTTAAAGTGGTTTAGCATTCTATTCATCAATTAAAAATGGTAAATTTTCTAGGAAGAAATTGTTATTTGATAATATTAAATACTACTAATCATTAGAAGCTCTCATTCTTCACATTCTTCAATATTCCACATGAACAAATAATACAAAACTATGAGCAGGGGCACCTGGGTGGCTCAGGAGGTTTAGCATCCCACCGGCTCAGGTCATGATCTTAAGGTTTGTGAGTTCGAGCCCCACATGGGCTCTCTGCTGTCAGCGCAGAGGCTGCTTTGGATCCTCTGCCCCCCTCTCTCTCTGCCCCACCCCTGCTCGTGCTCTCTCTCTCAAAAATAAATAAACAAAACAACAAAAAAATGTGAGCAGTATCAGTCAAGTTAAAGATGCAATAGCTCACAAAAAGTGAAGAATCTAAAATAACAGCAACCTCTCTAGGTATCTCCATCTGCAACAAAGATATGTCTTTGAGAAAGTCCTAATTTCCCAGTTACCTCACCTGCAAGAATGAAGTTTGTATATTCTGTGATTTCGAAGATTAGTTCCAGCCTAAACATATTGTTTAAAATGAATTCTAAAACTTCTAGAAGATACATTAATTGCTGGTGAGATATGATTTGTTTCAATACAAACAGGCAGTTTTGTTATTTGATTATCTTCCTATAAATTACAAAATTAAATCATACACAAAAATTAGACACTATACAGTAGTTTTGTTTCAGTATTTACCATTATGCATCAAATAGAGACTACTGCAATATTCAGTATAAAATCACTCATACTGGGACTCCTGCATGGCTCAGTTCATTAAGGATCTGACTCTTGATTTGAGCTCAGGTCATGATCTCACAGTACATGGGATTGAGCCCTCCGTCAGGCTCAGTACTGTCAGCACGAAGCCTGCAGGGGATTCTCTTTCTCTCTTTCTCTCTCTGCCCCTCTCCCACTTGCTCATGCATGCAGAGGCACACTCTGTCACACAAAATAAATAAGTAAAACTTTAAAAAAATCACTCATACTGCCACTTGAAGAACCACTAGGGTTTGAAATGCCTTTCACACCTTGCCAACTTGATTTGGTCAGAGGTATACAGCTACATTTTATTGAGAAGGAGATACTGAGTCTGACACTGGCTTTCCCATATCCAGAGAATAGACAAGTGTTATTCTGAGAAACAGTATCAAGTTATATAATATTTAAATATATGATTTAAAGAGCTAATCTTGTACTTCATAATGGGTTAATTAATCAAATTCCCTTTAAAAGGACACATTCTTAATACCCACATTTCTACCATATGTCATTACTAAGTAAACATCTTCATGTACATTTCGCAACCCAATTTAATATTCATAAAAACATGATTATGAAATAAATCTAATAAAACTTAACTGTAAAATATATATCTATTGAATGCACCTTTCTTGCAATAGAGTATGTCTAGCTAAAACAAAAACAAAAACAAAACACAAAAGCCAAAACCTGGTATGCCCAAAAACCTCATCTGTAAGTAAAATTTTATGGTTTGGTGGGCTGCAACAGTTTATTCATAATTATAAACACAATATTCTACTTAATTGTATTTATTAAATTTATCATATTAGAAGATAATTGGTAAACAGCATTTATTTCTGTAATCTTCACTATTAGGATGATTACATGGTCATTGTTTCTGAGTCACTCTTAAGAATATAAATTACTACCTAATCTGAGTTTCCATTGTTAGCATACTTATTAAAAAAGAAAGAAAGAAAGAAAGAAACTCCTTTTACCCATTGGAATTTATGAATATAAGTGATGAAACCATGCCACTGAATGCTATATCTTATAATCATGATTCTGGTGATACAAATCTCATATGATACAAAAATGTCTAGTGAAAAATTACTCTCAAGAGAACAATATCATAACTACTTTTATAATGAACCCTGACTGCGGCGCCTGGGTGGCTCAGTTGGTTAAGCAGTCAACTTTGGCCCAGGTCATGATCTCACAGTTTGTGGGTGCGAGCCCCACATCAGACTCTGTGCTGACAGGTCAGAGCCTGGAGCCTGCTTCAGATTCTGTTTCTCCCTCTCTCTCTGCCCCTCCCCCACTCCTGCTTTGTCTCTCTCTCTCTCTCTCTCTCTCTCTCTCTCTAAGATTAAATAAATATTTAAAATAAATAAATAAATAAATAAATGAACCCTGACTACAGAAGACTACAGGTTATAATCTAAGGGTCTAATAAAGACTAGATTGTTTTCCTGGATATAATAATTTCCTGTGGATTGGCTAATGCTGTACACTTACTATCATTAATTCTATTCTTTTTTACAATGGGAATATACACTGTAACATGAACCAAAACATAATCAAGTGAGTGTGCATATTTGGAAAAATTGTTGAACCATTTACATGTTAAATAAATAATTAAAGTATCTATTTTTTTTCACACATTCATGGAATAAAAGTGTTACATACAGTCTTCAGTTGAAAACTGTTCTCATCACTGTACTTTCAAAGACTTCTCTTTCTTCTATGTCAGTATCATATATTTGTGTATACTAATATAATGAAGTTTTAAATATTTATTTCATGAAAAGCAATGAATAAAACATCAAGTCTTATTTTTATCATTTTTCCTTAATTCTATGAGAACAAAGCATATATTGTAGTACCTTTGGATATTGCTTGACAGGAATCAATACCCTTTCTGAGAGCTTTATGTTTTTGTTGCTGATGACATCAAGATATTTCTTCTCTTCATCTTCCTTTTTTCCATCAGAACCTTGAAATTTTTCAATTTCTGAAAAAAAATTCACAAGAAAAAAACAGTAAGTGAAATGAGAAGTCATAAATATGCTGACTGTTCTTATTGCTTGCCTTCTTAAAAAAGATTTTGAAGAATCTTGATAGGACTAAACACCACCTTCTTTTAAAAAAATTTTTTTTTACGTCTTTATTTTATTTTGAGAGAGAGAGAGAGAGACAGAGAGTGAGCGGGGGAGGGGCAGAGAGAGAGGGAGACACACAATCTGAAGCAGGCTCCAGGCTCTGAGCTGTCAGCACAGGGCCTGCTGCAGGGCTCAAACCCACAGGCTGTGAGATCATACCCTGAGCCGAAGTCAGCCACTTAACCAACTGAGCCACCCAGGCGCCCCTAAACACCACTTTCTTAACAGTTACATGAAGGCTACCATATGACCATACCATTAATATGACCTCTGTCAACTAAAACAAAAAAGTTTTCATTGAAGATGTGACTGTCTGCCATGAGACAAATGATCAACTTAATTTTTAACATCTACAAACAAAACACAAGGAAGAATGTGCCCTTTAATGATTTAAAATACCTAATCAAACCACAACTTTCCTAGGGACAATAAATAGAACAAAATATATTTTAAGGCTATATGTTTTATTTTTACTCAGAATTATTCTTACAAAAAATAATTGAAAATAGTAATCATCCATTCTCTAAAATAGGACGGTAAAGATAAATAGCATATTATTTTATTTTCTAACAAAACTTCAAGACAATTTAAAAAGGCGGAAACAACAAAGCCTTCTAAAGGATTAAATCTGTAAATGCTATCATTCATATTCATCAACATGAAATTATCTGTCCATATGTTTAAGAGGAATTACTAATTTTGCCTTATGAGAATATTCCCCAAATGGGTATTTTCAAGCAAATGTACACTATATATTCTTTCTTTTTAAATTTAACTTATTCCACAAAGATTCTTAAACCTCTATTGTGGGTACCACAGATAAAACAGAAAACAGAAAAGAAGAAAACGTCTCTACCTTTATAGAATCTATATTCTGATGGAAAAAATGAGCAATTAGGAAGTGAATATATATGTGCATGCATATGTATATGTGGGGGCTAAAGAATAAATATAGTAAAGCTATTAAGACAGCTTTTTAAATTTTTGTTAGAGACGGGACAAGAAAATTTTGTTTCTGAAATTTTGGAGGAAAGGAAAGGTGGTGATACCTATTAAGTATGGAAATTCTCAATTCATATTAATTTATATTGCATTTTAAAACATTTTTTAAAGATCTGACTACTTCTGGAGGTGAAAGGAATACTGTATTGCATGTAAGAGCTTTGTTCTTTGTTGTTATTTGTAATTAGTATCTTTCCCAAAATTATTTCATATATGCTATACAAAATCCCTGTAGCATTCCTGAAGGTAATCTTTTAGCATATCGTTTATTTGGTTCATGTGGAATGATTAAAAAAATCTTTTTGAAGTAAGATTACCTTGCTTACCCACATAATGGCTGAATGAATGCTACACTGCATGGTTTGCACAGAGTCATTTACAATCACTTTTTTCAGGTATATACTATAATTTCCCTGAAGACAATTATCTTATAATAAACTACTGTTTGAAAAGAATCTATTTGTAATATGTCTATAGTATCTACGTAAAACAATGGCATCAGATTCTTACTATTCCACTCCAGATTATTTAGCAAGTCATTTTAACTGACTGTCTTTTTCAACCAAAAAGCATTCTCTATTCAAGCTTTCTATCCCTTATATAATTACTACATACAGAACTCTGACAACTGCAAAGAAATAATATTCATTATATCTTCCGACCCTGACAATGAACTTTCGATCACTGCCCTTTGGGTACATGCACCTACCTAATACCATACCTACTTTGAGGCAGTTGTAATGTGGGACACACAGACTCAATTCCCAATCTATTATGTGTACAGTTTCCTCCTTGTCACTCTGTCATAAAATAAATTGAATTTGTCTGACATTATTTGATCTCTACAAAACTACTACTACCCTAGGCATTTTTAAATGTTTGCAATTTATCAATGATTAATTCCAATAAATTTTCCATCAAGAAATGGAGTTTAATAAAATACTATTTCCACTGCTTTTTCTGCTCATTTCTACACTTTCCTTTTAAAAATGTTGATATATCTTTTGTCCTTCTGATACTTTCAGGGAGTTATCTTGTCTTTCCTGACATATCTACATGACTAACAGCTCAGTAATTGCATTTGTCAACTGCAAAGTCACAGAATGGTGTAAGCCAAATATGCCTGATTTTAAAATCAGAAAAAGCAATGTATACAACACCTTTCCTTTTTAAATTTTAGTTTAAAATAATTCTGTTTATTTTATAATTTATGTTCATTTTGTAACATTCAGACAATATAGGTATCCATAAAAATTTAATGGCATCCATTGTCATCTAACAATAACTAAACAGTTTTGTGTAGAGGAGTTGAGTAATTTTTTATATTTATTTATATGGCCTCTCTTTAAATTTGCCTTCGTAATTATTGGGGAAACATATTTAATATATTGGGGCAGGCTTATTTTTTGTTGAAAAATGTTAAACTACATAGATTTTAGTATCTTCTGTTCTCCTTTCACCATTTATCTACTAATGCTCATATTCATTCAAGAATTGGCTTTAGCATTCATTGACTTATTTTTAGTGGCTCTTTCCATAGTTCTAAACTTTTGAGAAGATTACAACAGAGTTAACCTGTGGGCATCGGTGTATTCATCTTGCACTGAACTAGTTTTAGTCATATGGAAGCTATAGTAAGAAAGTGTATTTTTTTTGTAATAAAAAACACATAACCGTAATTCCCATTTTAAGTGTACAGTTCAATGGTAAGTCTATTCTGTTTTTGTGCTATACATCTCTAGAACTTTTTCATCTTGCAAAACTAAAATTCTAGAACCATGAAACACTAATTTTCCATTCCCCCTCCCACAGGCCTTGACAACCGTCTTTTCACTATGTGTTTCTATGCTTGACCACTTTAGGTACTTCATATGAGAAGAATAACACAGTTTTTGCTCTTTTAGGACTGGCTTGTTTCACTTAATATAATGTTCTCAAGGTTTATCCATGTTGTAGCATGTGTTAAGATTTCCTCCTCTTTAAAGTCTATATAACGTTCCATTGTAGATATATGCCACATTTTCTTTATTAATGGACATCTGAGTTACTTCTACCTCTTGGCTATTGTGAATAATACTTCCATAAACATGGGTGTGGAAGTATGTCTGAGATCTTGCTTTGAATTGTTTTGGACATATACCCAGAAGTGGGATTGTTTGATCATATGGTAATTCCATTTTAGCTTTTTGAAGAACCTCCATACTGTTTTCCATAATGACTGGACCATTTTATATTCCAAAAAAGAGTGCACAAGAGTTCCAATTTATCTGCATCCTTGCCAACACTTGGTATTTTCTTTTCTTTTGATAGTGGTCATCCTAACAGGCATGAGGTGCTATCACATTGTGATTTTTATTTTCTCTTATGTTTAGGGATGTTGAGCATCATTTCATATGCTGTTGACCATCTGTTTATCTTCCCTGTAGTGTTATCTGTTCAAGTCTTTTGCCCATTTCTAATCAGGTTATGTGTTTTATTGTATTTGAGTTGCAGAATTTCATTATATGCTCTGCACATTAACCCCTTATCAGATATATGATTTGCAAATATTTTCTCCCATCCCACAGGTTACCTTTTCACTCTGTTAATTGTTTGTTTTGATGCACAGAAGTTTTTTGTTTGATGTAGTTCCCTTTATTTTTTACTTTTGTTGCCCATGCTTTTGATGTCTTATCCAAGAAATCATTGACAAATCCAATTCTTGAGGCTTTCCCCCTATGTTTTCTTCTAGGAGTTTTATAGGTTTAGATCTTACCTTTAGGTCTTTAATTTGTTTTGAGTTAGGTGTTATGTATATTGTAAAACAAGACTCCAACTTCATTCTTTTGCATATAGATATCCAGTTTTCCAACATGATTTGTTGAAGAGACTGTCCTTTCCCCATTGTATGTTCTTGGCACCCTTGTTGAAGAACATCTGACCATATACACAGGGGCTTATTTCTAGGCTTTGTATTTTGTTCCACTGTTCTGTATTTCTATCTTTATGCCAGTATCACACTGTCTTGATTACTGTTGCTTTGTATTATTTTTGTTGTTGTTGCTTTTGTTTTTTGAGTTTTTTTAAGTTTTTATTTAAATTCCAGTTAGTTAACATACAGTGTAATATTGGTTTTAGTGTACAATACAGCGATTCAACATTTCCATACAACACCTGGTGCTCATAACAAGTGCATTCCTTAATCCCCATCACTTATTTAACCCAAGCCTCCTCTCTGGTAACCATCAGTTTGTTCTCTATAGCTAAGAGTCTGTTTCCTGGTTTGTTTCCTCTCATTCTCTTTTTTTCCCTCTTGAATTGTTGATGGGGATGCAAACTGGTGCAGCCACTATGGAAAACAGTATGGGGGTTCCTCAAAACTTAAAAATATAACTACCCTACAATCCAGCTGTTGCACTACTAGGTATTTACCCAAAGAATACAAAAATACTAATTCAAAGGGATACATGCAACCAATGTTTATAGCAGAGTTATCTACAGCAGTCAAATTACAGAAACATCCCAAATGTCCATCAACTGATAAATGGATAAAGAAGATGTGGCCTATATATACAATGTATTATATTTTGAAAACAGGATTGCAAATCTTCCACATTTGTTCTTCTCCTTCAAAATTATTTTGGCTATTTGGAGTCTTTTAGGATTCCATATACATTTTAGAATTTTTTTTCTATTTCTGAAAAAAAATGCCATAGGAATAAAATAGGGATTGCACTGTATCTGTAATTGCTTAGGGAATTATGGACATTTAATCAATATTCAGTGTTCCATTTCACAAAGGATTCCTTCCTTTCTCTTACTTGTATCCTCCTTGATATTATTGAGTGATTTTTGTAGCTTTTAGGTAAGAAGATATTTTGAAAGGAATTTTTAATTCTGCTGTTGCTTCACTTCTCATTTTCTTTAGGCTATAATTTTCTTAATTGTGCTTTTTCTTGTCCTTTTAGAAATATTTTAAAACTTTTTATTTGCATATTTAATTCATTTATTTTTTCCAGTCTTTCACTTTGATATTAATTTCTCTTTTTAATTGCATTGTTCATATTTTTTTATTTTAGGAAGGAGAGAGCGCACAAACAGGGAAGGGGGGAGAGGCAGAGGGAGAGGGAGAGAACGAGAGGGAGAGAATATTAAGTAGGCTCCATACTCAGCATGGAGTCCGACACAGGGCTTGATCACACAACCCTGGGATCATGACCTGAGCCAAAATCAAGAGTCAGATGCTCAGGCCACCCAGGTGCCCCTGTATTATTTCCATATTTTAGAATTCAATGAAGGATTTCTTAGTGGGTAAATTTTTGGTCAGGACTTATAAGTATTACATGGAAAGGGTGTATATTCTCCGTTGTTGGGTTAGAAGTTAGCTATAAATCAGTGAGATCTTTTCTAACCTATACTGGATCTGTCTTGGAATGAAAGAGGTGTGTGAGAATTTCTTCAGAATATGCATATGAATGGAATTTTGGTTCATAAATTATTCACATACTTAATCTGACTAGACTCCACTATTTTGTTCTATAAAATCTATTAGGCACATTCCCACAAAGAGCAGAAGTGTTTCTATGACTTGTATTTCCCCCCAATGGCTTAGATTAGTAAATTCACCTAATTCTCCTATAGAAACAAGGAAGAATGTCTAGTTTAAAAAAAAGAAAGGAAAAAAAAAAACTAAACTGAAAGTATCCCCACATTCCAGGCAATCTACAAAAATCCTATTTAAAAAGTGGGTTTCTGAAAACACTTAACATTGCCGGAACTCTGCTGGGTTCTGTGTGGGGTAGACTGTGGAAAAAAGAAAATTCAGATGGCTCCAAGAGTCCTAGAACATAGAAATTTCACGCAAGTACTTCTCAAAAGAAGAGATGACCTCTAACGTAGAATTCTCAATGATCTGAACGAACGAAAGAAAAAGAAAGAAAGAAAGAAAGAAAGAAAGAAAGAAAGAAAGAAAGAAAGTCAAAAACTGGGACAAGACTACACAAGCTATAAATCATGAATGATTCTGAAATAAACAATGGAGACCATACAATGTCTGAGGGAAAAGCTGAAGGTACTACGGCAGCATAAGCACTCTAGGATCTCAGAAAGCAAAAAAGAAACAACAAAAATGTCCTTCTTTAAGGGTAAGTCCCTTCCTGAGAGGGGAAAAACTGTCTCAAGCAAGATCCTAATGGAGCATAAACCAAGGACACTACCCAAGCTGAACAGTCTATTCCAATACAAACCTCTTAAAAGTACAGGGAACACTTAATTATATAAACATTAAAAAGAGAAATGGATTGTGGTGAACCTCATACAAGCATACTATATAAGAAATCAAAAAAGGAAAAAGAACAAAATAATATATTGACAGAAAATGAAAGCAGGAGAGAAGTATATGATAACAAAGCAGAAAAATAGAATATTAAAATGAGAGGAAGAAAGCATGGGATTAGAAAAGTAATAAAAGAGGATTATATATCAGAAATAGAAATGTTATTTATATAAGAACCAACAAATTAGAGGAGCATGTAAAAAATTCAGAGCTCAGGCATAAAGTAGAAATAGTTTATTTTATATGAAGAATAAACCAGAAATAACACAAGACTAACTAGATAAAAGAAGATAAATAGAAACAAAGGAAAGAATTAAGCACTATATAAAATCAGAAAGTTAAAGAGAAAATGAAAGATGTAGAAGATAGGTAATGTCTTCATCTCCAAAGGAGATATACCTGGAGTTCTGAGAAGATGAAAACTAAAGCAATAAAACTGAAGAAATACTAAAAACTACAATTCAAGAAACTGTTTCATAAAAGAACTATATGATAATGTAACGTGAACTGAGGCCTGTGACCTAGCTCTATGTTCCCATCTGAGGGAGAGGGAGAGGGAAATGTAGAAGAAGGAAGAGAGGGAGAGGGAAAAAGGGTGGAAAAGAGGAGAGAGATTGATACTGAGACTGAGAGGTGCAAACAATAATGTAAGATTTAATGGACCAGATATAATTGCTATAAAATCAGTTCCAGACAGTGGTTAAAGCTCTGGCTTTAAGAAAAAAAAAAAAAGACAAAAACACAATTCTGGCTTTAAAACATGACATGCTGCAAATGCCTTCCTCAGTTTCACACCTGGAAATTAGGAAAGAAATCTTGGTGTATTGTAAGGATTAACTAAATTAATAAGCAAAGTGTTTATAAAAGTGTCTGGCAAAAGCATTGTTGTTTTTATTATTATTCTCATTATTATATATTAACTTTAAAAAGACCAGGTGCAGTAGGGCCATATGGTAAATGTAACTGAAGAGGGAGCCAGAAACTGATCTCTAGGTTAAGAAAGCATCATAGAGAAATAGAGAAGGCAACTGGCTGGACTGAGGAATCATACTATATATTTTCTACATATCAAGAATGGCTTTTCATTTTACTAATAATTTTTTAAAATATTTTAATATTGGCCCTATGTTTGTAGTTTAGTATATTCTATAGCCCCAGGCATAAACTGAGTTGATTAAACTCATTCTGAAAATATGAATAAAATTTCAGTGAAGAGGATTCTATTTGAATATCTGAATTTATACCTCCATATTCAAGTCATTTTCTTAATACATGTGATTTTTTTCTGCAGTCATAATTCACACTTCCTAAACTGAGTGTGTTGAGTATTTAATAGTGGTCTCCCACACACTTCTACCTAGCATTTTTTTGACCTCCAGAATACAGTTGACTTAAGAATTTAGAAACATCAAAAGCCTTAAAATTGATGTGCTTGGCTGTGTCTGTACTATTAATGCTTTACACAAGTTATTTTATCGTGGTTATATTTATTTTTATAACTGGCACATTATAGAGATTCATATTTTTAAATATAAATGACATATAATTACACAATAAGAGAAATCACAATTATTTTGTTTCATGGAAGATCAGTTATTTAACATAAATGAACTTTTCTCTTAAAACAAACTTTAAATTGGATATTTGCACATTTTAAGCAATCTTTCTAAAATAAATTACCAATCTCCCAGTAAATTTAAAAAGAGCATACTTTGCATGATTCAGGGACTTTATGTCAGTTATTCTATCAAAGCTAATCAATGTGAATAATGACTTTATTCTTTCATTAATTCAATAACTACTACTGAATTATAGTCTATCTCATGTGTGGAGGATTAAATATAGAAGGAAAAGAGTAAAAGCCAGGAAATAATGAGGGAAACAGTGACTGAGGTTGAAGAGTCACCTAGTGCTCAAACTTGGGATAAATCTTGAAGTAAGATATCCTCTCCTAAATATAGATAGAAAGTGAAAGGGGAGGAAGAGAAGAATAAAGATAGTCCCTACATAAGTGATCTTAGTGATAATATTGATCCTCTGTGTGTGTGTGTGTGTGTGTGTGTGTGCATGTGCACTGATTTATTTCACCAAGAATAACCAATCTTGTTAGAACTATACACTAAATAATAATATGTTCTTAGTCAAGCAAATTACATAGAGCTGTTTATGCCTAATTTTTTTTCTTTGTGTGTGTATGTGTGTTGTGTGTGTGCCTAAATTTTTTTCATGGAGTGAAATACATGCTATTCCAAGTACTTATAATTCTAAAATTCAAATAACCTGTAGTTCTAGGGGAATTTTAAAGAATCAGGATACATTTAATTACCAAATAGACTTTAAAAATAGTTTTGAATGCAATATAAGAGAAAAGAACATTTATATGCAAGGTAAAATATATTGAAGCAAAGAACATGGAATTAGTCTGGGAAGAAAACAAGTTGTTGTCAATAAAACGTAAATGACCTTTAAATATAACAACAGGGAATGATGCCAATATTGAGTTATTTTGAAATTTATGCTTGTCTAAAACCGAAAGTCAATAAGAGGTTGTAAAAAATTCTTTTATTTATGGACATTTTCCAAAAAGACTTTATAATACAAATAATGCTCAACAGCCTACAGATTAGAAGTCCTTATTATAAATGGAGCATGAACAACTTAGATTTACATAATATAACTGAGCAAAGGCTATCCTATGTGTTCTACCTTCAAATTATACCCTTTAATTTCTAAGTAAAAATGTTTTCTGATGTTCATATTTGAATATAGAACCAAACTTTTATTAATTAATTTTAATAGAATGAAAGAGTGTGATAGAGAATAATTTTTATCTTCCTCTTAGAATCCCCCCTGTAAAGTTTCAGACATCAATATTCTATAATACAGTATTATTTCAGCATTTCAAATTCTAAAATTTAGAAATCTAGAATGAATGGCTAATTATACCATAAATAACAACTGCTTGTTGTGAAACATAAACTCAACATAACAATAAAAGTATCTGAGAAATGATTTAGCAAAAATTTTACTTCATTGATATTGATCAGAAAGATACATTCAAATTTCAGTCTCAAAGAATGGGTAAAGAAATACCAATGTTACTTTGACATATGAATTTTCTTTTTAGCAGCATAACTCCATGGGATAACAAAAATCTGCCTTTTCAAATAAGCAGGAGTTCAAAGTGCTAATGTAACATATATTATAAATACAAGAAGGAAAACAATAGGAATAAAAGGGATTTAAAAATTGGAGAAGAGCAATTCTCAGTATAGCCTTACCCTTAATAATATAAACAAAACTGATAAAGAAAAAAAAGGAGCCAGACTTTGCTTAAAAATACCATTTAGCAACTTATTCTTGTATAAGAAAATATCTTCTGGGGAGGGAGGAATTAAGGTTTATGTCTTGCCTTACCTGCTTCCAAGAAGCTCAGAGCTCAGTGTCTTTAAGACAAACTTGCCTTGTTCTAACTTGCTTATGATAAGGCTTTCTTGTGTAATTCTTTTTCTTTTCACCCTCTTTATAACTTTTTGTTTGTTTAATCTTGTGATAGCATTTTTAACCTTATTCCATTCATGCTTTATTATCAACTACCTCAAAACCATTTCAGAAATAAGTGATAAATACCACTTTATTTTAAAATTATTTAGGGACGTCTGGGTGGCTCAGTTCATTAAGCATCCAACTCCGGCTCAGGTCATGATCTCACCGCTAGTGGGTTCAAGCCCCGCGTCGGGCTCTGTGCTGACAGCTCAGAGCCTGTAGTCTGCTTCGGATTCTGTGTCTCCCTCTCTCTCTGTTCCTCCCTTGCTCGCACTCTCTCTCTCTCAAAAATGAAAAAAATGTTAAAAAAATAAAATAAAATATCAATAAAATTATTTAATATTTTGTATTAATAATCAATTATTAAGCCAACAATCTCTACTAATACAAAATTCCTCTAAGTTCTGTTTGTGGTCTTTGGAGTTAACTGTGGGTGTTAAAAGCACCTCTGTCACTTGCTAGTTATGTAATCTTAAGCAAATTAGCCTCAGTTCCTTTCTTAAAAAAAGGAAAGTAAATCTATCATGATTAAATTATGGGAATTAGCATTTTGTGTACACTTCACCCGCAATAATTATGATGTTGTTTTGATATTATAATGGTTCATATCTGTCTCCCTCTATATTTTAATGTCTGAACAGATTTATGTTCCTCATTTTCACAGCCCCTGAACTTAGCCCAATGACTAACAAGGCAGAAGAAGAACCTATGTCCTAAATCTGTGCTTCCCACCACAGAAAAATTAAATCTGTTTCTTACAAAACAGAGCTTAAATAATAAGAAAGGATCCTATGTGTGAACAATGATCAACCAAAAAGAGATGTAAATAGTGGATCTCTTCAGACTTAAGGTCAGCAGGTCTAGTGGATAGTGGTCTAATTCCAAAAGCCCTTAAGTGATGGGATCTTGTTCCTAAACATGGAATGATATTTTTCTTATTGTTGAAGGCATGAATAATATTTCAGATTCACTAATGGTAAATCAGTAGTAAAATACTGCAAATAGTATTAAGTACCTACAAAAGTAATCATTTTGATAATTGAAACAGAAATAGAAATTGCTAAACTTGATTTAAAAATAAGCCCACTACTTGTTTTCAACAAGATTAACCATAAGACAACTATTTTAATGACTACTAATTCATTTTAGTATTCCAAACCCACTAAAATTATGAAATTACTGATATCTACCAGCCCCTCTTTTCCTGGCTGCTTTCACTGTCTCAGCTCATGGGTGCTCTCTCCCAACGGAGTACAGAGTAGCTCACGGGGATTTCTCTTTGTGAACTCCTACCATTCAATTTGTGTACTGCATATTCAGTCAGTATTACCTTTCAGTCCTGACACAAGGCCACACCTTAGCTCTATGGCCGTGAACAAGTCACTGTAAGTATTCTGGGCTCCTTCCGTTCCCTCCTACCAACCTACCAATCCACTTTTTTTTTTAATTTTTTTTTTTTTTTTGAGAGAGAGAGAAAGAGAGAGACAGTGTGATCAGGGGAGGGTCAGAGAGAGAGGGAGACACAGAACTCGAAGACAGGCCTCAGGCTCTGAGCTAGCTGGCAGCATAAGAGCCCGACGCGGGGCTCGAACCCACCAACTGCAAGATCATGACCTGAGCGGAAGTCGGACACTTAACCGACTGAGCCACCCAGGCGCCCCCTACCAACCCACCTTAAAATGGGAATCAAATCATAGGAATGGCATCCTAGTATATTCTCAAGGTCACAGCCTTCATAACATAGTACTGTATCTGTAACTTAGCAGTCGGATAACATTTGGCATCAAGAATGATGATACCTATTGTTTTCTAAAACGTTTCTATTTGCTAGGCAGTGATCCTGTACATGGACTAGTTGAGTTCACTTCGTTTACTTAAAAATTTTGTGACACATTGTTTGCTTCTAAAATGGGTATAATATCCTCATAAAACTGTCATGAGGATTAAATGAGTCAAGTGAGTTATCCCAAATCTCTCAGTATATATAGTTCCTGGCACATAAAAAGAGCATGATAAATATTTGCAATTATCATCTTATTTACTTGCATTTGATGTCAGGACATGGGGTTTCACTGACCTCTTTTCCATCATTAAAAGATCATAACAGCCAATACTATCCTATTTTACATGATTACACCTAGTCTTTAGGAAGATTGTTAATTACTGAGGGCACATCCATGACTTACATTTCTGTATTTCCTATACCAGACTAATATCATTATGTATATGTTTGTAACATCATATGTATTGATTTAAATAAGAAATATGACAAAATGAAAAAAATGAGAAAAATAATCCCATAGTGATAGTAAGAACAGGGTGTGGACTTAATTTGTTGAAACCTCATCAAAAATAGGCTGAGAGTCTATTGTGTGACAGGCACCATTTGTGGAACTAGACACACTGTAGTGAAGCAGACAGACAGCCTCCCTGCCCCTTTAAATCTTAAAGACAAATGAGGTAGAAAGTAAGTGAATAAGTAAATTATGACATAATCTTGGTGGGCATAAATGTTTCAAAGAAACGTAATGACACAGAAAATGGTAAGAAGGGTGTGATATTTAGATAGGGGTGATTACAAAAGGTGTCTTTGGGGCACCTTGGTGGCTCAGTTGGTTGAGCATCCAACTCTTGATTTAGGCTCAGGTCATGATCAGGGCCATTGGATCTAGTGCCACATCAGGCTCTGCATTGAGCATGAAGCCTGTATGAGACTCTCCCTCTCTTTCTCTCGTTGCCCTTGTCACTGACTTGTTCTCTCTCTCACTCTCTCTCTCTCTCTCTCTCTTAAAAGAGAAAGAAAGAGAGAGAGAGAAAGAGAGAGAGAGGAAGGAAGGAAGGAAGGAAGGAAGGAAGGAAAGGTAAGGGAAGGGAAGGGAAGGAAGAGAAGGAAGGGAAGGAAGGGAAGGAAGGGAAGGAAGGGAAGGAAGGGAAGGAAGAGAAGGAAGGGAAGGAAGAGAAGGAAGGGAAGGAAGAGAAGGAAGGGAAGGAAGAGAAGGAAGGGAAGGAAGAGAAGGAAGGGAAGGAAGAGAAGGAAGGGAAGGAAAGAAGGAAGGGAAGGAAGGAAGGAAGGAAGGAAGGAAGGAAGGAAGGTCTCTTTAAGGAGGTAATCCTTGATCAGAGACCTGAATTAAGTAAGGGGGTAAACTCATGAACATCTAGGTGTATAGTTTTCAGCAGAAGGAACAGCAAGTGCAAAACATCTGAGACTGCAAACAATTTGTCATACTTAAGAAAATGTCACAAGGACAGTGTAGTTAGAATGGTGGAAATATGGGAGAAAATGGTAGACGATAAGGCGAGAGAGGTAGAAGAAGTAATACCATGAAGGCCTTGTAATCTATATGTAGATGGAGTAACACACTTTTTATGAATAAAATAAGGCAGAAGTGATGATGTATGACTTCTGAGATTAAGCCATACAAAATTTTGTGGGTTTTTCTCCTTGTCCTCTTATGTCATATGTCTGGAGAAAGTAGCCACCATGTCATGGGGACACTCAACCAGTCCTGTGTAGAGTTCCATGCTCTGGATGTCTTTTGTTAATAGTAACATAGAGAGCAGATGCTTTTTCCCTAGTAAAACTTCCATATGACTGCAACTTCTTCAGAGACCCTGAGGCAGAACCACCCATCTAAGCTTCTCCCAAATTCCTTACCTGCAGAAACTGTGAGAGAATAAATGTTTGTCATTTTAAGCTGTTATGTTTGAGGTAATTTATTATGAAATAATAGATAATACATCATGATATAGAATTTTTATTTTCTACTAGGTGTGATGCAAAGAATTTGAAGAATTTTACCACCGTTTTGATCTGCTTTATGTTCTCATGAGACTACTCTGGAGTCATATGTAGAAAGACCAGAGGAGGCAGGGAGAAGAGTAGTGAAGTAGTTACCCTAGATCACGTGGAATACGATGAAGGCTAAGTAAGCATTGAGAGGTGGAGATCTAAAAACTGTTTGGATTACTTTGAAGGTAGAAGTTTGCTGTACATTGGAATACAAGTTTAAGAAAAAGCAAAGAATCAACAACAGTTCTCAGGTTTTTGTTGTAAGCAAGTAGGTGAAGAGCAGCAGCGCTTAAAGACATTAAAATGATTGGTAGAAAGCAGGCTTGGCAGGTAAAATTATGAGTTGTCTTGTGTTATAGTTAGGTTACATCTAAGTGGATATGTACAATGGGAAGTTGGTATAATTCTGGAGCCCAGGGAAAAGGTTGGGGATACACATATTAATTTTTGAGACATCAGCACATGGTTGATGCTCACATTCATAGCTATAGATTGGGATGGGAAAAAGAAGATTGCCAGGGACTGAGTCCAGTGAATTGAGGACAGGAGAGCAGGAGGATTCAACAGATGAAGTAAGAAGGGGAAATCAGCAAAAGGGTTGCAAGGGTTGTGTTAAATAACAAAACCCAACCCATTAAATGCGGAGGTCTAATTGGCTTTATTAAATGATTCATAAACTGGGCAGCACCCCATCTAGCAAGTAAAGAGTTGTATACTTGACACTGCACATTCCAAGGAGTTGTACAAAATGGAAGGTTTTGGAAAAGAAATCAACTGATCCCACTGAGAACTTTCATTAATGAAAACTGACTTTTGATCACTGGACTTGGCAACGTGAAGGACGCTGGTTATCTTTCTAAGAATGATGAAAATCACTTATTGGAGTAGATTTCTGAGAGAATAAGGTGGAGAGGATGTGGATATAGTAAAAAGTCTGCCCCGACAGCTACTCTGATTCATTGTCTTCCTGAACCCTGTTCTAAGCTTTCTGACCTTGTAATGCAGTTCCTTCCACCTGATTTCATCACTTTCTTTGAGGTAACTGAACTAAAGCACACTTCCAGATGACCTTATCCATGGCCACGATCTGCATCTACCATCTTTCATCTTTTTAGACATCAAACGCAACCTACCTTCCTGAGTTTCAAATCTTCTACTTCTTACTCTATATTTCCACTCTAAAATTATACAGATAAAACTCAGTATACCTCAAATTGGGTTCAACTTAGCTCTAAAGCCTATTCTCTCCCGTATTCCCTTCCACTACAATCTTTGCAGTCACACAAGAATGAGAAAATATTCTTAACCATTTAAACATTGGTTCTTCCCTGCTCCTCACCGTTCTACCTGCAGTAGTCACAAAGTCCTATTAATTCCATCTCCAGGGCTCCTCCCAAATCCAGCTTCTCCCCTCCTGGTGTTGCACCACTACTCCAATCCCTTTGTTGTCCATTCTTACTCATGGCAGGAGCTTTCAACTAGTTTCCTTGAAGACCCACACATCACTAATGTTTCACATCTGAGCTCTATTTTTTAAACACGGATTTGAGCATTACACATTCCCCTTTTCTGTTGAACCATGGTATTTGTATTGTTGATTCCCTAGCTATACTGAGCATTCAAATTCGCTAGGTTGAATGAATTAGTGTCACTACTCTGACATGTACCTATATCTCACTGCCTGAAGGTTACATTCTTAATTTTTTCCATCACTACAAATTGATAAACCATTCCCTTCTTGTCTCTTGCCACATTCTAGTCTTGTGTCTTGCCATCCGGAAGTAAACACTGCATTCTATCAACCCACATACCTTAAGCAAACCATGTGCTTTCAGAGACCTTGGGCTTTTGTTCATGATTTTTCCTCCTTCCTTTGACCAGTGACGGACTGCTCTTTCATGGAGGCCCAGCTTGAACACTCATTTTGCAGGATTTCCCCAATCCTAGTTTTCTCTCAGTACACTTTATTTTTAAATTCAGTGCTCTTATCACTTTGTAATGTGTTATTTATGATTATTTTCCTCTATTAAACTGTGGCTTCCTCGAGGCCAGGACAACATCACATTTTTTCTTCATTCCCAGCACTCATTACAATGGACAAGGAACAACCAAATGTAAGCTCAAAATCCGAATACTCATCAGACTGTGTGTTAGAACAAACTGTTCTAGAACAATTTCTCTTGGTTTTAATACAAAAATTTCTTAAAATATATGTGACTTTCAAATACACTGACTTGTTTACATGGGGAAACTTCTATTTATTTTCACAAAGCATAATATATCCTTTTAAAATTCATATTTATTTCCACAAAATGTAATACAACATGTTTATATTCTGTAGTGGTTTTAATCTCATTTATATGTTTTGAAAAGCCTAAAAAAGGGGAATAAGATCTAAAAGAGAAGATAAAGCATTAAGCGCAACTCTTTTTAGCCTTATCATTTAGCGCTTACGTGATATTTTAAGGATGTTACAACCAAATATGACTTCTTGCTACTTATAACGTTGTTGGTTAGCTGTAATTTGAGTTATATTTTAGAAAACTGGTTGAAGCTTTTGAGTTGATATGACATGCATTATAATGTTATTATATAAAATATTGGAAAGTAAAGTCTTGGCATTTTTATTCAATATATTTTATTATTTTAAATGTATTACTAATGTTAAGTGGGAAGAGTCTGTAGTCATTACTAAGTTATTTCTGATTTTTTTCACATTCATATTCAACTATATTTATTTCTAGAGAATGAGCAGAACCTATATCCTATGTTTGTGGGGGGAAATATGAGACTTTACTTCTACCATAGATACTTAGAGACATACTATCTTAATAAAAAGAAAACAACACATTTAAAATCAGCAGCTCAAGTTACATTCGTTTGGTTCAAATTAAAAGACTTTTTCCTGAGTCTACTTTTAGTGTGTTAATTATCTAAATCAGCATTTATTCACCATTTAGACTAATTTTACAGAAATACTACACCCAGATGTGCTCGAATTTGTATTAATTTATTTTCAAGATGTTCCAAAGTCTAATTACATTAGTCATTCCTTGTGTTTGAAAATCAATTTTCCTGAATTGAATAAAGGTGAGCTATTATTCACTGAGTTAAAAATTCCTAATATGCCAATATCAGAAGTATTTAAATAGAACTGAATATGACCTGCCTCACATTCATCATGTTGGGACACAATTTCTTTGTCCAATACTTTTACTCATTCAGTAAATGTTATGGAGAGTGTCTTATTATGTATGTCATTGAGAAGGAGAAAAAGAAGTAACATTCTATATTCAACTGCTAATTATCTAGTGACCAATAATTGCAAGTATCACAGCAAAACAATCCTTATTTTACTGTTGCTCATATCACCCCTAATTTCTGATTTGTATATTTCAGTAAGTCAAACTGTCAAAGGCAAATTGAGAAGTTTATTAAATATATACACAGTATTTATGAATGGCATAAATATAACTGAAAATCCTCTTCCTTAGCATCAATGCTATTGTTGAATATAATATATACAAATACTATTCAATTATGACATTAGTATATAGAAGGACTTAAGAGATTCCATATATGTAAGTGTGTGTGTGTATTCATAAGTTCCTACTTTGGTGGGTTGTTTTAAAAACTGGAGAGGGTATAATTTATGGATTTGGTGTTTAGGGTAATTTCTATTCTCTAGGAAAAGTTTGCCAACATTTTCTCTTTACCCCAATCATCTTCAACCAGTTATAAAGAGATAAACTCATCTAATAAATCAAAGTCAAATAATCAGGGGCCATATTAGAAAACAAAATTTCTATAGTGCTTAAAGATGATATTCTACTCTCCATTCGGTCTTCTTATTCCTCTTTTTAGTTATTCCTATGCAGATGAAATGATAAAACAGATTGGCCTATCTTATGAACAGGCCTCTTACCACCATGGTGTGGTCCTGAACAAAATGCACACTAAGAGCCTGTCTTCGGTTGCTCTTCTTAGATGTAGTGAGAAATGTTTTATTTTCTTTGAGTCTGCCTTCCTCTGCCTCTCCTTATCAACAAAGCAGTAAATCCTTGAGAAATGAATTCAAGCCCTGGCCCTAAGGAAAAGGCACCAGTGTCTGGTTGGCACTCAGTCTGAATTTAAATTCAATAGATCCATAGGTCTCACAAATGGCACAGGTTATCCTACGATAAACCAGAAAGTGATTATGTGGCAAAATCCCAGGAAACAATTTCTTTCCATTGCTCACTCAGTAACATGCAGTGGGAATGGGTGGCTGATGGGAGACTTGGAAATCTGGATCTTGAGATCTCTCTCCTCAACAGACACAACTGTACGAGCCACTCTGGAGGAACCCAAGAAGGTGCAACTGTCTGCTGTTTTCTTTCTACTTGGTCAATTGTTTTGCACTCCCTTTGTCACACTGTTAGACATTTTCTCTCTTTAAATATATGAAGACATAAACAAGAGTTGAAAAGCTTCTAATTTCTCTTTGTCGCATGTTATCATTTTGACAATGTTCTAGTCACGAAGTTCAGGTTTCATTACTATTCCCAACCCAAACACATCAAAGCTATAGGATTATAAACTAGGAATTACCATGACCATTATTACTAAGATGGACCAGTACTTTACTACTTGACCATGTGCAAGTCCATTTACACTTTTAGTTCCAAGTTTCATTATCTACAAATGATCATATTTTCCCTTCACAAATCTGAGGGATCTTCAAATTCTGACATGTGCTGAGTCTTTAATGCAAAAATAGAATGTGATGTTTACAGGGTAGACAGGTTCAATATAATTATTTGGTCCTATAAAGAGCTGGATGTTAACTTGATTTGAGATATTTTCTCTTTTTGTGACTTCGTCTTTTTTTTTTCCATTTTTACTTATCAATTTTGCTATTATGTGGATCCTATATTATAATGGCTACGAGTGCCCTAAGAAATAGGGCCCTATTTTCTTCATCTAACACATGCAGATAATAATATTATTACTTCAAACTGCTGTCTTTGTGCTAATGGTGATAACAACTAAATTACTTAGAATATTACTTGATATTCTTGATATATACGAATAAGTACACTTGATATGTAAGTGTACTTGATACACTTTTATTGCTGTGATTGTAATTCTTGATGTCCGTGAATCTACCTTAGGAGAAAACACCATGCTTACATTGTGATCCTACACTGTAGACTTACTGGAACTAAAGCTAAAGGAAGAGTCGGCAGGATAAGGGAGAACCTAAGGGACTCTATATTGCACAGCATTTATTTCTCTTAGTTATCCACACATATAATCTGACTGTTTAGATAGCTGAAACTTGGTATCTTTATTCCCGAATCTCAGCTGTGGTAAAAGAGGAAGTATTCCTGTATCACAACAATATTTTACAAATAAAAAGTTATTTTTGTGTGACAAAGTAGGTGGGTTAGACAGGATTCGCTGAGTTACGTTTTTTGAGAGGAGTTGTTTCTAGATATAGATATAGATAATTAGCTATTTAGACATTATAGACAGATAGATATATATAGACAGATAGATATCTATATATTTATAAATCTATACAGATCTATATCTATCAAGCTTGAGATATAACACACACCACAAAATTGACATGCTTACTTTTTTTTATTTAACTTTTTTTTAAAAAGTTTATTTATTTTGTGAGAGAGAGCATGTGCGGAAGAGGCAGAGAGGTAGAAAGAGAGAATCCCAAGTAGGCTCTGCACTGTCAGCACGGAGCCCTATGCAGGGCTCAAAATCACAAACCGTGAGATCATGACCTGAGCTGAAATCAAGAGTCAGATGCTTAACCAACTGAGTCACCCAGGTGCCCCAAATTGATGCTTTCAAAGATACAGGCCAGTGAGTTTTTTTAAATACATTGACAGATTTGTGAAACCATCACCACTATCAAATTTTAAAACATTTCATTCACCAAAACAATAAACTCTGTGCCCATTAGCAGTCACAATTTCTACTCCCCTCACTGCAGCTCCTGGCAACCAGTAACCACTTTCTAGCTCTATGGACTTGCCTATTTTAAACTTCTCAGAAAAATGGACTCATACAACATGTATTCTGTTGTGCCTTGCTTCTTTCACTTACTGTATTTTCCAGATCATTCATTTTGTAGGCTGCATCAGTCCTTCTACGGCCAAATAATATTCAATTGCATGAATATACTTCATTTTGTTTACTGATTCATCAGTTCAAGGGCATATGGGTTGTTTCTACTATTTCAATAAAATAGATAATGCGGTTGTGAGCATCTATGTGCAAGTTTTTGTGTGGATATACATTTTCAGTTCTCTTGGATAGATTCCAACAGTAGAATTATTCAAACAGTAGCTGTATCCCTAACATTTAAGGAACCGCCGAACTGCTTTCCAAAGTTATTGTATCATTTTAAAATCCCACCAGAAATGTATGAGAGCTCCAGCTTCTCCACATCTTCCTCAACACTTGTTGCCTTTCTTTATTTTAGCCATCCTAGTGTGTGTGAAGTTGTGTATCATTATGAATTTGATTTGCATTTTAAAATTTTTTTGTTTATTTTGAGAGAGAGACAGAGAAAGAGAGAGAGAGAGAGAGAGAGAGAAGAGGAGGGGCAGAGAAAGAGAGAGAGACAGATTCCAAGCAGGCTTTGCACCATCAGGACAGAGCCCAATGCGGGGCTCAAACCCACGAACCATGAAACCATGACCTGAGCCGAAATCAAGAGTCAGATGCTCAACTGACTGAGCCACCCAGGTGCCCTTGATTTGAATTCTTAATAACTAATTATGTTAAGGATATTTTAATGTGATTACATGTAATTTGCATATATTCCATGAAGGAATGTCTAAAATCCCTTGCACATGTTTAACTGGATTGTCTTTTTATTATTGAGTTGTAAGAGTTCTTTACATTCTTGGATACAAGTTCTTTATAAGACAAGTAATTTTCTCCTAATCTATATGTTTTTACTTCCTCGATGATACCATTTGCACCCAAAAATTTGAATTTTGATGTAATCCAATTTATCCTTTTTTTTTGTCATCTATGTTTTGTGTCATATGTAAGAACCTAGTGCCTAATTCACTGTTACAAAAGTTTACTTCCCGTAAGAATTTTATAATTTTGGCTCTTACATTTAGGTCTTTGTTCCATGTTGAATTCATTTTTTGGCATGGTGTGAAGTAGGGGTCCAACTTTACTCTGGTGCATGGATATCCATATATCCCACTACCATTTTTTAAAAAAGGCTATTTTGAATGTTTTTGGCACCCTTGTCAAAAATCAATTGACTGTAACGTGAAGATATGTTTCTGGACTTTTAAATCTATTCCATTGACCTGTATATCTTTTTTTTATTATTATTTGAGGGAATATATATATATATATATATATATAGAGAGAGAGAGAGAGAGGGTATGAGTGGGGAAGGGGGCATAAGAAGAGAGAGAATCCTAAGCAGGCTCCAGTGTGGGGCTTGATCCCATGACCCTAGGATCATGACCTGAGACTAAATCAAGAGTCAGACACTCAACCAACTTAGACACCCAGGTGGCCCTATCTGTGTATCCTTATGCCAAAATCACAGTGTCCTGATTACTATAGTTTTGGTTTTGAAATCAGGAAGAATTAGTTCTCCAAATTTGTTCACCTTTTCATGATTGGATTGACTATTTAGGACCCTTGGATTTTCTTATGAATATCTGGACTAGTTTGTGAGTTTATGCAAGAAAGCAGCTGAAATTCTGATAAGGATGCATTATTCATAGGTCAATAAGAGAACGTCATCGTCTTAATAATATTTACTCTTTCAAATCATGAACATAGGATGCATTTACATTTATTGAGGTCTATATCTTTCAACAACATTTTATAATTTTTGACATGCAATACTCACATTTCTTTTGTTAAACTTATTCTTAAAGATTTTATTCCCTTTTATGCTATTGTAGATGGAGTGGTTCTTTTAATTCATTTTTGGATCCTTCATCTCTGATAGAGAAATAAGTTTATTTTTGTATAATCTTGTATTTTGCAACCTTGTTATACTTTTTTAAATTTATTCTCATATTTTTGCATAGGTTCCTCAGGGTTTTCTATATCAATTACATTTTGACATTTACATTCTCTTAACAATCTTTCAGCCTTGTTTCCTGTCATAAACTCTTTGAAAGAGAAAGTACCATCACATTATTCTTCCAAATCAGCAAACTTTTTAATAGAATAAATTTAAGGAAGACGCAATGCCTGATTGAGAAATTTCCTAGTCAGTATACAAATTTTCTTCTCCAGAAAAATAAACATTTGTTATAATGCACAGCATAATTTTTTTATTCTAGTAAAACCGAATTTAATGCTCTGAAATAATGACAGCATTCTGAGAATCTTTTCTGAGCTAAGGAATGAAAAAAAGTCCTTGGGTATTAGACACTCAACAAATCTTCACAGAATGAATGTAAAAATGAATGGTGTGTATAAAAATACATAAAGAGTGCACAGTCTACCTAAGAAAAATTAGTAAATTCCCATCTCTAGAGGAAAGTCTCAGTGCAGACAAGATGGTCCCAGCACCGATTTTTGGCTTAGGCTGGCCATAGGGACACTGAGCTCTATTTCATCTGAACAAATGGAGGGGAAAAAGAACTAAATATTAAAAATTATTGTTTTTATTTAAATTAAAGAAATAATTGAGAGCACTGCTTTGTAAACTATTAAGATGCCTTGTCTAAACATATTAAAACAGAGGCAGAATAAAGCATTTGTCATGATTCTACAAAGTGATTTTTCCATTCTAGGGGAAGAAGTAAACCAAACGATCTCAAAGTTCCCTGTAGGATCCATAATCCTATGAATACAAAGAATTTTAGTCTTCAATAAAAAGTAAATATTGCTCTAGGAAAACAAAATTTGGAACCACTGTCCAGACCAACTCCTACCATTTGTAGGGACTGGGGTAGGTGTACAAAGAGAAGACCTCATATCATAAGTCTAAATATTTAAAGTCATAAACCAAGTTAACAAACTGTTCAATAAAATCAGTTCTAATCTTTTACCATGACAAAGAGACTTTCCTACTCAGTGCTGGTATCATCATTCATTACTTCCTAATCAGTCTGCTTCCAATTAGGTTCTTGCCTAAAAGAATTTAGATGTCAAGAATTTTCCAAGTTCTCTGCCAGAACAGAAGAGTACAGGAAGAGCCAGATTCACTCCCAGCTCTATCTAGTACTGAAAAAGGCCATGCCCACATTTATGTGGACATCCATCCCACATTGCCAAATGTCATCTTTGTAAAGAACCGTGTATGTCTTGGGATTCTCAGACGTGGGGTGGCGGGGGTGGGGCACATCTGTAGCATAGTCTATCCTCGGGAGGATGGTTGGCCAGTCCACACCTCTATGTTCCAGCCATACATCACCTACACACATTCTTCTGAAGAGGCTCATGGGTGCCTGGGTGGCTCAGTCAGTTGAATATCCGACTCTTGATTTCAACTCAGGTCATGGGATCGAGCCCTATGTCAGGCACTGCGCTGAGCAGGGAGCCTGCTTGAGATTTGATCTCTCTCCCTCTGCCCTTCCCTCCCTCTTTCTCTCTCTTTTAAATAAAGCTAAAAAGAAAAAATTTAAAAGAGACTCAGGGTATGTATACCTGTGCTATGGTCTGTCCACAGGAAGAAGGAACACCCAGCCTATACCTCCAAGCTTCAGTTACACATCCCCTGCATGTAGCCAACTCCTTGGAAACGTTCAGGCTACGTTCATACACTAGCAGTGAGATCTGCCCTCAGAAAGATGGACCCAAAGAATATATTTAAATGGCTCTAGAAGTGGGTTTGGGCCAAATGGGCAGAAGTCGAGGATTTCAGAGAATGCTCTAGAGAATGGGGATAAGGGATGGGGAGCCAGGAGTGCCCCACCCACAGCTGCTGCTGTCCTAGACCCTGACCCCCGCACACCTGCGCCTGGGACTGCAGGAAGGGGCATCTGTCCTTACGTTGTGACAGCCTGGATGGAAGTTAGGCAGCCTCCGTGGGGGCAGGGCCCAGGGGACCTGTGAGTCACGGGATGCTGCCCGTCAGGGAGGCTGGAGAAAGGGGGTACATGAGCACAACAAACTTTCTCCCCTAGAAAAATAAATACATTTATTATAAAAGCACAGCCTATCTTTTTATTGTAGTAAAATTGAAATACCTTGAAATAATGACAGCACTCTGGGAATCTTTTCTGAACTAAGAAATGAAAAAAACCCCTTGGTTATCGTACACTCAATAAAGTTTTCATTGAATGAATGTAAAAATGAATGGTGTCTAATTTTCTAGCAGAGAAATTTTGTTTGGTCCTATGAACTCCTTGCTCCATGAGGAAGGCACAGCCAGAGAAGAACAATAAAGGGTCATTCTATAATCTACTTTGTCATCTTGCATTTTACCAAACAAGATAAAAAACCCAAGGACAAAAGAATTTGTACAGTAATTAAAGTAACTATATAAGCTTTTAGTCTTGTGGAAAAAAATCAGAACAAGGATTCAGAACATGAAATTCTCCCTCAAAAAATGGAGTATTAGATTCTAATAAATAAATCTATCATGTATAGGTAATTTCAAGGTCCCTTGGATATGTAAGCAAATTTAACATTCTTCTGTTTTCCCTAAAATTCCATCATAATGTGAGAAAAATGGGATAAAGATATTTACCATAACATCAAGTTAAAAGTTGCAAACTCAATTGTAAACATAGATCAAACAGTATTTCTGAAAACCTGTATTTTACTGAGGAAAAGATGTGGTACAATCAAATCAGCATGAATTCTAACTGGTATCATATACAATACATCACCAATCATTTACAGAAACTGTTCCTTAAGATTACTCTAAGAACACTGCTTCTAAGAATAATGGGTCCTGAAGGAGTTTACTCTTCTAGTAAGACACGTACTTGCCAATTCAAGTATTTATCACACTAAGCATTAAAAATGAGCTTTCTTGAGCTCAGTCTTTCAGACTAATAAACACAAAAGCCCTCTAGTGTGTCTAGTAGAGACAAAGTCCATGAATTTGTAAATATAGATTTTAGAGTAGGGATAAGAATTCTAATGCTTATATAAACAGATGAAAGAAGCTTACATAAAAATAGAACAGAAAAGGTATAATTAAAATGTGGCAAATGTGGCAGACATTTGAAAGACATTTTGAAAGTTGAAAGGAAGTGTTGTGAATTTTTAAAGATGCTTAGAACAATAGTGTGCAATTTATATTAAAATGTCCAAGATACTTTAAGACATCACATAAATGACATCTAGCTAGTATAAATAATAGAAGACAATGAGCTTCCCATGGGGAAATACATGCATCTAACAAGACTAAATTAATTTGTGAATCAAACTTTCTCTTTTGCTTAGGACAAATGGATCAGAAGAATAAAATATGCTGTCCTATGACCTTAAAACATTAGTCACTATTATAAAGTCATTTGTGCATAGTGACTTAAGCTAGTAGGGAGGAGTCTTTTTTTACATTTAAAAGATAGCTAATATTCAGTATTATCAATGTTTACACATTTCAAAGTTATGCACTTCGAAAACTTAATTTTCAAAAATTAAAAGATAAATATTTGGGGGGAGGGCTGTAATTTATCTCCTTGATTTTTTCTTGTGGATATCTAAAAAGTCATCTTTGGGCACCTGGCTCAGTCATCTGAGCATCCAACTTCAACTCAGGTGATGATTTCATGGCGCATGAGTTTGAGCCCTGCATCGGGCTCTGTGCTGACAGCTCAGAGCCTGGAACCTGTTAGGATTCTGTGTCTCCCTCTCTCTCTGCCCCTCCCCCATTCACGCTCTGTCTCTCTCCCTCTATCTCTCAAAAATAAACTTAAAAAATAAAAAATAAAAATAAAAAGTCATCTTTAACCCTTAGGGTCAAAAACTCTTTACAGTTACTTATTTGCACATGGAACCAATATTTGTTTTTTTTAATGTAGTTTCTAAGCTGTATATGAAAATAACCTTACTTGAAAGGTTTATGTTTATTCTGATTACACATTTCTAACTAGTATACACATTCTATTATATTAGAAATAGTATTTTATAATAAAGTTATACCATCTCCCAAACTTTCTAATCAGTGAATAGGTATTTTTGCTGTTAAATGTTCAGAAACTGTGTTCTTCAGACTTCCATGCCAACTCTAATGATTGACCTCCCAACTCAACTTCATTATCTGTCAACCTCAAAAAAATAGAGGTTCAGCAATTCTCCTGATCTCTTCTATCTCTTTATCCTTACATATTGAAAACATCACTCAAATCTTTCCAGTTTCAGGATACAGACACATATATACATGCATACTTACATGATACATCCATATTCAAGTATGAAATAAGAAGTTATGCTATATAATATATGCCGAGATACACAGAAATATGTAGATGATTAATAGATGCACACCTAGACACACAGACACAGATGGATGGATGGGTAAATGGCTAAATGGATTTTTCCCCTACTGACTTTGTGAGTATTCTTATTTCATATGTAGACACACTGCTATTGATCTGTCTTCTCCATATTCAGTTACCAAGGCAGTGCTGAGGCAGTACACATCATTTAACAAATGAAGTCTAAAATTTCTACCTAACCATATGTATCTTTCTATCTACCTACCCACCCACACATACATAAAGAATTAATAAAAATGATATTGGCAGACTGGGGCGCCTAGGTGGTTCAGTCGGTTAGGCTTCCGACTTCAGCTCAGGTCATGATCTCATGGCTTGTGGGTTTAAGCCCCACGTCGGGCTCTGTGCTGACTGACAGCTCAGAGCCTGGAGCCTGCTTCAGATTCTGTGTCTCAGCTGTCTCTGCCCTTCCCCAGCTCACACTCTGTGTCTCTCTGTCTCTCAAAAATAAACATTAAAAAAATGATATTGGCAAAAAAAGAATAACATACAAATAAGCAGAGCAGAACAGAAAAAGTTTAAGTAATCCCACAGTTGAGACTGTTGAACTTCGATCTATGCATCCACATTTCAGAAATTATTTGTATATTCAACAAATATTATCTATTATTGACAGGCATTGTTCAAGGTGACTGGGACACATCAGTAAACAAACAAAAAAAAAAGTATTTTAACTCTGAGAACCATAATATAAAAGTTAAAGTACCACACATGTGTACATATATGAATGAACTCATTAATAACATCAAAATAAATCATTTTAAATGGGACAATCTGCTATCCAGAAATGTACTCCAATATGTGTTATAAATGTCTATTTTATCCACAAACTCAAAGACCAATTTGGTTTATGATTAGTAAAACAGCTGGCTCTGTCTACCAGCTTAATCTCAGACACTAAAGACACGGAAGCCAGTATCCTTACATTACAAAACCTGATAACTTCTTAACCAGGAAAGTGAGTGGAAAAAACTCCACCAAATTATCTCCCAAACTACCTGAAGCCAAAATGAAAATCAATGGGAAAGTCGATTTTAAATTTGAAGGAAGCTTTGCAACAACAAAAGATGTACATTAAAAACCTAAAGAAATGTAAAAGGAATCCACAAAACTCTATTGTTATCTAAACATTATTATAATGAAGGTAAGCTGTCTTTGACATCTGTCACCCTCACTGATTTTCAAAAGGCTAATCATAATGCCATCTCTACATTTTGGGGAGCATTCATGCAAGGAATATTTTAAAAGGTACTGGATTATTTTAAAGGAGGAACTAGTGAATGAGTATTAGAAAAGGATGATATAAAAAAGCAAAAAGTGCTTCTCAACATCTCCCAAGATTCTTCTTCCTAGTATGTAAGAAATGTAAGTCAAAAGGGAAGGAGATTTGAAGAGAAGAATCAAAGACAAAGTAAGATACAGGCAGATATTATTTTGTAAAAGTAGATGAGCTTCATTCTTGGTGCTTTACAGACCATTCCTCAAAGTACATATTGTATAAAGTCCTACATACCCCATATGTATGGCTGTATACCCATGTACACGCATGTGCACACACAGAAACACACTTGCTACCATAATATCCTTCAATACTGAGAAAGTACACATGTGCCATTTAGAACTAATATCTCATAAGCAAGAAATAGTGCAAAAAATTTGGTTTATTTATCTGTTAAGAAAAATTATCAAAGAATATCAGGTCATCTACTTTTATGGATAGAACAGTAGAAAATGAAGGTGATGATCTTAAGAATTCTGTGGTTAAATAATAAATTCCTGATAAACACTTAACACATGCTAGACACAATGGGAAAATAAAAAGCATATTGTTTTAGTTTTCTTTTTAAATTTTTTTAATGTTTATTTATTTTTGAGAGAGAGACAGAGTATGACTGAGGTACGGGCAGAGAGAGAGAGACACACAGAATCTCAAGCAGGCTCCAAGCTCTGAACTGTCAGCACAGAGCCCAATGAGGGGCTAGAATTCACGAACCATGAAATCATGACCTGAGCCAAAGTCGGACCTTAATGGTCTGAGCCACCCATATGCCCCTTATTTAAGTATTTTTAAAGTCATCAGCAAATAATTACCTCTTTTCTAGAAAAGTCATAGTTTTTCATGGTTTCAATTTAAGCATTATTCATAGGACAAATTATTTTATCAGAGAAACCTGAACATGAATGGTTCAATTAATACTGATTCAATATAATAATAAAAATCACTGGTTTTATTTCAATGATTTCAAGGATGAGGTTAAGAAACTCTCTGAGTTATTTTGTAAAATAAAGATAAAAGAGAAAGCCCCAGATATAGACCACCAAGCCAATGAATTTTTCTTAATAACACTCTAATACACTATAAAGTTTCATCTGTAATGAATACTGAAAATAAATAAATAAAGCTATGCCAACCCACCTATTTCTTTCTCTTTTTCTTTCTCTAAATACACATATGTGCAAACACTCACACACAGTTCTAAAAGATCCCCTCGTTTATCTCTTATATTAGGATATCTCTGAAAAACAAACTTAATATCATAAATTAAGCATCTGAATTCTTGTAAGCATCAGCTAGTCCTGATCAAAGCAGATAATGTGTACTCCTTATCAAGTAACATCATTCTGGAACATTCTATTTCTGGAACAAAAAATACTACATAAATAGGGGCACCTAGGTGGCTCAGTCAGTTAAGCATCCAACTTTGGCTCAGGTCAAGATCTCGTCGGTTCATGAGTTTGAGCTCCACGTCAGGCTCTGTGCTAACAGCAGAGACTGGAGCCTGTTTCAGATTCTGTGTTTTCTTCTCTCTCTTCCCCTTCCCCACTCGTATTAAACATTAAATTTTTTTAATTTTTAAAAATTATAAAATTCTCAAGAGAATTGACCCTTGATAGAACAGATTTCATAGATTCAAGCGGAAAAAAAGAAGTCAGGTTGCAGTCATAAGATTTCAAAGATGAAACAAGTCTTGGAAATAATATCCTTTTTTGTGATGGAAAATGAATACCTTAAACTTCCAATTCTAATATATATGCATTTGTTTTCTCAAATAGGTTTTATTCCAAGAAACACACATGATGATAAAACACTTCGGCATGTACTTTAAGTATAAAATATATTTAGAAGATAACTGTCAAACTCCAAGATTCTGTCCATGGCAAATTGTACAGCAGTGTCTTCTATCCCTTGCAGATCTTTCTCTCTGCATGCTCAAATCCTGTTTTATGCCTTTTGATGCTTCGCGTGTTTACTTTTGATACTTGATTTATATTGCAGAAAATGCATTAATGGCAAAATTTCCTTGTGCAAAATAAATAACTATTGTGACTGCTGATCTTCTATTTTTTGAACTTCGCTACACACATTTTATACCATTCCACCATATGCAGAAAAGGATTGTATATCATAATAGAACCATAATGAATGATTATATAAATGCAGGTATGAAATTTTAAGATATTATGAACTTCTTTTAGCGCTCAATAGAATTGCAACCCTGGAAAGCGGAAAGCTGTAACAATATGAAATTTTAGAAAATAAAACTTCCTAGATATAATAACATACATGAACTATAGACCCATTCAAAAGTTGACTGGTGGTAATGGCTGAATAACATCTCATCAGACCAATCTTCCCTTCGATAACAAAAAGTAAAACCCGAAGTATTTTATCATCACGTGTGTTTCTTGGCATAAAACTTATTTGAGAAAACAAATGCATATATATTAGAATTGGAAGCTTAAGGTATTCATTTTCCATTACAAAAAAGGATATTATTTCCCAGACTTGTTTCGTGGAGGCTGCTTTGGATTCTGTCTCCATCTCTCTCTGTCCCTCCCCTGTTCAAGCTCTCTCTCTGTCTCAAAAATAAATGAATATTTAAAAAAAGAAAGAAAGAAAAGAAAAGAAAGTCTTCTTAGCAATTTAAGGCATTCTGAGTTCACAGATTTCAGCATTATCTTCCCAATCCACTGCAATAACAATAAACATTTGATGTTTTTATAGTTTTGGTTCATCTTCCTTAAATTGGGATCTTCTTCAAACCACAAATAATATCTAAACTGTAAATTTCTCAGGCTTTCTGCTTTGTAAATTAATACAGGACATTTGAAGATTAATTTTCAATTTTATGGTTATTTATACATGAACTATATATATCTCCACAAGGTTTTTTATCTCATTTAGAAAAACACTAAAAAACAGCACTTGGGTGGCTTAGCTGATTGAGTGTTTGACTCTTGATTTCGGCTCAGATCATGATCTCATGGTTCATGGGATCAAGCCCCACATCAGGCTCCACACTGACAGCAGAGCCTGCTTGAGATTCTCTCTCTCTCTCTCTCTCTCTCTCTATTTCTCTCCCTCTCTCTCTCTCTCTCTCAAAATGAATTTAAAATACTTAAAAAGAAATAACAGTAAAAAAGTTTCACAATGTAGAGTTATTTTAACTTTAAACATTTTGGACATATTAATATCTTTATCCATGTTGAGTTGATCGTACATTAGTTGCACTCAACATTGTAATCTCTGTTCAATCATAAGCTATATGAGTTGTACATGAGTTACAGAATTTTTTAAGACTCCTTTTGTATTTTACATTTAAACCCCCAAAGCACCCAATAAAACTGACTTTCAAGTTCTAGAATCACCATACATAAAATGTTCAATGATAATTTGGAATCATGTGACAAAAGGTTGACTAATATGATCAAGAATAACGTTGAGTGATAACTTCTAAATTAAACTAGTGACACACTGATTTATTCTGTGGACCTTTAAAATCTCTAAACAAAGCCTATCTAATCTTTTTTTTTTATAATGGAATCTAAAAATTCTTATGAAATACACAGAGGTGTTTATATGCCATAAAAGCAATAAACTATTTAAAGGGTAGGGGTCTAAATGGGCTAAATAAGATACCCTAGCATTTAAAATATATTTATTCTAAAGGAGTTTTATAGGATCCATTATAATTATGCATTGCAATGGTGGTGGGTTTGGAAAGCAAAGCAAAGAAGTCACATAACTAAGGTTTGCTCCATTTTTTTCAAATAATTTGAAGACAATTCTTTTTCTTTCTTTTTGGGTTTTTTTGTTTCCAGTGCTTGTAGTTTTTCTCTCAGTGGAAGAAGAGTAAGTTTCAAGTAGAACAGGGTAGATTTGAGTAGAGTTAAAGCCTAGATCCCTAAACCTTGGCTGGATATTAGGAACCAGAAGTCTGCATATGGACAAATTGTCCAGATGTGTAATTTTCATTCCCTGGAGAACCAAGTACTATTACTGAAATGCACCTAACACCTGTTAACAGTAGTTATAGGGTTTGGGGATCAAGAGCAGGTGGACTAACAGATTATAGAAGGTGTATGGCCTTAGGTCCTCAGATCTCAAAAAAAGATGATGTGATTAAAAACATAAAGTGTCAAATAACGAAATTTGAGACTATGTTCCTGTTACCATCAACATCTCCACTACATTTTTATTCTGAACATTCAATCAGTTCAAAGAGAATAATACATGTTCTTCAATAATGCAGGAAAAATATTTCTATGCCCTTTTCAAAAGGAAGCTAAGTCTCTCACAAATCTAAAATCACACACACACAAAAATTTATAAAGGCAGAGGGGGGGGGTCTCAGGTGGCTCTGTCAGTTAAGCGTCTGACTTCAGCTCAGGTCATGATCTTACGATTCATATGTTCAAGTCCTGCATTGGGCTCTGTGCTGACAGCTCAGAGCCTGGAGCCTGCTTCAGTTTCTGTGTCTCCCTCTCTTCTGCCCCTCTTCCACTCATGCTCTGTCTCTCTCTGTCTCTCAAAAATATTTAAAAAAAATAAAATCACACACTAAACTCACACTGAGATTCTTCTTAATCAATCAACATATTTATTTAAAAAAAGCTAAAAAAAAGAAAGGAGCCTTTAACAACTAGTTTATGCTTATTTAAGGATATATATTCAATGCCATGTCATTGATTATTCTCAATTAATATTTCCGAGTAGTAAGTTATATTTTTAATTTATTTAAACATTTATTGTGGACTTACTAAATTCCAGATGCTATGGTAGGTGCTGTGGATACAAATATTAATGATATTCAATCTTTATTTTTGAAGAGCTGTTTCCATATGTGTAACTGATAATACAATGTGGTTAACTGTGGTAAGAATTAGCAAAGTACCAAAGGAATGGAGAATGAAAAATTAGCTAGAATATCAGAGATAGCTCTTAAGTAAAATGACACTATATTTTCTAGAAGAGTCACCAACTGATATCTTGATTAGAACAGTATGATTCTAAGAAAACACGTCAAACTTTCTTAAATACATAATATGGAAGTACAACCTGCTTTTCATAATCATGAGGGCTTATTTTTTAAAACCCAAAGGAAAAATTATGGTAACATAAAGCATCAAAATGTAGAATCCTGAAAGTCCAAGTAAATGAATTTTTAAAATTAATTACTGTTGGCATTGTACACAAATTCACATCTGATTATGTCAACATAAAATAGCACAAAGTAAAGATAAAGAGAATATATTACATAGAGAAAAGAAGGGAGGGGGAGCATGAGACTGACAGATAAGTTCTAAATAACAGCAAAGCAAGCCAGAAGACAATTTAATAAAGTCTTCAAATATGTGAAAGAAAACAATCAGCAACCTAGAATTCTATGCCAAATAAAAATATTTTTAAAAACAGAAAGAAAAATAAATGCCAATTAGTCAAAACCAAGCTGAATTTGCTACCAACAAAGTCAAGCAATTGAAATATTAAAAACAGTGTTCCTCAGCATAAGAAAATGATCTCAGATGAAAACACAAACATGCAAAAGCAAAGAAGAGCAAGAGAAGTAGTATCTATATATATGGGGAAATCTAAATGACTTATCACCTTTATAAAATAACAAAAACAGGATCTTATTGCGAATTTTGTATATATTTATATGCAACATATATAAGCAAACAATATATACACACCTATGCAAATATACAGGTACACATATAGGCACACATATTTGTATATAATTATATGTATAAACACATGTGCAGAAACATACATGAATAAATCATATATTAAGAATATCAGGAGTAAGTGAAATTAAAGTGTTCTAGGAGATGAGTGGAATTAGTAATTAATATTAGACTATTATCATCCAACATTGGATATTATATATTGTAATTTCTAGGGCAATAGATGAAAGAGTAGCATAAGAATACATACATTCAAGATGTGATATATATATACAATGGAGTATTATTCAGCAATCAAAAAGAATGAAATCTTGCCATTTGCAACAATATGGATGGAACCAGAGAGTATTATGGTAACCAAAATTAGTCAGAGAAAGACATATCATATGACTTCACTCATATGTGTAATTTAAGATAAAAAACAGGTGAATATAAGGGAAGGGAAGAAAAAATAATATAAAAACAGGGAGCAGGACAAAACATAAGAGATTCTTAAATATAGAGAACAAACTGAGGGTTGCTGGAGGGGTTGTGGGTGGGGGGATGGGCTAAATACACAAGGGGCATTAAGGAAGACACTTGTTGGGATGAGCACTTGGTGTTATATGTGGGGGATGAATCACTGAATTTTACTCCTGAAATCATTACTGTGTTATATGCTAACTAACTTGGATATAAATTTAAAAAAATTTTTAAAAATAATACTTAACTTCACAATAAAACAAACAGGAAACATTTAGACTACGGTAAATTTAAAAGCAAATATATCAGTGATTATTTTGAATGGAAATGAAATTAAAGCTCCAATATAAGAAAAATGTTGTTTGATTAGAAATATTTAATAATTTACTATTCATAAAAAAACCTAAATTAAGGCAAAAGAACAGTGGGAATAAAGGGATGTACAAAGATATACTATGCATACACTAAAAGAAAAGAAAGTTGTAATGGTCTTATTAGTATCAAAAAGGCACACACAAAAGCTAGTGTTTTTCAGGAAGATATAAAACTTCTCAATTAAACACTAAATTGCATGGCTTCAACATAAACGAAGCAAAAACTGACAGTACTTTATATGAGAGAAAAATTAAAAATCTATCTCAGTTGGAATTAAACTTGATCCTTGCAAAAATTGATAGATTGAACAGGAAAAAAGGAAATCAGTATTTTGAGAAAAATAATTTGAAACTTAAATTTATGAACAGATAGACAATTAGTTTTTATTAATGTTAACTGAACAGCCTATTCAAACACACCTGAAAGATCACAAATTAACAAAATTGCGTTTTACTGGTCTAAAGTCTAGTTTTTACAAATTTTAATAAATTGAAATAATACAGTCTGTAGTTTATTACATAATACGATTTAGTTAGAAACAAATTTAAAAATTATAAAATAACAAGAAATCCCTACATATTTAGAAATTAAGAAATACATTTCATAAACCATTGATCAAAGATATCACAATGGAAATTAGAAAATGTTTTTTATTTTCTTTTTTTTTCAATGTTTATTTTTGAGGGACAGGGAGACAGATCATGAGTGGGGGAGGGGAAGAAAGAGAGGGAGACACAGAATCCAAGGCAGGCTCCAGGATCTGAGCTGTCAGCACAGAGCCCAATGTAGGGCTCGAACTCATGAACCATGAAATCATGACCTGAGCCGAAGTCGAACACAATCCACCCATGTGCCCTGAAAATGTTTTAAACTGAGTAATAAATGAAGGAATATTTAAAATTGTATGAGAAGTAATAGAAATGAATTGAGTGAGCTTCTTACAACATTAGTATTTTTCAAATCTGCATGGGATACAGTGTGTACACGTGTGTGTTCATTCTTTTTGTTTGTGTGTGTGGTGTATGGTGTGTGTGTGTGTGTGTGTGTGTGTGTGTGAAGGGTATGGGTACACATGTGAATGTGACTCGTTAAATATAACCTTCTCATGTGTTATTCAGAAACTCTAGTTATGTAAAACTTACTTACAGGTTAAATACCATTTTTCAACCTGGCACTATCCTATATATTTCAATAATTACTTTGACATATATAATTTTCTCCTTATGTGCTGACTTTAGAATTTATCCATATCTAATATTTAAACAGGTGTCAGTCCAATTCATCTTGGAAATTTTATATGAAGTGTTCAAGAATGAAGTGTTTAGGAATAGAAGCATGATTTAAGTGTCCATTGTTACCATCCAAAAATTAGCTAGGCAAAAATCTTTTTTTTTTTTGCCACTTTGTGACTGAGTTATAGGGCCATCAAAGAAAAAGGCTTAAATGACTCACTATTCAAATATTAATAGAAATAAAAGTTGCATGCTCAAAGATATCCATATCTGGGATGCCTGGGTGGCTCAGTCAGTTAAGCAACTGACTTCGGCTCAGGTCATTATCTCACAGTTCCTTAGTTCAAGCCCCGTGTCGGGATCTGTGCTGACAGCTCAGAGCCTAGAGCCTGCTTCAGATTCTGTGTCTCCCTCTCTTTCTGCCCCTCACCTGCTCGCATTCTGTATCTCTCTCTCAAAAATATATACACATTAAAAAAAAGTTTTAAAGATACCTATATCTGATAGGTCAATATAAAACACACACACACACACACACACACACACATTTCCTGGGTGGCTTGCCCATCCCCTCAAACTGGGCTATTATTGGTTTTGAGAGTCCCTCTAATAATGGGTAATACATTAGTTCTGAATTACGTGTGATTTTACCCCAAGGGGACATTTGAAATTATCTGGAGATATATTTTTTCTTCAGAACTGAAGGAGATGCTACCAGAATCTGGAGGATAGAAGCCTGTGAAGCTGTTAGACACCCTGCCATATAGAAAACAATCTCTCACAAGAATGAATTACCTAGCCCAAAATGTCAATAGTGCGGCACTGAGAAACCCTGGTCTAATCTGATCAATCCAGGAGGGTTTTCTTATCTTCCGATCTTTGTGTAACAGTAATCTTGTGTTGTTTTCTTTCATGTTTGCTATATTGTACAGAATCCATCCTTAAAATAAGGCATTAAAAATTAAAATTAGAAAAACTCTAAGGTATAAAGATTAGGATATGCTTACCCTCATCATCTGTAAACTCAATATAATTTTGGTGAACTATTCACACTTTCATTAAAGAGACTTTTAATGATATATTTGACAAGAGGAAGAAATATGATTACTGTAGCAATATGAAATGTGTTCATTTAAATAATATTTAAATAATAAATTATTCCCTATTTTACACACTGGCATGAGAAATATAATGATCCTCATGAAACCTGGAGATCCCCTTTATGCATATCTTGAGACCATGATTCTGAAACTGGCATGTTGGTGGAGGACAAACTCATTCTTTGCTGAAAATGTGAATGCATTATGTCCTTCAAAATGCAATGTGCAGACCTGAAAGAGGCCAGTTTGCTTTATCTGCATATTTTACATTTATTTCAATACCCTTTTGTTTATTTTCCGCAAGTCTATAAATTATTAAAGCAAAAAATGTTTCATAAAATGGCACAAGACAGTTTTTGTTTAGTTTTGGAGCAAATTTAGCAGGAAATTAAATGACAAATACAATGACAAACAGAAGCCCAAGAATGAAATCTCTGCAGCACTTTACCATCATTAAGTGACTCACAGACTCTCTAAGTTGATTTAAAAAAAAAAAAAGCTACTGGAATGAATATCTAAGTAAACTATTAATAAAACTCCAAGATTCCGCTGGAATTTCCAGTTTGTAATAGGATAATAATCTTTTCCCTTATGAAAGACAGACTATAGCAATATTACACAATGGTGG
>CM053577.1:89975762-90084706 GCA_028646485.1 Cryptoprocta ferox | reverse complement strand
TTTTTTTTTTAGCTTTCTGAAGAATTTGCTTTCTCTGGAAGCATTACTCAAGGTGTTTGAAATAGGTGGAATAAATGGTCTACTTCGTTATGATGGACTGCTCAAGGCACCAATCTGTCTTGATTGCCTCCTGATGAAGTCTTATGAAGCACGATTAAAATATTTCTTATAAATATTAACTTATCATGTTTTATACTAATGAATTAATACAGGGTTTCCTAGGTTAATATATTTTTAAATAATTTGTCTTTCTGATGTATTCATTTTCTGTATTCCATAAGGACAGTTACATTATTGAACCTGAGTTACACTATCAATTTTAGTGACAAAAAAGAAGTTATTGGGACAAATATTTTTCTTAGAAGGGAGAGAACATTTTCATTTTTACACAAATTTCAAACTGACACGAACAGTACAGATAGTAGAAGAGTGTAATACCAGAGAATTTGTGTGCACCTTGACTATAAATCCATGAAGAAAAGAACAGTGTTTTCCATTGCTCAAAACAGTACCTGGTAAATATTGCCACTTAGTACCTGTTGAAAAAACAAATCCAGTTGTCTTTTCTGCAACTGAGAATGATTTTCATCCTACCCAATCCCAATATGTGTTGAATAAAATTATGTTCTTTTGACCAAGCCATTCCCCAATTATGAAATCACTCTAAAGTAATTCCAAAACAGGAAAAAGTACCAGTCACTTTCCCAATGAAACAAAACATATACCTGAAACACACACATGCACGCATGAATCTGAAATTTACACAAACATATCTGAAACACACGCACCTGAAACTCAATGACTCTACTGTGTTTAATACTTTATTTAAAACATACTTTCATACACAGAAGTAGGTAAACAGATTCCTATCTTCTTTTGTTCATTGTTTTCTATTCTGAAACTTTCTCTCTCAAAAAATTTTACAAGAATCAGTTAGGTTGCTTTTAGCTGATAGTAACAGAAAGCAGACTTAAATGGGTTTAATAAGAAAATTGATTATTTGACATACTAAATAGCCTAGAATTAAAGCAAACCTAAGGAAGAACTAGAGTCCACCAACAAAGTAAAACTAGGTCACAGAGAACTTGATTGCCCCTGCTCTGCCACCCCACCTAAGAGAATTCATGATTTCTTATTACATGAAGAAAAAAAACCTTCTTGGAACCATGACCATAGCCCTTCCTTTCAGTTTTACTGGACTCTATTAGGTGGCTCACAGTTGCTAAGCAAATGTCATATGATGGCTGATTTAGATTAATTGAGACCACTCTTGACACTAGTGACAGAGGTACCTTCCTCAGCACAGAGCTGGTGAAGGAGGCTCAGACACCAGAGCAAGATTTGGCTTCTACTGCAAAGGAAGAAGGAATAATGAGTAAGGAGGCATTATACACGTCCAACAGTCTCCTTCTCAGTCCCTCCACCCCTCTGCTGTCTCAATTTTCCTAGCTTCTTGAAAGTATGAAATGGAAATTCAATAGTTTTCTCCAAAAACTACCAATATCACAAAACTGAAGATTCCATTTTCCATATTCTACCAATAAAGTTAACTGTTGAGCTTTTAACATTTAAAAGAAATTTAAGATATGGTATCTTTAAGAATAGTATAGTTTTCAAAAATATTTCTTTTTTTACTTTTTTAATGTTTATTTAATTTTGAGAGGGGGGAGGGGCAGAGAGGGAGGGAGACACAGAATCCAAAGCATGTTCCAAACTCTGAGCTATCAGCACAGAGTCCAACACAGGGTTTGAACTCACAAATCGTGACATCATGACCTGAGCCGAACTCAGACACTCAACCGACTGAGCCACCCAGGTACCCCTCAAAAATCTTTCAATGAAATAGATAAATCAGAAAACTAGGTTCCACATTGATAGCTGCCTACAATAATCATGAAATCAAGTCCTGTTGGAATCTCTAATACAGAACCTTTCTCCCATGCTCAGTTAAGATCAAGATGAGAACTAAAATATAAAGTCTGTAGATGAAGGTCAAAATATTACCTTCATTGCTGATAGGGGGCCAGTCTGGAGAATGCAATTTAAGTCTATAAGCTAAATGTGTTCATTAACCCACACAGAGCCTCACAAAGATCTGCCCCCTGGAGAAAAAGATCTGGAGGTGTGTTCTCTCCTAATGCTCTTGTCTCCCAGGAGAAGCAGGTGGGGCTGAAATGAGCATTCACAAATTTATTCATCAGTTATGTCAGTTCATTTCCAAGGGTGGAGTCCACAAGTGGTCCAGGCTTATAGCAATAGACTACCATGACAAGAAGCAAACTACAGGAGTGGGGGAAAAGCTGTTCTCTACTGTCACTACATACTGTTAGGCTAAAATCATCAGGATAAAAAGTTAAGTTGGAGATAAACGTCTTATATATAAGAAGCTAACTAAACAGAGGATTTTATCATAACTCACACTATATGTAAGTCAGTACTGTAGATTAATTAAATGGGTTTGTGTTATAGAATTATATAATTTGGGGGGCATTTTTAAAGAAATTATGTATGTATTCCAAATTTCTGATTTTATGAATATGAAATAATGCACAAAGTGCAGTTAGGTTATATACAAAAGTGCAGTTAGGTTATATGCACTGCTCAAAACAGTTTGACTGATAAAAAGCAACATTAAAACCAGAGCCCCAGGCACCAAACTCCTTAACTAACACCTATGATTTCAAGAAAAAGAATACCAGACACAGACTGGGTTTCACTCTCAGTTTGCTACTATCAGTTGGGCAACCTTAGGTAAATCATCGAAGCTCCCACAAGCCCTCTCTCTCCTGTGTGAAATGTACTGACTACACACCCTTTGCTGTAAAGATTAAGCAACTTACGTATGTAAGGGCCAATGCAATTTAATCAAATGATTTATTAATTCTGTCAAAAAATATTTACTGAGTACTTTATATTTCCCAGGTACTGGGGACACCATGAAAAAAACACGCATCATTACATTGTATTTGATGTTCCTCTCATGTCTCAATCTGAAACTTACAAAATAAGAAACGGTTCTAAAAATATTGTGTTAAAGTGAAAAGTGCTAGTTGGAAGTCTAACTTAATAACTACAAAGTAATGAGAACAAGTTTGATAGAGAAAACAGCCATTAATGTCATCAAAATCCTTTATGTTCCTTTGGTGCTGACTGCCTCATTCCCTGACATGGGCAGTGAGTGGGGACCAGTTCACAGAATCGCTTCAGAATAAATCCTCCAGCAGAGCTCCTAACACCACCACAAAATCATGATCTATTACCATCTCTAATGGCTAAAAAGATTTGACAAAGATTATAGCTGCGTTTCTGGGTCAGGGTATAGCCCCATTTCTCCTTCTGCACCAAAACCCAACTAAAATAAAAATTTCAACTATAAAATGATTATTTTTAAAATGTTAGAATACTTCATTTGTAAGTGGTCTGGTTGGTAATAAGGAACACCTAATAAAAGATCTAACACAAAGTATAGAATGGTTATTATGGTACAAACTAAGAATGTTTCCACTTACATTAGTTTTCTTTGGGCCAGCTCAAAACAACAAAACAATGGACTGATGCTCACATGATCTGTTTCTATTATACTCTCAATTTAAAGATGACCTAATAATTTACGGGTGATATATTGTTAAAGAAATGCTGCCCTTTTTCTATTTTCCAATTCATTCTTCCCTTTTATCTCTTATATGTATCTCCCATTGCTTCTTGATATTCTAATACTGTTCGGATCATAATGTTGAATCAACTAGTACCACAACCTGCCCTTTGACCCTAACCTACCTATTTAGCACACTGTTTTCTACCTCTATTACACCAATCTTGAAAGTGAAAGTCACATTATCTTCTCATATATTTCTGGGGATAATTATCACAGAAAATTTTGTTTATTTTTAAATTTTATCTTCTGGCCCCAGAATTGCATTTATTATGTGTGCTTTTCTTGTGTTTTCTCACTGAATAGTCCCAATGACTTTCCCAGGAAGCCAGGAAGACATTGGAAATGCAAAATTTCCCCAGAGAACTTGATGGAATAATACAACATTTTCACTGACACTCATTTAAAAGATTACAATAGAAAACCATTCTTGGGGCGCCTGGGTGGCTCAGTCCGTTGAGTGTCCGGCTTCAGCTCAGGTCATGATCTCACAGTTAGTGGGTTCGAGCCCCGCATCAGGTTCTGTGCTGACAGCTAGCTCAGAGCCTGGAGACTGTCTTCAGATTCTGTGTCTCCCTTTCTCTCTGACCCCCCCCCCCCTGCTCATGCTGTCTCTCTCTCTCTCAAAAATAAATAAAACATTAAAAAATTAAAAAAAAAAAAGAAAAAAAGAAAACCATTCTTAACCCATTTAAAACGTAACCAAAAAGATGGGCGCCTGGGTGGCTCAGTCGGTTAAGTGTCCTACTTCCGCTCAGGTCATGATCTCAGTTCCAGCCCTGTGATGGGCTTTGTACCAACAGCTTAGAGCCTGGAGCGTGCTTAGAATTCTGTCTCTCCATCTGTCTCTCTGCCCCTCCACCCGCTCACCTCTGTCTCTCTCTCTCTCTCTCTCAAAAATAAATAAACATTTTTTAAAAATTAAAAAAAATAAACCTTAACCAAAAAGAATGGCAAAATCAGTGAAGTAGTTCCCTCCTTCACCACCATCTACCTCCAAAAGTCAAACAACTCTTCCATGGTGTACCTCAGAGATTTATAAAATGTGAAAACCTGTTAATTACTTTGAAACTAATTTGTGAACCTACAGAAATGACAGATCAAACACTGTAATTTCCCTGGCATTTTTTAAACTAATATTATAATCTCGACTAAGTCATATTACCTATCTGGACTTCCATTTTTCATTCCAGAGGAAGAATATTAGATCATTTTTAAGACCTTCCCATAGTCCCTTTTTGTTTATAGAATTGTCTTAATGTAAGTAATCATCAAAATTGTTCCTTGTCTTGGCACAGACAACTAACTCATTTTCAAAAGAAGTCTCTATTACTAATTATTTTTTGACATCCCATAATATATATATTAGAGTTCCTTATAAATTGTTTATTGTATAGCACTCTCTATACCTCCACAATAAAGGGGAAGATAATAAAAATATTTCACTCATAATATATACAGAGTGATAAAAGGGGGCAAAAAATATAACAAAATATATTAATGGTTGCCACTAGTGGGAAATATTCCATCATTGCTCCATCTAGTAACAAGAAAAATCTTAGGGCACTATCTTGGTAAAACATCAATCAGAACTTCACAAAAACCAGAAACATAAATAGGAATGATACGAAAAAGAAAAAACTTGGAGGTTTCTAAGAACTTGGTGTATGAATATGTTAGCCATAAAAATCTATGAGAAAGAAAGGAAAACGCTGAAAGTAGAATCTGAAGAGAAATATTTAAATGTTCCTTAACTATTAAAAAGCTCAAATATTACCTGAGATTGGAAAATAATCAGAGACAGAAGCAAAGGCTGTATATACATCTTAGCTTAAATTTTACAATACCAATCTATTTATTTTGCTTAGCACTCTTTTTTTCCCCCTGGTTGACCAGTCGATAGATAGATAGATGATAGATTAAACAGTTGATACTTTCCATTTTCCACTATCACACCTCTAAGACTTTAGGCTAATGAAAATATCTTTATGTAAACATATATTTATGTATGAAAATATCTTTATTTCACCTTTATGAGACCCCATATCTTTAAAACATCACAGAGAACTAAGTCCCATCCTAATCTCATATAATGAGTAGTCATGGGTTCCAAGATAAGTAAGTTCTATCTTTGTCCTAACAATATCCAAATGCATGGCCTTAGACAAAGCATTAAAAATCTCCAAAATTCAGTTTTATAATGATTAAAATTAAGAGTATAATTAGAGGATCTAATGTTCTTGTCAAAAAATAAATAGAGGTTTAAAATCACATATTTCCAATAAAATAGCCTTTTGTAAGAGAATGACACACTTTTCAGAAGTGAGAGACACAAAGGAGAGCCACAGATCATATCTTCAGTTCCATCAAAGCTGACTTACAAAGTATATATGAACAAATATCTCATATATTTGATTTTGGATTTGTCGTATAGATACTGGAAAAAAGTCACTTTTCACTACTGACAAATATTTATGTAGTTTCAAATGCTTGGACGTTCATAATATATATAAATACTGGTCTTATTAAATTTCCCAGGGATACATAAATACATAAAAAGTGGACCTATATACATCTATATTTATATCTAGATATAGATATAGATCTATTAGTTAGGTATAGATAGATATAGATATAACATCTAACATTAGATATAGATATAGATATATTAGTGCTTACATTTTGAAATATATAATCTAAGTAGTGAATTCTACTAGATTAGAGAAAAAGTTTTCCTTTGTTAAAAGGAATACAGCTAAGTTCAACTAGACCATTCTATGAACTTACTAGTGCAGTCAACCATTGCAAATATTAAACAGAAATATACCTCTTCCAACACAATTTCAAGACATTATTATATTATAGGTTCAACTCTGCAAGGAATTGCCAAATTTTTTCCTATTAAAGCAAAACAAACAAACAAAAAATCATAGCACTAAATTTACTCTCAAAACCTAGGAAATATTATATACCAATCATAAATTGGTAAAAGCATTAGTAATTATGCCTTTTATACACACCACTAATTCTTAAATTTGAGAAAACAACAAACTCAAGATCCAATGAGTTAGACAAAAAGTCAGCATATAAAATGAAAATATAATTAAAATTTATCTAAATTTCTTATCTGTGACTTTCATACAGAAATTTGTATGCCAGTAATCCTGGTATATGTCATTTTGCGTACTAATTCAGCAATACCCATGAATGAAAAATATGCCTCTTTATGCTCCAGGATCTCGTTCAGTACTGGTAGGTGCTCATTCTGTAAGAGGCCTTAGGTGCAGAGACAAACTGACCCAACTCACAGCCCATATATCAGTTCACTCTGGATTAATGCTCATCATACTGTTTATTTTTATTTTATTTTTTTGCATTTATTTATTTTAAAAGACAGAGAGAAAGAGAGAGAGCGCGTGCACACACACACACAAGTGGGGGACGGGCAGAGAGAGAAGGAGGCACAGAATCCAAAGCAGGCTCCAGGCTCCGAGCTGTCAGCACAGAGCCTGAAGTGGGGCTCGAACTCACAAAATGTGAGATCACGACCTGAGCCAAAGTCGGACGCTTAACCGACTGAGCCACCCAGGGACCCAGGGACCCCTCTCATTATACTGTTTAAATCTGTGTTAGTTTGGCTATTGTTTTTCCCTATCCTAACCACTGTGGGGAAATTTAAATTTGCACTTATGATGAATTGCCACTGTTCTTTTATGCAGTAATCCCCAAAGTTAATCTATCCGTAGAAATAAGACAAAAATGAAAAAATGAAGTGCAGCAAATGAAAATATCTTCAGGCTGAAACTGTTTGTGTATGAAGTTAACAAAGGTAAGAAACCATAACCAAAACAAGCATTAATATTTCCCATGAAGGCACATATTTAAATCGAATTTGACTGTTTCCACGCAATTTACCTCTTTCTTCTACCTCTCTCTAACATGGCATCTAAAGCAAAATTTCATCTAGAAATGTTAGCACTGTCTATCGTCAGGATGGTATCCCTTTCTACTTTTCATTTCACTTTATCTTTTTATGGGGATCTCTCACTTTTAAAAAAAAGTTATAGGTTGGTCTTTAGGAAAAAAATAAAGCCTTTTTGGTTATTAGTCCCAAATGAATATGTCAGTAGAATTACTTTCAACCTTCTCCGAAAAAAAAGTGAGTCATGTATTTGGCCTTAATTTTAGTTCTGACATATTTTCTCAGAAAATATAGTTTCATTTTATAAGAAGAAAAGTACTTTATTAAACATAGTATTTTTACATCATCACCTCGGAAAGGAACAAAATGAGTAAAGTGATTAAATCACACACACAAAAATCCCTATCTGGAGAAGTTTGTTAGTTTCCTAAAGTTAAAAATACAGTTACAATACAGCACAGACATCACACTGCGTGGAACTTACCCAGGTGAAATGAAACTTACGTTCACAGAAACATACATAAGAAAATACCTAGAGTGATTTATTCATAATTACCAAAAAACCAAAACCACCTACGTGAATTAAAAAAACATGCTATGGTATGTCCATATCATGAAATACAACTCAGCAATAAAGAAGGAACAAACCACCAATTCAGGCAGACCATGGATGGAATTTAAACACATTTTCCTATGTGAAAGAAACCAGAACCCAAAAGTATTATGTTGTATGGCTCAATTTAGATGATATTCTGGAAAATATAGAACTACAGGAATCAGTGTTTTACATGGTTCCAAATAAATTAAATATTAAAATTCTAAAATCGCAAAGGGAAATTAATATGCCTCATTATATATAAAATTAACATAAACATAACCACACATACACAATAATTCTAACTACTATAGATACGGTACTCTGATCATACTACATTATTAGATATTCTGTTGGAATAAAAAGAACTGCCAAGCGATCCTAACTTTAATTAGTAGAGCTTTTTAAGTTAGTAGATAGTGACAGCAGTGTAGGAATTCTGCAACTGGTTCATATATACCTAAATATAGATGAGTAAATACACCAGTTTGGAGAACCAGAATTTTCACTATGGGAGAAGGTAGATACAGATGAAATATGGGAAGGTGGGAAAGAATTTCAAACCGTTGGGTTTGAATTACAAGTATGAAAATGACCTCCTGATTATTTAAACATACACACACACACATGCATAACTACATAAATAGGTACGTGCATGCATATACACACGTAGGTTAGTTCTGGTCTAATGTCCTTTGTTTCATAATCCCATCCAGAATAATACATTTAGTTGCCAATCTCCTTAGGCTTTTCTTGGCTATATCTTCTCAGATTTCTTTGCTTTTAATGATCTTGACAGTCGTGAGGACTACTGATCAGGTATTTTGTGGAGTATCTGTCAATGGGCATTTGTCTAATGTTTTTCTCATGATTAGATAAGGGTAATATATTTGGGGGACAAATACCACAGAATTAAAGTGATATTCTTGCTACATTATAGCAAGAACACATATTATTAATATGACACCACAACTGATGTTCACCTCGATTACCTAGCTGGGGAGCATCTGTCAGATTCCTTTACCATAAGGTAACTTTTCTCCCTTTCTGTACCGTATTCTTTGGAAGAAAGAGCCCACACTTATGAAGAAAAGAGTTATGCTTCACCTCCTTCCTCCCTAAGAGCAAAGTAGCTACATAAATTATTCAGAATTCTCTTGCACAGGAAATTTGTGTGCTTTCCCTATATATATATATATATATATATATATATATATATATATATATATTTATATCAGTGTGGATTCATGACTATTTATTTTACATTTTGGGTTAAAATCCAATACTGGTTTTTTTTGTTTTTTTTTTGTTTTTTACTCATATTGCTCCAGATTTGCCATTGGGAGTTTTCTTAGTGGGCTCTTGTGTCCTTTTGACATATTTCCATCATTGTCGGCTTTTTTATTTTTTTAACGAACTTCCTTACTTTCTAGCACTACGAGATGCTTAGGCTCATCTTGTATATATCCTGCTCCAGTCCCACAATCAATGATTTCTCCAAAGACCCTGGTTTCTTTTATAATAAGTACAAGTTTATTAAAAACCAAGATCTAGGGCACTTGAGTGGCTCAGTTGGTTAAGCATTCGACTTCAGTTCAGGTCATGATCTCACGGTTCGTGAGTTTGAGCCCTGCGTCTGGCTCTGTGCTGACAGCTCAGAGCCTGGAGCCTGTTTCGGATTCTGTGTCTCCATTTCTCTCTGTCCCTCCCCCACTCATGTTCTCTCTCTCGCTCTCTCAAAAATACACATTAAAAAAAAAAGCAAACTCTGGTTGCTGGGTATGCCTATTGCTTGTTGAATGTCATTGCTTCTAGGCTCTCTCAGAGGACAGAGCAAGGAAATATATGTGTGTATATTAATCATGAATATATAATATACAATGTCTATAACCTATATATAATACTTGAGTTCATACTGATGTCTTCAATCTGAATTCATTACTACAAGGATCATTCTAGTTTTCTTCCTTGTTCATATGCAGGCACTCATTTCAGCAATGAAAAAAGTGGCAACAACCATCCACTATACATTTACCACATTGCTCAATTCCAGTATACATATACATAGTAGTTTTAGAACTATTAACCTTATCTCCTTAGGACACAACTTTATCAATAAAGTACAATGCTATGTGCCATTCCTTTTGCCTTTGATCAGACTGCACTCATTCCCAAGTTACTTAGATCAACACCTTTTTTCTCCTACATGGGTATTTTACTTGTTGTGTCCTTTCTACTGGTTTGAAGTATTTTAAAATGAAAAAAATATTAAAAAAATAAAGTAAAATCATCCCATTTTGGCAAATTTATAATATCATAAAAAACCATGGGAACACATTGCTAGGAGCCTTTCCACTGCCTTTGAAGAGAACATATAAAAGAGAGACCCTGAAGCTTAAGCTTGATTAACTTCTTGGTATCTTCATGGTAACCTTGTGAGGAAACAGTAAAGATTATGAGTCTAGACATCATAAAAGGATACAGAGGAAGACACTCATCAAGAATTAGTAGAAAACCCCCAAACTATCTCTTTTCTTCTTTTTTTCATCTATGACAAAAGATAGAAGGCATATAATTGAAATAAGAAGCCTTGGATAAACTTTAGGAAAGTGCTCAAGGCACTGAACAGTTCATTTGAAAATACAGAGACAAAATAAATTAATCACTAAGTAAACCAGCTGAGCTTGGAAAATATATTTACACCTGTACTGGTCCCCATAGTTCCGTGTGATTTTTTTTTTCAACAGTGTTCAATTATCCTGAATAAGAGTGCTGAAGGCAAGTATTTGCAATGAGCCAGAAAGGCAGCATGCCAGCATGGGAACCACATGGTTTGAACCTCAGTTCCACCATTAACTATGCGTGTAACTTTAGGTAAATCACTAAAATACTATATGCCTAATTTTTATTTGCAAATGGGGATGACAAAATTCTGTTATAGTGCTTGGTACATAGTTATCGCTAAAAAAAAAAAAAAAAAAACTGTTAGCCATCATTATTTGATTATGCAAAGTCTCAGATTTGGGAGGTCAGTACAGCAGAAGACCAAATGGGTATTTATATATATAACACACTGAACAAGTTGCTTTGCTATATTGGTTTTCTATTCTCTAGGAGAGGAGTTATTTTGTTGGAAGAATTTCAAGGATCTCCCAAATGTCAGTTTTCAATGTCAGCATTTCAGTATCAGGAAGTTTAGACTATACTAACTTACAGATTTTGACATGACAATTGAAAAATTCTATTTTATAGCCTTTATTAAATGAACTTACACTCTTTATTTCTTTATCTCAAACAACAAAAACACATATTTAACATTCCATTGCTAAATGGACTTTCCAAGAGAAAAGTCATCCTGGACAGAGAGAATGAGAGACAATGTCAATTGACTTGAACCTGTATGAACATATCAGCCATTCTCCACCAGTTCCACGAGATTGAACTTTCTGAATGTTTTAGCTATAGCTGCATAAAAGAGTCCTATCAAAATCTTAGAAGTTAGGTTACCTATTTACCTTGATGACCTCTTTTCTTACACTTACTGAAAATAAAAATAAAAATGCATTTTTTTGAGCAGGGTTTCTCAACTACTGAGATTTTGGAACACGTAATTCTTCCTTGTGGTGGTTGTCCTGTGCATTGTAGGATATTGAGAAGCATCCGTGGCCTCTACCCACTAGATGCCAGCAGTAGCTCCCCCCCCACCCCCATTATGACAAGCAAAAAGTCTCTCCAGACATTGTCAATGTGCCCTGGGGAAATTATCACCCTGGGTGAAAACCAAAACTTTAGAGGACTAGTAATTACTAAATTTAAATAGGAGAACTTTTGATAACACAGCAAAGTAAAGTCTTAGTTCAAAAAAGCTTTTTTTCTAGGAGTTAACAGACTAAAATTTTATTCCAAAACAGTCAAACTCAGTAGCACTGTAGAAAAAAAGGAAAATACATCTCTTTTATAAATTGCATCCTTACAAGTAGAGTACTGAACAATGTACTCTCTCTCAGAACCAATGCTTTTCTTGTTTCTTTAAAGACATCTGCCCTTATGGCCCCAACACAATTTAAAATCCAATCCAAACCCAGCCTGCATGTTATACCTGCAGGACATGCCTCTTTGCTTTTGTATACTTTGTCAGGTGCCACAATCATGACCCTCATTGAATGACAAAAGGTATGGAAGATACAGTGTATGTACTCAGATCATTTTTTCAGAAACGCCTTCCCACCCTGTGAGCTTTGCATCAGTATAGCCTCTGAGTCTGATATTAAAAGAAAGTGACACAGTGGACTAAATACAAGATGCAATGTTACCTGTCTAGGCATGGTATAAGTTGCTCTAGTAATACATATGTATATATACCTTAATAGGATATTTGTTGTGAAAATGTTAGTGTTTTATTAGGCAGGAAATATTCAGTTTTTTTGTGCTTCTGCAATGGTCAGGGAGCCTCTTAATAAAGATTGCCATGATGTAGTTATATGTTCTTGTGGGTCAATTTCAAATTTATAATGTAAATATTAATCCAATATAGTAGATACACTAAGATTCAGTGGTCTCAACATAGAACCTTAAAATGAAAACAATCATACTGCTAGTCAGGTGTGTAAACCAACTGATGGCATGTAAAGGGATTATATTCAGATGTCTACCCTCCAGGGTGATTTTCTTATATTTTACTTTTACTTTGAAGTATAAAGCAAAAGCACAATATTCAGAAGACATAAAAATAAGACATAAGGGGCACCTGACTGGTTCATTCAGTAGAGTATGCGACTCTTGATCTCAGGATCAGAAGTTCAAGCCCCACTTTTCTACCTTAAAAAAAAAAAAAAGACATACCACCTGAAAAATAAAAGTAAAAAACCAAAAACAAAAACATCTCATTGTTATGTTATAAGAAAAAATCTAACTACAAGGAAACAGAAGTGCTGTACAAGGGGCTGATGGAAGAGTAATGGAAAAGTCTGACTTTGGAGTCAGACTCAATGGGTTCAAATCCTACATTTCATAATCCATTGGGTCTTTGTATATAAGGATATCACTGCTGACCTTGACTAACTTCTGAAAGGATGAGTTAGATATGTAAAATGTTGAGCCAAAAGCTTGACACAACAAATCTTCACTAAATGGTAGATGTGAATCTTTAACAGATAAAATGTCCTGAAGACAGTGTATTAAGGATCTATAAATCTTAAATGCTTTTTTTCAGTTTTCAAGAGCATCTCATGTCTTATTTTCCCTTTTACCAATTAATGTGATAAATTATATGAATCACATTTCTAATTACTGAATCATGCTGTCATTCCTGGAACAAAACATTAATGTCCCTGTTATTTTTTTTTAAATGTTCATTTATTTATTTTGAGAGACAACGCCAGCAGGGGAGGGGCAGAGAGAGATGGAGACAAAGAATTTCAAGCAGCTCCATAGTGACAGTGCAGAGCCTGATACAGGGCTTGAACTTATGAACCATGAGTTCATGACATGACGCGAAATCAAGAGTCAAATGACTGACTGACTGAGCCACCCAGGTGCCCCTGTTGCTGTCGTCTTTTAAAAAGATTGCTCAGTCTGCTAACTATTTAGGTTCTTCCATCTAAGTGTATACACATAATTACCCTCTTTTACTTTTGTTTGGTTTATCAGTTTCTTTTTGTTTAATGTTTATTTATTTTTGAGAGAAAGAGAGACAGAGTGCAAGCAGGGGAGGGGCAGAGAGAGACAGAGGAGACACAGAATCTGAAGCAGGCTCCAGGCACTGAGCTATCCGCACAGAGCCCAACACAGGGCTCAAACACAGCGACGGTGAGATCGTGACCTGAGCCGAAGACAGACGCTTAACTAACTGAGCCACCCAGGTGCCCCTTGCTTTATCAGTTTCTTGTGTTGGATTTTGCTGGCTATCAGAAACACAAGTTGAAATATTTCCATATGCTTCTATGTTAGGCAAGTATTTATATATCATAAAGAGCTTAAGGTCAAGGAAAGCTACATAGGATTTGCCTATTTTTTAAATAGCTCCTTCCATTGTCAGGCAACTATAGTTTAAAAAAAAAAATTTAAAGCAAGTTGACATCCATCTGCCTATAATGTCCCCTCATGGTCTCAAGCTGCCTGAAAAACAAAGAAGATGGAGAACCAAGAGAAGTGTAACAAGTGTCAACATTATGAGGTAATAAAGGAGGCACATAGGCATTGTCAAGTGGTAATTAAAAGACTATTGTGAGAATAAATTAAAGACAATGGGCTGGACCTCAGGGGAAGCATAAAGCTCAGGTATAAAGAAGAAATGCGTTTTTTTCTGATATCCAACATTCTTATCTATGTAGGTAAATGAACGGAGTCACCGTGGTATCAATCCAGTGTCCCACTGTAAATTGATACGTAGAAATAGATTAAACAATACATCTGTTTCTAAAGATCTCCATTACAGTTCTCTAAACTAAGCCTATTTGCATCCAAATCTCATGTCTTTAGAATGTAATCTCTATGGAACACAGCAGTTTGCCTCTGCCTTGCCATGTTTCAGCACATGCATCTGGAACAGCCAGTGACTCTTAAGGGGAATACTGGGCAGGGCCAGCCAGGTAAGTATCTGCTCCCCACCACCTCAGTGCTGTGGTCATCTGAGCAACACAGCAGAAGCTTAAATCCTTGCTCACACCAAGAAAGGTCACTCTTTGCCTAGGGGGAGAGGGAATTATGGCATTTTATGAGTTCTACAGCTTATTCCCAAGATCCTCATACACCAGAACACTAAACACACAGCCAACATATTCACGCAGCTAGAAGCTAGAAGGGTTTTTGAAGACTGATTATTAAATATCTGAACACAAGGTAGAAAGTGCAATTCAAAAAAGCTCTTCCTCTTGTTACTGCATACAAGAAGGTATGCTACATTCTCTTTGTTTTTGTTATTCTTTGTTACTTTTAAACTAATATTTTCTGGTTGCTTTCCCAGCATTTTAATCTCATTAATATATCATCTCTGTAGCCCAGATATCTTAAAAAGGAAATTATAGTTGAATGTTTTAACCTTGTGCAGACTACACAATGAAAATCTTGGGTTTGTACTCTAAAAGAGACTTTGTTGAATACTGTTTTAATCGTAGTTCCTCTAAATTCAAAACTGTGGCTAAAATCTTTTGAAAATTCAACATCAAATAATTACTTTGGATTTTATTTCTGTTTCTACTTTAAGCACTTTCAGCTGAAAGCAAAGCTCTAGCCTCAATGTATGTGATTGTTGAAAGAACTATTGGCAAGAATCAGCACAAACAACATTTATTTACATCTTTAAAAGGGTCTGTCTATATTTTAAATACAAAATAGAGAGAAATGCTGTGCCAATACGTATCTGCTTAGAATTTCTATAATTTGACAGTCATGACAGTGACACACACATATATACATATGTGGACTCATGCCAAGTAATGTGCTCTTCATGGAGAACTTACAAATCTTACTGTAATTATTTGGTATATAAAAATCACCCCTCCCATAAGCTAATATTAACCTTGTTCAATGTATGGGAGAATTTCATCAATGTGGAGAAATGTGTATTAAAATAAGGGGCTCTTATTATAGTGATCTGTCTCCAAAAGAGTAAAAGGGAAAATGTACAGCCAGAGAACCAAGATAAAGAATCATAGCCAGGCTGAAGAGTTCCATGAAATGAACAAGATCTTTTTTGATTATTCAGCAAGTTATATAAGCCAGCTGGAATTACATGATTTTTCACCTTAGAAAACATATTTTCTCAGCTAAGATACACCTGAGATACCTAAGAAAAACCTCCACTCCCCTCTCTGGTCTACCGCTAACAGTTCATTTTTCAAGTGCAGTTTCCCAGATTTTCTTATCAGCTGGACTGGAAGGATATATAACAGGAATTCTGTTCTTGTTCTTTGCAATCGACAGCATACAACTTTAAATATCCTGCTTTACAAAATAAAAGAAGAAACTTTCAGTGCAGAGTATATAGGGCATTTAATCAAAGTCAGCTTTCATAAGAAAGATACAGAGCCATTTTCAAGTGCTGACAAAGTAGGAAAAGAAAAATGAACCCTCATGTATCTTTAATGAAGTTTTCAGGGAAATATATCTACACATATCTTAGTGATTTCTGATTTTTAAAATATTTTCCCTAATTTGGTAAAGCAAAATATTACACTGCCATGCCCCCTTTGATTGAATTTAATTTCAAACAAAAGTATGAATCAAACAGAAAGCATATTTTAAATAAAAGAAACTGAATTTATCAGTCACAACATGAAAAGTGACAACACTGAATAATTACCTGACAGTGAATTATTTTAGGTTTTTCTGAGGAAATCTGTAGATCACTGCTAGGCCAAAAGATTTGGTTGAAATAATGTTATCAACAACTCCTTATAAAGATGAAGGCTGTCTGATCAATCCTTAACACACTCATACAAACAAACTGTCTCCTGAGAGAGAAAGGAGAGAAACTTCCTCTAAAAGCTTAAGGAAACAGCAACTCACTCTGTCCTGACTCCTGTGGTAAACAGTACTATTGTGGTTAACATTTCTGGTACATTTTAAAATATACCCACTAGGACCATAATTCCACATGAAATTTAAGTTCTGCTTCCATGGAAACTATAGTACAGATGACACTAAAAGAATATATGCATAGATTTGAAGTCATTTAACACTAATAAGGAATGTCTAGCTTTGTAAGAAAAAGAGATTTTGCAGAATTATACTAATATGGACTATCTTAATTTGATAAATAAACTGTACTAACAGTAAAACCTTGTATTGCAAGTAATTTATTCCGTGAGTGTTCCGCAAGATGAACAAACATTTCTGATAAATTTTACTTGAAAATGAGCAATGGTTTGCATATGAATAGCAGTAGTACATCATAAGCCAAATGTCACATGATCACAACTGAGCCAATGGTTCTTTTCTCTCTCTCCCCCTCCCTCTCTTTCTCTCTCCCTCCCTCTCTCTCTCCCCACCTCCCTCTCTCTCTCTCTCTCTCTCACTGAAGGATTATGGGTCATTGTTTCTCATGTTCAGATGTTTGGTTTCAGGCGCCGCGGTGTTTGGAAGAAACCAGTGATGTTTCAGAATGTTGGGAAATGTCCACAACTAGCACTAGTGTATTTTTTGTCACTTCAAAGCACCTATGGAAGGCCTTTGCTTTTCCATACAAGAGTAAGCTTAGGAATGCTTTGCTTCATTCTAGGTCATTGGACAGGTTCCTTGTTAACATTGCACAAAAAGAAAAAGATTCCATTGAGCCAATAGATAGCAGTGATTCTGTCAGTGATAGTGAAAGTCATCCTACACAATAACCCTCCTCTTTCTTGTCTCCTTCACACAAGCCACGAAGGTTTTCAAAGGTAAGTGGTGGTTAATTTATTTTTCTTTGTATTTTTTATTTTTTATTAGTGTTACATTACAGTATTGTAATCATTTTTATATGAATATTTTTGGGTTGTAGAATGAATCATCTGAGTTTCCATTATTTCTCATGGGGAAATTCGCTTTGATATACAAGTGCTTTGGATTACAAACATGTTTCTGGAATGAATTGTGCTCGCAAACCAAGGTTTTGCTGTATTATCATGCATGACAAAGGTATTTAGGATGTAGTCTTTTGGTGTCTGGCAAACCTGGATTCTAACGTTGCTGTTCCACTCACTAACTCTTTTCCTTAGGTTCTCTAAGCCTCAGATCTTCATTGGTAAAAGGAAGTAGAGGACAATTCCTACTTCATTACTGTGAAAAGAGACAAAAGGTTTAAATAGGAACTGATACAAAAAAGAGCTTAAAATTTTTCAGCTACTACTACTAAATAATTTTAGACAATTAGAAGAATATCATCATTCCTCTTGTCAATAAAGAGGCTATAGGTAGATATTAATTTCTTCTTTGAAGGTCTCTATAAAAATAGCTCCATTTTTCAAATCCAATAAAGTCTCAGTGGGAATGAAGAATAGTTTTCCTATAGTATTAGAAAATGGTCTTCCTTGACATTTTCTTTAACAGAATACTATCCCAAGACAAATATACCACTGCAAATCTCAGTGTCTAAATTATTTTCAGACAGATGTTAACCAGGAAATAAGTTACACATAAATTAATAATTCTCACTTATTGGCCTACATTAGACTTGTTAACTCTACTTTATAGCTGGTTTGTAGTCACATGATAAATTTAATCAAATTATTGTAAATCACTGTTATGCCTGTGCTAGCTTCCATTGTTTCTAGGATTAAAAAAATAAATAAATAAATAAAACAAAAAAATGAAAAGAAAAACAAAAACAAAAACCAAACAAAAAAAAACCCAAACCAAACACACACACAAAAAAAAGAGGTAGTTACATAAGAGCATGAGTGACTAACAGAATCAGATAAAATTACTAAAACAAAGAAGGGATTTTTTATTTTTTTTACCTTGGACCCAGCAAGATGTTTGATCCAGTCTCATTTTTATTGATAGCATTATATCTTCAACATCAAAAGACTGGTGCAGAGTTCACTTGAATTGCTTGATTTTAGGTGAAAACCCCAAAAGCAAAAGACATATTAGAAAATAATTATAAAGTAAGCATGCTGTAGCAATGCAACTGCAAGCAGGGGAAAACACCACGGGGGAACTGAAATCTACTAAAATAGATGCATAAAAACTATGTTCAAAAGAGAATGGTGATTATGTAGGGACTGGGATAGAAAGAGAAGACAGCACAAGACTAACTAAAATGCTTTCATTCTTCATATATGTAGTATTTTGGGATAATCCTTTACACTTCGACCTTGTACATTTAGCAAAAATGTCTGCAGAAGAGTCTCATCAATCTTTTATAACTCAGTGCTGAAAAAAAAATCTGTTTTAAAAGATGTGTTAAACATGTTCATTCAGCCGTTTCTATAAAAATTTTCTAAAGTAATTGATAGGCTAAATGTGTAAATTTCTCAGTGAAACTATTCCACTATTGCTTAACTGCCATAATTATTTATATATGTATGTAACATTGCACATTTATTTATAGTCCCAATGAGCAAAAATACAGAAAATCCATATATCCTTAAGGAAGATCTCAACCTACATGTCTTTAGAAATTTTGTATACCGGAAAGTACATTTTCAGAAGTACTGAGAGCTTACCTTAACCTGAAAGATATTTTTAAACACCAATTTCTAAGGCAATGTGTTAAACATGATAAGGTATTTGTCATGAATAAACATATCTGTGTACCAAAACCTCATTTAGATAATTATATAGTTAATGGTTACTCGTTTTTCAAACGAAACTATGCAATGTTGGGAAAACATTAATTTGTCTAGTTTCCTCTTCTCTCAATTTATACCTATTTTATAGAATAAAAGTGTATGACAACTACTAATATGGGAAGTATATACTAAAACACACTAAAATAGTGGGGCCCCTGAGTGGCTCAGTCAGTTGAGCATCTGACTCTTGATTTCAGCTCAGCTCCTAATATCATGGTCTGTGGGATTGAGCCCCGTATCGGGCTCTGCACTAATAGCAGATCTTCCAAAGCTAATAGCTTGGGATTCTCTCTCTCTCTATCCCTCCCTTGCTTGTGTGTGTGCTCGTTGTCTCTCTCTATCTCTCTCTTTCTGTGTCTGTCTCGAAAATAAATGAACATTTTAAGAAGTAATAAAATAAACTAAAAAAAACAAAAAACTTTTAATTTTCACTTCACCACTCCTATAATTTGTGAAATACAGCTTCCATTTAACCCAAACTGAAAACTGCCAGCTTGCTGCTCATGGGTGAACCAATAACATTACATATGTTCAATTTCTCTATAAAGGGCTTATTTTCCATGTGGAATATACAGAAAAATGACTTTAATGTTTATGAAAAGTACACGCTCTTCTGCTGTCTACTAATGACTAAGTCCACGCTGCACATTTCCACAAAAAAGCCTTGCCTCAGACAACTAATATGATAAATTTATTTAATTAAAGTTCACATTTAAAGAGGCAGCTTCCTCGTATGTTCAGAAGTTCCATTGAGGCACCGATTTTACCCAAATGTTGTCTCTTAACTATCTTTTTATTAACTGTAATGCTCTGTTCTTGCACTGATGACTACATTTAAATTAGAAGAAAATACTTTTGTTATCCCTTAACATGATAAATGGAAATAGTTCCAGGGGCAATAGTCTGGTATCCAGAAAACCTTCAGAAGTCAACCCCAGGGAATACAGAATGCACACTGACTGTGTGAGAAGAAAAAAGGTTTAGTTATGAAAGTGACCACAGCACTTCCTCTAGATCAGCTATTGTTGGTAGAAATTTAGAATTATAAATCATGTTTAGACTGGTTTGTACATGTACAAAATATCCTTTCTTGTTGATTTTCCCTGTAAATAATACCATAAAATACAAACCTCAGAATACAACTAGCTTTGATCTGTGTATATATAATTAGGCAAGTGTCTTAACTGTATTTAAATAGATAACTTCTAATGAGAAATTCTATAACCTAATTTAGGAAATATATATAGATTTTTATTTCAAATGTGGAAAAACAGAGCTCATATAAAAAGGAAGGCAGGAAAAATGGAAGGAAAGGAGGGAGGGAGGAAGGGAGGGATCGAGGAAGGAAGCAAGCAAGGAATGGAAAAAGAGGGCTCTAACTTTTAGTAGAATGCTGAAAGCTGACTGGTAATGTGCAGGGAGTACCAGAGTAGGAAAATGATCATTCTTTAGTCATCATAGTAAAGATTATATCAGGCATGAATTATCAATTGATGCTAATTCTAGAGGGACCTTGAAGTGTCTCACCATATAGTGCTTACTGGTTGCAAGGGGGGGAAATTATACAATACAGTAGGTTATATTTTAAAAGTGGGGGAAGGGCACCTGGTGGCTTTGTTGACTGAGTGTCCAACTCTTGGTTTTGGCTCTGATCATGATCTCAAGGTTCATGGGTTGGAGCCCTGCACTGGGCTCTGCCCTGGCAGAGCAGGGCCTTCTTGGGATTCATTCATTCTCATTCTCTCTCTCTCTCTCTCTCTCTCTCTCTCTTTCTCTCCCCCCCCCCCCGTCGGTCTTTCTGTGCCCCTCCCCCACTCTCTCTCATAATAAATAAATAAATAAATAAATAACAAAAAGGGAGGAGATGGTGGTGGTACTGTGCTCATCAAACGTGTAGTCAGTCATCAAAGATAAAGACAGGCAACAAAAATGTTCTAGATAAAGAGGCTAAAGAGACCTAACTCTTCAATGGAATACCTTATCCTAAGCTGGATCTTGCACTGGAGAAGTAAATGCTTTAGGACATTATTGTGTCAGCTGATACAACTGTATTAAGAATAATAGATTACATAAAATTATTGCATTGGTTAAAGTACTGAAGTCGACAACTGAACTGTAATTATGGACTAGAATATTTCTACTGGTAGATAATACCTCAACTAAACTACTAAGGAGTAAATACACATGATGTATGTTATAAATGCATGAATCTGGATAAAGGGTGTACTGGTATTCTTTGTACTATTTTCATTTTTACAACTTTTCCCTGTAAGTTTGAAATTATTTATAAATAAAATGTTAAAAGAATGTGTGGCAGGTGGACTGGCACTTTCAGTACCTTTTGCACATCTTTTTTATTCACTTAACACTCAAAGCATTTAATATGTGCTGTATGAATAACTTTATAACTAACCACTATTTAATTGTTAAGACTCACCTTTCAGATATGCACACTCTTTTTACAAATAAGGAAACAGAGGCAAAGAAAGGTTTACGTTTGGTTCCAAATCACAGATTTTATATCAACAGAGCTAAGATTCAAACCTAGAGAGTCTGAATCCAAAGTGCCTACTCTTATGGCAAGTTTTCAAAGTTTCATAGAGTGTCAAATTGGTGAAAATAGCCAAGGAAGCTCAGAGATTTTAATAAATGAAAATGACAATGAAGTTGTACAATCATCCCCACAGATGGGTTAGAGGATGCCTACTTTATAACAACTCTGGAAATTAAAACTCTACATATATACTTAACACTTTACTTTTCATGTAATCACACATTGTGGAAATCATTTTGAAAACCAACAAAAAATAGATGATGTTTCTTGCACCTACACATGGCATCATCTTTTTACTTCAAATTCAATTATTAAGAGATAAGACAGTAAATGTAGCTTTAAACATAAGAAAATAAATAATATTTAAAGTTGTAAGAACAGTAAGAATTCTATGAAATATTAAATGCTGAAAGTATTTTAAAATCCAACTCCATTACCATTTACGGTATCTCAAAGTGGGACATTTGTGAACACGAATGAGTAGCTTACCTATTACCAAAGGAGGAGAGCATTCTTACCATAGCACTTCACATAATAATATTTATTGGCTGAATTTATAAGAGAAGGGGTAAAATAAATTTCTTAGAGAGGTGTTCTTTCCCTCAGGTTTTGATATTTTTAATAGGCTTTGACCATAAAGATAATATCATTGCCTGATGATACCACTCAGTGTTATGAGTGTTAGATTTACTCTAGGAGAACATTTCACGCTCCATGGGTTTGCAGCAATGCTTTGTACCTGTAGGGTCTCTATGCTTTCATTCCACCATCATGCCAGCCAGAATAACAAGACTACTCTTCTCTATTCATCCCTTAAAAACAATTTTATCTCACTTCTTTGTCTAAAAGTTTTCCTATTTCAGACTCAAATGTTTTCATTCATTTAGCCATAAATGAATACCAACTTTAGTATGCCTTCTCATTACTTTGAACTGCTTATTGAAATCTTATTGTAGAAGCTGGATTTTTTTTACTAATTTTATCATTTCCAATTTTACTATATGTGCTACTGAAGAAAGCACACTAATTTTATCATTTCCAACCAAACTGATTATAATCTCCTTGAAACCAGAGACTATGTAAGATATCATTGTATTAACCATAATGCTTAATAGCCTCTGGATGAATCAGTTCAATATGTATTTACTGATTTTATTTTTGATTTTTCCTAAAGTTTCATAAACTGTCTTTAAACCTTGTTTGACAGTACTTGTGATTACTTAAGAGAAAGCAAACAGCATAAATCCTCTTCCTCTTCTCTCTGGTTAAAATATTGAATTTCTTAAAAATCCAGCTCAAAGGAAAGCTTCATAAAATTTTCGAGTCGTCCTGTGTCTTCTCCTGGTTAATCTGTTCACAGTTTGAATTTGAATCACAGATTTGTACTTAAAATGATAAGTAATAACAAACCAAAAACCTTATATAAAATATGGTCATGACATGGAAAAAATAAATTATAATATAAAACAACTAGAAAGGCATACATGAATACATTATTAGTAACAGCCTCAGAATGGAATACTGGGTGTTTTTTCTCTTGTTTCTCTTCCATGGCTTCCTCTCCCTCACCCCAATACATACATATACATTCCATAAAGAGCATATAAAACACCACTTTGACTTTAAGATTGTTGTTTGGGGCACCTGAGTGGCTCAGTCAGTTAAGCATCCAACTCTTGATTTTGGTTCAGGTCATTCATGATCTCACAGTTGGTGAGATCAAGCCCAGCGTCAGGCTCTGTACTGATAGGACAGAGCCTGGTTGGGATTCTCTCTCTCTTCCTCTCTCTGTACCCCTCCCTGCCCCCCCGCTCACACTTTCTCTCAAAAATAAATAAATGAAACATTTAAAAAACTATATTGTTTGTTTTATGTGTTCCAAATTTCCTTATGAGGTTTTTTAGGCCAGTATTTTCTACTTTTATTTCCCTGATGCAATTTCTAGCATTGTGTTTGGCTTACGGTACTGCTTTCAAGTATCGAGGCTGTCTTCACATTTTAAGCAGAGGAGGTTTCTTTGGCTTATGTATGTTTACACATGAATTAGACATAATTTATGCACATTCACACAAAATTATGGACACCCATAGGATATTTACCTTCTTCTCCTCTTGCCCCTCCTCTGGAAAAGAGTTGGCTTAACCAAAGCTGGGTCTACACGACTCTTCTGTGGGTTTTTTTTTAGTTCTGACAATCAGAAAAGTCTGTAAGGTAATCTCTCTTTATCTTCCTCCCACCCTCCCTCTCACCTCCTCTCTCTCGCCATTTTTTTCTCTTTCTCTAATAAAATTGCAAGATGTACAACTTGACAGCTCTTTGACACTCAGGTTCCATTTTCTCTAAAAAATTATCTGTAATATGAAAAAAAGAAAGGTGACACACAGAAGAAGGACAAGGAAGAGAATAAAGAAGAGAAGAGAAAACTAATCCTGTTATCACTGTAATACATTTGTAGTGATTCTTGTAAATAAACATATTTTGTAAGAATTTGTAATTAATGTAATAATTACTATAACAGCCATTTGTATGGCTGGAGTCCATATTTTCTTTTACCTGATCCTGACACCCAAATGCCTTCCTAATTCTCCTTAAGAAATTTTAAATGACTTGAATGTTGAACTTACAAACTACTGCAATTCACATATTTCTGAAATAACAACATTTTGCTAATTCTGGTATAACTCTGGGGATTTTTTTCTCCTCCACACACATAGCCCTGGGGACCATATGCCAGAGTTCTTCTATTTGGAGAATTCTCCTTTTGGTTAGTACCCATGCAGAATAACACAGGCAAAAATTCTAACTTTCAAGAAAGATGGAAATGACTGGCCCAGAACATCACTGTTGACAGAAATTCATGCACATGGGAAGTAGAAGTGCAATAGGAAGTAAAACATGGCATTTCTTCCTTGTAAAAAGGTTGACAAAATAAAACAAATGTCAGAAAACTATTACATCATAATTTTGATGGTTTTGTTTCATTTCTTCTCATGCATTTTATATGTGCTACTGCCTCAGAGAGCAATAAGTTTACATTCAAATATACTGAATTCTGTCACTCCACCAGCTCCAAGATGATAGACACATTTTGTAACCTTTCTACACTGCATCCATTCATTCAACAAATATTTGAATGCTTAATATATGCCAAGTACTTTTCGAGGTATAATGAATCAGAGACAAAAGATTCTGCAGTCATGGAATTTATAATGTGTAAAGGAGACAGACGATACACATAAGTTAATAAACCTAAGTTAGCGACAAATGTTTTCAATAAAAGAAAAGATAATAATGGGACAGAGGAGGGTGAGAAATGAGAATTTAAACCAGCCACGGGAGACATCTCTGAGCTGAGGCAAGAATGGTGAAATGGAATCAGCCATCCGAAGATCTGGGGGTGATGCTTTCCTAAAAAGTAAACAGTTAGTACAAAGGGCCTAACACAGGATATGACCAACAGCTGGTCAAGAAAAAGAAAGGAAATCAGCACTGCTGGAACAAAATGAGTAGCAGAATCTAAGTGGTATGAAATTAGATGGGAAAGGTAGACAGGACAAGATAAGGAGTAACAGAGTAGACGATGATTTACACATTGCATTTCATTCTAACAGCAATGGGCACTGCGGGTTTGGAGAAGGTTGACAATAGGCTCTACGGAATACCTTCCAAAGGTGGTGAAGGAATAGATTACGGAGGGCTTATAAAAGGATAATAATAGTTTATAGCAGCATTATCAACAAAGCCAAATTATGAAAAGAGCCCAAATGTCCACCCACTGATGAATGGATAAAGAAGCCATGGTAAGAGGAATTAAGATGGAGCAGCAGGAGGAGGACCCTAAGCTTGCCTGGTCTCATGAACACAGCTAGATAGATATCAAATAATTCTGAACATCCAGGAAATTCATCTGAGGACTGAAAGAACAAACTGCATAACTGCACACATTGAGGAAGGTAGGAGGGGCAGACACATGATTGGGGGGAGAAAAGAGTTGCTGGTGCTATGAATGGGCGGGAGCACTGATCAGGGAAGGAGGAGTGAGAGAGAGAGAGAGAGAGAGAGAGCGCAAAGTGCAGGGCATTGCACAAGAAAAACACTTCCCCAAAACCACAGATGAGGAAAAGGAGAGGGGCTGATTATTGCGAGTTTTAACAAGCAGCAGAGCCCAAAGTCTGAAGTTTTAGAAGTCCCACCATCGCCAGGTCCACCTGGTGCCTGGTGGGCATAGAGGTGCTGCTGTGGAGAAGGAAGGCAGAGGCTTGGAAGCGGACAGTGTGGTCTGAAGATCCCCTGAGTCACACTGGGAGAGACAATTCCCCTTCTTGGAGTACATTTGGGAGGAGGCACTGCCTTTCTGAGGATAAAAGATCCCCGGTGGGAGAAACTCAGCTGCCCTGTTGATCAGCATACAAGCAGAGATGCCTGCTGAGGACAGCTAACCTGGACACCTGCTTTTTGCTGTGCTTTGCCATAAACTCCAAGCCCCAGTTAGGACAACTGTCCTTCTTGCACAAACCAGCACCAGCCACAGCATGGTGAGACTCTCCCCCAGAGGATCAGCATGGGTCCATCCTGGACCAGGTCCCTAAAATTTGGAGTTTTGAAACCCAGCTGGCATGCTTGAGATACAACACAGGAGCACTACGTCGCCAAGTGGGCAGAGGGCTCCGACACTGGGTGAATGCAGGTACCTGAGGAATGCCTGGAGAAATGAGAGGAGATTGTTCGCTCTTCTGTGAGGGCTTCCTGAACAGAGGCAGGCATGAACTCCCTTCCTCGGGGAAGAGAGAGCCGGCTGATACCGTTTTTACCTGTGCCTATCAGCATGGACAGACTTCAGTAAGGAGCACAGCACCCACAGTGGAGGACTGAGTAGCTTAAATGAAATCCTGACCCCCTGCACTCTGCAGGTGCTTCAGAAGTAGGTCAAGTGTACCTGAGAGTCAGAGTAGCAGCAGGCCCCTCTCCCAGATGACCAGCACAAACCCTCTACTAGCACCAAGTCCACTGACCATAGAGTGTTGCAAAGCTTCAGCTCCAGGGGATATAGGATATAGCCTCTTTTAACATGCAGACCAAAACACATCTACTTAAAACTCACCACACAGTGGCCAAGGTGCAAACACCACCCCACTGCAGACAAGGAGATACTCTGCAGAGGATGGACCTGAGGGAAAGAGCAGTCAAAATACAACAGCAGACCGAACACAGCATACACCAGAAATACTTCCTGAAGCACCAGGCCCTGGACAGTATACAACCTCTTCTTAATATAGCTATTACTATCAGGAGCACAAAACAACAGGCTTTTCTACCACAGAGAAGATAGAGACCTAGACAAAATGTGAGAACAGAGGAATTCATCCCAAAAGAAAGAAGAGGAAGAGATCATAGACAGGGATCTAAGCAAAACTGATATAGTAATATGCCTGAACCAGAATTTAAGACAACAATCATAAGGATAGTAGCTAGGCTTGAGAAAAGCATAGAAGACACTAGGAAATTTCTCACCACAGAGATAAAAGACCTAAAAACTAGTCAGGCCAAAATGAAAAATACTATAACCAAGATGCAAAACCAAGTGGTTGTAATGACCACAAGGATGGAAGAAACACAGAAATGAGTAAGTGATACAGAAGAAAAATTATGGAACATAATGAAGCTGAAGAGGGAAAGAAATATATTGGATCATGAATGTAGACTTAGGGAACTCACCGACTCCATAAAGCATAATAACATTGGAATCCTCAGAGTCCCAGAAGAAGAAGAGAGGGGAGACAGGGGCAGAAGATTTATCTGAGCAAATTAAAGCTGAAAACTTCCCTAACCTGGAGAAGGAAACAGACATCCAAAGCCAGGAAGCATAGAGAACTCCCCTAAAATTAGCAACAGCAGGGCAACACCAAGAAATATTGTAGTAAAATTTGCAAAATACAGCAATAAGGGAAGAATCCTAAAAATAGCAAGGGAAAACAAATCCCTAATCTACAAAGAAAGACAAATAAGGTTTGCAGCAGATCTGTCCACAGTAACTTGACAGGCCAGAAGGGAGTGGCATGATATATTCAATGTGCTGAATAGGAAAAACATGCAGCCAAGAATAGTTTATCCAGCAAGGCTGTATTCAGAATAGAAGGAAAGATAAAGAGTTTCCCAGACAAACCAAAACTAAAGGAGTTCATGACTACTAAGCAAGCCCTGCAAGAAATATTAAAGGGGACTCTTTGAGTGAGAGAGAAAGACCAATAGTAACAAAGACCAGAAAGGAACAGGAGAAAAATCTTCAGAAACACTGACTTTATAGGTAATACAATGGTAGTAAATGCATACCTATCAATAATCACTCCAAATGTAAATGGACTAAATGCTCCAATCAAAAGACACAGGGTATCAGAATGTATAAAAAAAAAAAAAAAAAAAAAAAAAAAAAAAACAAGACCCAACTATATGCTGCCTACAAGAGACTCATTTTAGACCTAAAGACACCTGCAGATTGAAAGTGAGGGGATGGAGAATGATTTATCATGCTAATGGATGTCAAAAGAAAGCCAGAGTAGCATATTTATATCAGATAAAATAAACTTTAAACCAAAGACTGGAACAAGGGATGAAGAAGGGCATTATATCATAATAAAGGGGTCCATCCAACAAGATCTAACAATTATAAATATTTATGCCCCCAACTTGGAAGACCCAAATATATAAATCAATTAATAACAAACATAAAGAAACACATTAATAGCACTACAGTAATAGTAGGGGACTTTCACACCCTACTTACAGCCATGGACAGATTATCTAAGTAGAAAATCAACAAGGAAACAATAGCTTTGAATGACACACTGGACCAGATGGGCTTAAGAGATATACTCAGAACATTTCATCCTAAAGCAGCATACATTCTTTTCGTGTGCACATGGAACATTCTCCAGAATACATCACATACTGGGTCACAAATCAGGTCTCAATAAGTATAAAAAGACTGAGATCATACCATGCATATTTTCTAATCAAGTTTGCTATGAAGTCAGTCATCAGAAAAAGTTTGGAAAGACCACAAATACATAGAGATTAAGGAACATCCTACTAAGGAGTGAATGTGTTAACCAGGGAATTAAAGAAGAAATAAAGAAATACATGGAAACAAATGAAGATGAAAACACAACAGTCCAAAACTTTTGGGATGCAGCAAAGTGGTACAAAAAGCCTAAGATCATACCATGCATATTTTCAGACCACAATGCTATGAACTTGAAGTCAACCACAAGAAAAAATTCGTAAAGACTACAAATACATGGAGGTTAAAAAACATTCTACTAAAGAAGGAATGGGTTAACCAGGAAATTAAAGATGAAATTAAAAAATACATGGAAGCAAATGAAAATGAAAATGCAACAGTCCAAAAACATTTGGGATAGAGCAAAAGAAGTCATAAGGGGGAAATACGTAGCACCAAGAACCACCAAGAAGCAGAAAAGTCTGATCAAGAAGCAAGGCCTACATCAAGAAGCAAGAAAAATCTTAACGACACAACATAACCTTACACCTAAAGGAGCTGGAAAAGGAGCAGTAAATAAAGCCAAAAGCCAGGGGTACCTAGGTGGCTCAGTCAGTTAAGTGTCCAACTCTTGGTATCTCACAATTCATGAGTTCCAGCCCTGTGTCAAGCTCTGCACTGACAATGCAGAGCCTGCATGGGATTCTCTCTTTCCCTCTAACTGTTTCTCTCTCTCTCTCTCTCTCTCTCAAATAAATATAAACTTAAAAGGAAAAATGCCAGCAGAAAAAGAGAAATAATAAAGATTAGAGCAGAAATAAATGATATATAAACAGAAACAAAACAGTAGAAGAGATCAATGAAACTAGGAGCTGATTCTTTGAAAGAATTAATAAAATTGATAACCCCTCAGCCAGATTTATCAAAAAGAAAAGGATTCAAATAAATAAAATCACAAATGAAAGAGGAGAGACCACAATCAACACCACAGAAATACAAACAATCATGATTATGCAAAATTAAATGCCAACCAATTGGGCAATCTGGAAGAAATGGATAAATTCCTAAAAACATATAAAATTTGAAAATTGAAACAGGAAGAAATAGAGAATTTGAACAGACCCATGACTAGCAAGGAAATCAAATCAGTAATCAAAAATCTCCCAACAAACAAAAGTCTAGGCCCAGATGGCTTCCCAGAGGAATTCTACCAAACATTTAAAGAAGAGTTAATACTTATTCTTCTGAAACTGTTCTAAAAAATAGAGATGGAAGGAAATTTTCCAAACTCATTCTATAAGGCCAGTATTACCCTGATTCCAAAACCAGAAAAAGACTCCACTAAAAAGGAGAAATATCCCTAATGAACATGGATGCAAAAATTCTCAACAAGATACAAGCAAATAGAATTCAACAGTACCTTAAAAAATTATTCACCACATTCCAGTGGGATTTATTCCTGGGATACAGGGATGGTTCAATGTTTGCAAATCAATCAATGTGATGCATCATATTAATAAAAGAAAGGATAAGTACCATATGATCCTCTCAATAGATGCAGAAAAAGCATTGACAAAATACAGCATCCATTCTTGATAAAAACCCTTAACAAAGTAGGGATAGAGGGAACATACCTCAACATCATGAAGGCCATATACAAAAGACCCACAGCTAATATTATCCTCAGTGGGGAAAAACTGAGAGCTTTTCCTCTGAAGTCATGAACAACACAGGGATGTCCACTCTCACCATTGTTATTTAACACAGTACTGGAATCGCTAGCTTCATCAATCAGACAACCAAAAGAAATAAAAGGCATCCAAATTGGCAAGGAAGAAGTCAAACTTTCACTCTTTGCAGATGGCATGATATTCTCTGTAGAAAACCCAAAAGACTCCAAAAATTGCTATAACTGATCCAGGAATTCAGCAATGTTGCAGGATACAAAATCAACCTAAAGAAATCTGTTGCATTTCTATACACCAATAATGAAGAAGCAGAAAGAGAAATCAAGGAATTGATCCCATTTACAATTGCACCAAAAACCATAAGATACCTAGGAATAAACCTAACCAAGAGGGAAATGATCTGTACAAAAAATTGAAGAGGACACAAAGAAACAGGAGAACATTCCATGCTCATGGACTGGAAGAACAAAAATTGTTAAAATGTCGATACTAACCAAAGAAATCTACACATTTAATGCAATTCTTATCAGAATACCACCAACATTTTTCACAGAGCTAGAACACACAATCCTAAAATTTGTATGGAACCACAAAAGACCCCTAATAGCCAAAACACCCTTGATAAAGAAAAGCAAAGTGGGAGGCATCACAATTCCGGGCTGCAAGCTATATTACAAAGCTGTAGTCATCAAGACAGTATGGTACTGGCACAAAAACAGACACATAGATCAATGGCACAGAATAGAAAACTCAGAAATGGACCCACAACTATGTGGTCTACTAATCTTCGACAAAGCAGGAAAGAATATCCAATGGATTCTGCACAGCAAAGGAAACAATCAACAAAACTAAAATCAACATACAGAATGGGAGAAGTTATTTGCAAATGACATATCTGATAAAGGGTTAATATCCCCAATCTACAAAGAATTCATGAAACTTGGGGCACCTGGGTGGCTCAGTCAGTTGAGCATCCAACTTCAGCTCAGGTCATATCTCACAGTTTGTGAGTTAGAACCCCGTGTCTGGCTCTGTGCTAACAGCTTGGAGCCTAGAGCCTGCTTCAGATTCTGTGCCTCCCTCTCTCTCTGCCCTTCCACTGCCCGTGGTTGGTCTCTCTCTCTCTCTCTCTCTCAAAAATAAATAAACATTTTTTAAAAATTAAAAAAAAGAACTTTTGAAACTCAACACCCAAAAAACAAATAATACAGTTATGAATTGGGCAGAAGCCATGAATAGACATTTTTCCAAAGAAGACATATAGATGGCCAACAGACCCATGAAAAGATGATCAACATCACTTATTATCAGGGAAATACAAATCAAAACCACAGTAAGATACCACCTCACACCTGTCAAAATGGCTAAAATTAACAACTTAGTAAACAACAGACGTTGGAAAGGATGTGGAGGAAGAGGAACCCTCTTACACTATTGATGGAAATGCAAACTGGTGCAGTCCCTCTGGCAAACATTATGAAGGTTCCTCAAAAAAGTTAAAAATAGAACTACTCTACAACCCAGGAATAACACTACTAGGTATTTACCCAAAGAATACAAAAATACTGATTCCAAGGGGCACATGCACCCTGATGTTTATAGCAACATTACCAACAATAGCCAAATTATGGAAAGATCCCAAATGTTCATCCACTGATGAATGGATAAAGAAGATATATATACACACATATATATAAACACACACACATATACACAATGGAATACTAGTCAGTTGTCAAAAAGAATGAAATCTTGCCATTTCAAGGACAAGAATGGAGCTAGAGTGTATTATGCTAAGTGAAATGAGTTAGTCTGAGAAAGACAAATATGATATGATTTTACTCATTTGTATAATTTAAGAAATAAAATCGATGACCATAGGGGAAGGGAAAAGAAAAAAGAAAGAGAGAGGGAAGTAAATCATAAAGCCAATTTTATAGAGAACAAAATGATGGTTACCAAGAGAAGGTGTGCTGGCCGGTATGGAGGGAGGTAAATGGGTGATGGATATTATGGAGGGCGCTTATTGTGAAGAGCACTGGGTGTTTTATGTAAGTAATAAATTACTAAATTCTACTCCCGAAACTAATATTACACTATATGTTAACTAACTTAAGTTTAAATAAAAACTTGAAACAAAGAAAAAAATACTGGAACAAAAATATGAAAAAAATAATAAAATGATAATAATAATACTATAAGAAAGTTATTTTTAAATTAAAGATGTATGCAAAGTGCTAATAAAGTATGTGGCATATTATAAGTCCTAAATAAATGTCAGTGATAATTTAGTAATGCTTTTCCCCCATGGATCCTAAAATCTGGGTAATGAGTCAAAACTGAATCCTGAGACTCAAACAAAGGCGTAAACTTCAATTAAGGCCATGTGTACATGTAATCACTGCGTATGGTGGCACTTTATAAAATGAGAAAAATTAGACAGTTTCCAGTTGACAAGTGGATCTTCTAAAAGTTCTCTCATATCCCCCTAATTGGAAATGTAGGGCACATATTTCTCAGAAGAAAATGAATGTCAGTTATTTTCCCAGAGTAGCCAAGAGAGTTCTTTTCTAATCTATAATGTGTTAATAATATTAGTCTACAGTTTGGGTGTGAACATCAGAGGTCAATATGGTATATAAGAGAAAATATAAACAACTGCTACCATTGGCTGGATGTTAAATGTACCGAGATAATTCTAAGCCCATTGCAACATCATAAAGTAGCTACTATTGGTGTCTCCATCTTACAGATGAAACACTGAGAACCTCAGGTTAACAACAAGCCCAGGCTGTCAGTTGTATGCAGAACAGGAAGTCAAATCCTGGAAGTTCAAACCAAGCTTGCTTTCTTTTAAACCCTCTTAACAACCATGCAATACTGTACTTACTCTTACTCCTCATGCTTTAAATAAAATCCTATAGAAATTTTAATGTGAAATCTGTGAATTTGCCTGTGAATCTTGATGAAGTTCTTTTTGGAACTTATTAGTAAGTACCTCTTGGTGCTTCATCTCATAATACAGGGTATCCTTCTAAAATGTCCCAGGTAAAACCATCCTACGCACTTTCACAGGACATGGTAAGTTGGGAAACTGAATCTTTAATAAAATTCTGCACTGAAAAAAATTGAAAAACCCAAACAAAAATCTTCAACTCAGGGCTAAGGAAGAATTTTAGACTTTAAGCAGCAACTACAAGGGTCACCTCTGCCCAGATACCTGACTCAGGCTAGGTAATCCCAGGAAAACTTGTCACCTGTTACTGTTTGGCCCAGTTTCTTACCTGCATCTATTTTTGAAGAATTTAAGTAATTTTTTTTTTCTCAAAAACTGCCAGTGGGGCAGCAATGATAATCTAGTAGTCAGGGTCAGGGGACCAAAGGAATCATTTCTGTGCATTCAGGATGCAGAAGAGGAGATGGATTTAAGGAAGTGGAATAGAGAAACAGAGGATTTTGGATTTATATAAACTGTCCCACTTTGGGCTAGGTATCAATGCTTTTTAATCTTCAGTTTCCCCAAATGAAGCTTAAAAAGTATCTACCTGATAAGGTCATTGTGCAGATGAATAAGAAGGTAGTGGGGCAAGGGAAGCAACAGTAGCTATTTCACTAAGTGCCTCCTGTATGTTGTGAACTTTATCAGTGCATCACATGGATTTACTGCCAAAACTACCATAAAGTGTTAGGTCAAATACCATTTCCACCTTACAGAAGAGAAAAGGAGGTATGTGGAATAACAACTTTTTCTAAAGCAACATACTGTGTTAAGTGCTGTCACTGGGATTGGAACACTGGCACCTAGATCCTCAATCCCAAACTTAATCACAAAGTTCAGCATTCTCCTGGATATACAGTAAGCAATAAAATGTCACTACTATGATTACTATTGCCATCTCAATTATCAACCCTATTATTGAGTTGTTAGATGGATTTAAGGAAATGTAAAGCACCAGAACACTGACTGGCATACAACCCATGTTTTATAACCAATGCTAATTGCCTTCTCCATTCTACAAGTCGTGTATTATATTTTGGATTTATTAAAACTATCAAAGATGAGAATATATGAAACTCTGAAAGTGGATTAATTTTACAATGTTGTGAGGTAATTAACCCTCCTACAATAGACATCTGAATCATTTATTACTAATTCTTATTTTTCTTTTAATAACTCAGAGTTATTTTGAAAAACCACTGTGACTATTAAGTTACTGTCACAAAACCTTCAGGCAGTTTACCTTCTTCTGCCCTTGGCATATTTCCTCCATGGAGTAAGAGCAGGTCCCCATTTTGCTTGCTTATGATTTGAACAGGTAACTTCAGCCATTTATTGCTTATTTCCCTCTTTTCCTGACGTACTTCAAGAGTTTATAAACCTCTCACTCACCTGGTCTCTAACAAGTGTTTTGGTTTGGTTTGGTTTGGTTTGGTTTTTTTAAACACAAAAACCGTGGAGCAAGCATCTTGTTTTTATCCCAGAAGCATAAACTCACACCTACCTCCTAGTCTTTATTTGCCTAATCACAAGAAACATTGTTGCCCTGCAATCCCTGGGATGACCTGGGTTGGCCTCAAGCCTGAAACAGGTTTAACTAGTTAGCAATTCATGGAAATGGGTAGTGTTCCCACTGGCGCCCCCTGGCAGGTAGGTCCAGTTCTGCCCATGTTCCCATCAGGGTGACCTCTCAGTAAGACAGCACTCTGAAGAGTGCCCAGTTGTAGTGCAGAAATGAATCTCAGGTGTTATGTGCAGAGCCTTCATCTTGCAGAGGAGAAAATGAGGAATAAGGAAATGTATCCCTTCTCAAGGTCCCAGTAAACCGAAGCACAGCCCAGGAGCAAAAACAATCTTGTGTTCTACCAGACGAAGAAGGGAAAATGGATGCATTTCGATAGACAAAGAATAATGCCTAGTAAAAGTATTAACTCACAGCATGATAGAGTTTTCAAGAATACTTTTCTGATTCTAAAAGAAATAAAAGCCATTGTAGACAATCTGGGAATTACTAAAAATATAATAAAAATAATCATAGATAATTCCAGAATTCAGAGAGAACATGTTCCAATATTTATGTCAGGATCATATGATTACAAAGTCTAATTTTCAAAGTAGCTCTAGTGGTCAATATTATACAGAATATAATTTGTTACTTGTCCGTGTGCATACTGTTCAGCTGCTGTCCAAAAGGCCTCGCGCAGAATCTAGGCTTCACTGTCAGTAAGGTTGAGGTTCAAGCTGAGCTTGGCTACACTCTAGCTGCATGGACCTTGGCTCCATTATCAGTAAGATGCAAACACTATGTATTCAATAAAGCTCTGTTTGAGGCTCAAATGAAATAAAATGAGCCTTAATCTTATAAAATTTCAGACTTAACATACAATGTGCTCATAGATCAAAGGAAGGAATAACCTCATCAAATATGATTCTTGGTCCCTTTAACAAAATCTGATTACCAGAGAAGTGTGAGTTAAACTTTGTGTTGTAGATTGAATGGAACACAGTGGCACCCATCTTTAACGCTTCCCATACCACACGACTTGTGTGTCACCCCCTCAGTGCTTCAAAGAAAATAAAAATTCCACACTATTCTCAAGCAGTTAACCACACAGTCCTTGATTTCTGCTTCTCTTTTCCTGTCCAAAGAAAAGCCATCTGGCCTTTTTACCTGAAATGCCCAGTGACCTCTTTTAAGACTGATACTTGTAGATGAACGTATCAGCCTTTGAAGCAGTATTCTATGGGAAAATCACTTTACTAACAGATTTGATCTCTTTGTGATGGGTTTAACCAAAAACTGATTATGGAACAGTTCTCTTCAAGTTTTAGGTCTAACCATTTCCATTTCTATTGCTTCATCACCTTTATTCTAATTGTAGTAGTAAACATAACACCTAAATAAATTTTTATGAACGAGGCAAAACTAAAAAGATTTTTTTATTTTAAAAAAAGTAATTAGTAACAATTCATAACAGCTAGTATAGTCTTTGTTTTCCAGTATCCCTTTTCAAGAAATTTATTTACTTTTCTCCTCCTGAAATGTAGTCACTAGAAATACATCTAATTCTAGACTACTAAATAGATTTACTTGTTTTTATTAATCCATAACGATAGCTTTTAGTGTGAAAAATAGAAGGGATTCTAAATAAATGTGCTAAAATTATTTAAGAAGTGGTGTTTAAAGAGATTTGAGCAAATACAATAATTTTACTCTTTACTTAAGATCTAGAATTCCTCCTTTTTACCAAAGGATAAATATTCAACTCATTAGGGCACCACTTTCTTTATGATTTTGTCCTGTAAATTTTTCTAGTCTCAACTGTTCCATGTGTGCCCAATGCTTCAACTCCACAGAACTACTAACCAGTGTTGAGCTCAAAGTCAGAATTAGCAACATCATTGGTAGTGTTTTTCATAACAGAAGTCACCGGTCTTAGTGAGTTGAAGTAACTCCCATTTTATAGTATAAGAAATGTATTATTACTTGCTAAAATTATACCAAAACTCATTATATGCAATGACTTAAAACTAAAGAGATGTATGTATGTTCTTCACAATTCTACTAATATGGTATAAAAATAAGGAGACATCTGAATAGGAGACAAATGAACCATTTTCCATGAGTGGCAGAGTTAGCCAGCAAGTGTTCTTAAAGCAGAAAGCAAGCAATGTCTTTCATTACCACTCAATGTAAATCAAATTAAATGGTAAGAAATAATTTTTAAAATCATATATTTCCATCTGGTCCACAGGCAATCAGGTGAAAATATATTAATTTTTGGAATTTATTCATTTTAATTCAATAAATACTAATGCTAAGCTCAAGACCACTATCTTGTATTTGGGGATACTATATAGCCCTTTGGACACTGGATGATATTCTGAAAACACTTATGTAGCAAAGAGATTCTTCTCTACCCAAGTCCACATAAATAGCTGTTGAAAGCCACAGGCACATACTAGGTGTTTTACATTTGAAGTTTTGATATATTTATTCAAAAACTGAAAAAATTAAACTTCTTTACATTTTTTTGTTTATTCTATCAAGAAGTGGCAAGATGTATACCCAGTATTTAGATACAAATATCTGAATAGTTCTGGAAATACAACACTCTTTTAGTACAAGACATCAGATATGAGGACTCAGGGGTGCACTGTGCATTTCTAGCACTTGCTCGTTATCGATTACATCATAAAAGTAATTCCAGTTTTGTTACAACCAGGTAAATTAACGTTCGGGGAAATTACATTATAACACATCTGTCAGCCGTACCATTTGAAGTTATGTCACAGTGTTAATCTATCACTATCAGCAAAATCAAGCATGTTATATTAATTTTAACTTTTAAATAATAAAAGTAGAAATAAAGTTAAAACCTAAGTTCTTGATATATAGCTTTTAAGAAAACTCACTGAAATTCATTAAACCTCATTGGAATCTAATCTAATACACTATGTGAAATTCTAAAATTCTAATTTCATGGAGTTGAGAAGCTTCCTTTTAGCCAGAATTGTTTTATCACCTTTGTGAATTAGCATCTAGAGCAGTGCTTGAATCATGGTTATACTCAATAAATATCTGCTAAGTTAAATTATTAGAATATGTTTAATATACAAAAGTATATATATATATATATATATATATATATATATATATATATATATACATATGCATACCCCTGTTAAAATGAACAAACCTTAGTAGGGGGAAAAAGCCACAAATATATAGAAAATATATTTAGAATATTCTCTGGAGAGAAAATGTTCTCTAAAATCAAATATACATAAAACAGGTGCCTTAGTCAGCTTTACTGTGTCACACTGACATTATATCATGCCCGCCTTTAAAACTTTCAGGCAAGCAAACAAAAAGCAAGAGATCAAAGTTTGACTATGAGTATAAACACAAAAATTATATGAAACAAACCTGATATTCAGACACTGCCATTCACTATATCTGCCAAGAAAATTCAAAGAAAGAGCTCATTAGTAACTTAGAATTTTATATTTGCATTTTCTACCTGCATTTTATATTTGCATTTTCTATTCTGCATTTTCTATCAATTGTAGTAAGTATATTTTGTTCAACCTAATTTTAAAAAGCACACCCAGTGGTACAAAATTTCCATAGTAAAACTATTGCATTTACTTTCTAGTGTAATTTTATAAATTATTCTTTTAAATGCATAATTCAGCATAAGACATGGAATGTTTTTCATGCTTAAAGACCCAACTTCTTTTTTAGGTATTTCAAGGATCAAGAAGGATCCTCAGTTGTAATAACAACTCATTTTTTTCCATTACACACATCATCAACTACATTATTTTGTTTAAGTTTATTTATTTTCAGAGAAAAAGCATGCACAAGCAGGGGAGGGGCAGAGAGAGGGGAAGAGAGAGAATCCCAAGCAGGCTCCACTCTATCAGTGCAGAGCTTGAGGCAGGGCTCGATCTTATGAACCATGAGATCATGACCTGAACCAAAATCAAGAGTCAGATGCGCTGGCTTGAGCCACCAAGCGCCCCTCAACTGTACTATTTTTAATTTTTTTTTTTTATTTAGACGGAAAGAGAGTGTGCAAGTGGGTGAGGGGGAGAGAGAGGGAGAGAGAGAGAGAGAGACCCAAGTAGGCCCCCCCACTGCCAGTGCACAGCCCAATACGGGGCTGTAACTTACCATGAGATCACGACCTGAGCCAAAGTCAGATGCTGAACTGACTGAGCCACCCAGGCACCCCTAAATATGTTTTTTAAATAAAAGTTGCTGCATACTGTCTCAACCAAATATTATTCACACAAGATTAAGGTCCACTGCAGTGAAAACACCACATTATTTCTGTTTAGCAGAGTGATTCGTAATTCCATCTGGAATAATTATACCAATTGTTTTCATATTCTACTATTTTAAAATATTACTGGATCATTCACACCACTGTAAACACACACATATTTTTTTCAACTATACTCCATAACACATAAATTTGAGAATCTCTTTACCAGTTATGTAACTATTGTTTCTTTTACTGATGAAACGGGACTTCTTTAAATAATAACATCTAGCTATTAGGTTCTCCTGATTACCACTTCATATTCAATAATTTCAAAAATGTGCACCAACCCTTAGGTAAAATGACTTCTATTCATTGGTTTTATATCTATGCCTACAGAGTAATATTTACAACTAATTCATGCACTAAGTTGAGTTGCTCACAATTGAATAAATTGGAAATTGCTTTAATTTCAGAATTAAAATCTGAGCCCTCAGGATGAAAACCATAGGACATCACGGTTCTTCCTATTAACAAATAAAAACCAGGGAAGATTTTTTCTCAAAAAGTAGTCAAGGGGTGCCTGGGTGGCTCAGTCAGTTAAGCATCCGACTTCGGCTCAGGTAGTGATCTCACAGTTCGTGAGTTCGGGCCCCATGTCAGGCTCTGTGCTGGCAGCTCAGAGCCTGGAGGCTGCTTCAGATTCTGTGTCTCCCTCTCTCTCTGCTACTCCCCCACTCATGTTCTCTCTCTCTCTCTCTTTCTCTCTCTCTCTCTCTCTCAAAAATAAATAAACTTAAAAAAAATTTTTTTTAAAGTACAGCCAAATACATACTTACATACATAATGCAATCAGAAAACAACAACAATATACTATTTCTCATTTAAAGTAAATCTGACTTAATATGACAACTCACTTGATATCCAACCAAAGAAATGAAAAGATATTGGGGCGCCTGGGTGGCTCAGTAGGTTAAGCTTCTGACTTCAGCTCAGGTCATAATCTCACAGTTTATGAGTTGGAGCCCGCATCAGGCTCTGTGCTGATGGCTTGGAGCCTGGAGCCTGCATTGGATTCTGTGTCTCCGTCTCTATCTGCCCCTCCCCGCTTGCACTCTGTCTTTTTCTCAAAAATAAATAAACATTTTTTTAAAAATTTAAAGAAATGAAAAGATATTAACAATACATACTCTATTAATCAGGTAATTTAAAAAATCATTGAATATAAGAAGTGATTAAGTCACTGAACCTTTTGAAAAAAAATATTAGTTGGTAACTTGACTATGTTTCCTTTATTTCCCATATTTTAATGCCAGTTTTAAAAATAATAATTAACAGTGTTTCAGGGACCTGCTGTCTTTGTAGGGACATGTCATGGCAAAAATCCTCATTTTTCATTCCCATCAACAAAAACACTAAGATCCAAAGAAATAGCTCCCTATTTCTTTGACTCCATGCACTCTAATGTAGTCGTTATATTCATTTCAGAAGAAAGACAGTTTATTTGTTCACATAATGACCCTCAAATTCAACATCGTGGCTCTTTGAAGCTATACTTAAGGTGTGACACCACAAAAGATCACAGGTTGGCTCTTCCCTTTTCCTTTGCTGTCATCTCCATCCTTTCATATTCCTACAGAACTTTTTGCAAGAACTCACACAGAACTGTGAACAGTTTTAAGTTACCTTACTCTCACTGTGAAATGTGAGAGTGGATTGGCTTTGCAGTGACTGAGATCATTATAGTAGAAGTTTATAACCACATATAACCGGCCATCTTGCCTTTTCCTTTTTTTTTTTTTTATAACATATATTTTTAGTTCATTATTTCCTTTATCATCCAATTTACTGAACCTATCTTTTTCCTATTCCTTATTAGAAAAACTGAATGTTTAAGCTGAAAAGGAGCTAAAGTGGCATTCACGGTGTACGGTCTTTCCAGAAATCCCACAAATACAATTTCTCATGACTGACAACTGAATAGGGAGTGTTTTAGGTCCCTGCTCCTACTCATGAATCAGACAATTCCAACTACCTAATATGAAAATAAATTCTAAACACAATAGATCCAGAGTATAATAATAGGAAATTTGAACTTTAGCTAGTATCAGTAGAGAAGGATTTTTTTTTTGAGAGAAAGAAAGAAAGAAAGAGAGAGAGAGAGAGAGAGAGAGAAAGAGAAAGCATGCATGCACATGGGAGCACAGGACATGCAGAGGGAGAGAGAGAATCTTTTAAGCAGGCTCCACGCCCAGCGTGGAGCCCAATGTGGGGCTCAATCTACAGCTGTGAGATCATGACTTGAGCCAAAATCAAGGGTCAGACACTCAATCAACTAGCCACCCAGGAGCTCCATGAGAAGGGTATTTTTAAATGAGGTCGGGTTCACAAACTATCAGAGAACTAGTCATCCAAAAGTTTAACCTGAAATATTGTTAAGTAAAACTAAGAGAGACAATAGGCATCCCTCCAAGTATATGTGGCACAATATATACAAAAACATTATTTAGAGAGAAAATGAACTTAACAGATCTTGCCCATACAATAAGTCATCAAGTGATACGAGGTAAGGATAAAACAAACCACTGAAAAAGCGGTCTCCGGCACGCCACCTGAGCTGAATGAACAGCTGTCTCCTCCCAACTACAAGTCAATTTAAGCTTGCCCGCCTTGATGGGCAGAAATGCCAGGACTACTGTAATGTGTGTGTGCAAGTGTGTATATGCACATACCTACCCCAATGTCATCCATGCATGTATGTACATGTGTTTATGTGTGTGTATTTTTGAGACCTATCATTAGCAGTGAAATTAAATAGACTCCTCTAGATTTAACGCATCAAAAAGGATCCAAAAGTATAGGATTTTTTTTAATAAGAAAGTTAATTGAGGAAGGATTGAGAAAATGAATTGCCCAAATGCTATATTTTCAATTACATTTAGTTTAACCAACCTGAACGTCTATAAATATTACAATAGTCAAACGAGAGACCTTGTGACTGTTCACAAAAATTCTTTTCTTATTTTCTTTCTCGATTAGGAGTATCTTCTATTCACCTGTTCACTGCAGGCTTTCAGTTCCCAGCAGCAAATGGAAAGGCAAAGGGTGGCAATGGGCCTTTTGAAACCAAAAGAAAAGACTGTCACTCCCAAACTACCAGCTATTTCCCTTTTGAATACAAACATACTATTTGAAGTAATTTAGCTTTTTCTAAAGGCACCTTGTATAACCTTGCAAGTGGTAATTTGTAATGTGGCAGGCTGTTATCAGGCAGCTACAATATTTTGCCTTGGTTCAATAAAGAGCAGCATTATCCTAAAGTTCATTCATATAGAAATGTTTCAGAAGAGGTACTCTCCAAACCTAGTTCATGTTTATCAATGTGCTGTTTGCAAGGGCAGGAGGAGGTTGGGTAGACAACCATCTTCCCCCCTATTTAGTTGACTCTTTTCTAACTCACAAGGGATTCTTTCATGCTTTGTCTGTCTGATATAGACACAAAAATGGATTAAATAACAACCTATTGCATTATAGCATCCTTTGCATTGCAATGTCTATGCTTGCCTAACTCCCCTCATCCATTCAACTTCAAGGCACACCTGCAGAACTTCTAGCAGCCAGGCCCTATGCATTTCCTGCCTGAGGGCTCTCCCTGGCTGTCAGAGCCTGCTTTTTGCCCCCAAGTGACAAGCAAATTAATGCTCCCTAGGAACTGCTTTCAACCAATAGCTAATAGGATTTGGCGTAAATACTCTAGCTCCCTCATCCTCAGCTTGTATATGTTTTAACTGGCTCTCAAAATTTCCCAGTGTGATTAAGCATCAATTGCCTGAACTAGTAATTTACTTGAAAAAAAATAACTTTTTTAGCTGCCTTTCCTTCATGTCTAACTTCCCCATTTCTTTTTTTTAAACTTTTTTAATGTTTTTATTTATTTTAAAGAGAGGGAGAGACAGCGTGAGCAGGGGAGGGTCAGAGAGAGGGAGACACAGAATCTGAAGACAGGCTCCAGGCTCTGAGCTGTCAGCACAGAGCCGGACGCGGGGCTGGAACCCATGAACCGCGAGATCATACCTGAGCCGAAGTCGGACGCTTAACCGACTGAGCCACCCAGGCGCCCCTCCCCTTTTCTTGAGATCACCTCCAATTCTTGAGTTCACCTCCAAAATAAATAAACTGGACTCCAATATTTGTGGGAAAAACTATTTCTGGGAAAAACTATAAGACATTATGCACACAACTACTGGTAAGTAAGTTTGGACTGAACTTTACCCAAAATGAATAGAAAGCAAATCTGAAATACATATTTATCCTAACATACCATCAACAATGAAGATGTCCACAGAGAACAGGAAAAAGTGATAACTGTATCCTTGCCCATTTATTTCCATTTCTTAGGATTAATAGGGCTTGAAAAGAAACATTTTATTGTTCTATTTATTTTTTTATTTTTAAATGTTTATTTATTTTTGAGAGAGAGAGACAGAGTGCAAGCAGAGAGACACAGAATCTGAAGCGGGCTGCAGGCTCCAGTCTCCGAGCTGTCAGCACAGAGACCGACACACGGCTCGAACTCACGCACCGCGAGATCACAACCTGAGCCAAAGTCAGACGCTTAACCGACTGAGCTACCCAGGTGCCCTAAAAAGAAACATTTTAAATAATGGTGTGCATTATATAGGCCTTTTTAACTTACATATAATTATACTTACACTCACCAGCATCCAAACAAAGAAAAATGCTAACTTTTAGAGACTAATAACATTGCTTTGGCATTTAGTTCATTTTAGTGCTGACAATTAGTGCTACTAAAAGTAAGTTTCTACATTCAAATCTTTATCTCAAAGTTTGCTTTTATGGGAACCCACCCTAAAATACTACAAGAGATTCCTATTACCCTGGGACCAGTTCTGTTTTTCCTTAGTCAAAGTTACTTTAGTTGCAATTGGAGCAATCTTAAATAATTATGAGAAAAGTGCATATCTTGGAAATATTCTGGGGTGTCTCCAGGAACCAAGCAAGGTCAGATGGGCTCCTCTGTCTTTCTCAAAAGGAAATTCACACCTCACTCTGTAATCTGTTTTGTTCTGTCTGAAGATTAAACCTAGATTTCCTCTGTACTCAGGTAAGAACGGGCCCAAACTGGTTGGCTTCCTCCAGTTTTAATGCCAATTTCTTACCAGAAGGATTAGGTCACCACTCTTATCCATTTGGTACCACCCAGGTGAACAAGGGTCCGTAACAGAGATATGAAGAGATTGTGGTTCTAAGAGAATAGGGATCAAAACAGACTTAAAGAAGCCCCTAAAAACATCAATATAATACCAGTTATTAGAGACTAGAAAGAAAATTGAATTTAAGAAAGTTGTACTTATTTTTTCAGTTCTAATTGGGAGGGATCAAAAAGAGTTACTAATATAAACATTAGATGCATCAGAGACTTTATTCCCTCTTATTCACCCAGTGTGAGTCTTTAATTTTTTTTTTCACGTTCATTTATTTTTCAGAGAGAGGAGATTGCACGCATGTATGCACAGGGGAGGAGGTGGAAGGGCAGAGAGAGGGAGACAAAGGATCCCAAGCGAGATCCTCGCTGACACAGAGAGACAGATGTGGGGCTCAAACTCACAAACCACGAGATCATGACCTGAGTCAAAGTTGGACACTTAACCAACCGAGCTGTCCAGGCACCCCTCACCCAATGCAAATCTTAAACTGATTAATGTTGTAAAAGTTTGATACATATATAAAAAGGCAGTTTATTTATATATATATATACACACACATAAAAAGACAGATTTAAATATCTCTATGGACTACTGTTTAATATAAATCATACATTCTAACATATTCTAACATACATAAATTTCAAAAGCCATTTTCTTTTATGGTAACATAAGGAATTATCATCTAATACTGTCAATTTTTTAAAATATGAGATAAAAAATGAATATCCATAGGTCATCTAATCAAAATCTCCATTTTCAAGGATATAGCAATATACATCCTTTGGGAAAACTAAAATAGTTATTTTTTTCCTTTTCTCATAACTTTCTATAGGAGGTTCTAAATACCCCCATGGGAACACATTTCTGTACTTTACAATGTTATAACACCTGATGGCATCTAAATCCATTTTTATTTCTGTCCAAATGCAAAAAGAAATTGTCCACTGCATCCTAAACCCCACAACACGATCATTTTCCTTCAGGGAGTTGCCTTCCTGCCTGGATAAACACACTCCCCCAAGAATTACCTTGTCAGATGCCAGGACTGATATACTCTGTCAGTCTAGATCATTGTTAAATCTTCTTTTTAGATATTCGTGTTGACACAATGAGTATCTACGTGTTTACTAAATGATAGTGGTTTGGTACCTGCTTTAGGGATTAATGTAAAGTCACCAGTCACTTATGCCCTTGGGCAATTTCAAAAACTTTATGTCACATTTCAGGGTGATAGCAATGCTGGCAGTTAATATGCTACTGAGGATCAAGGGATAATAAATGGGCTATCATGTGGATGTAGACATAGGTCTCCACTGTTCATCCACACGTATATCTTTTTTTACCCAGGGTAAGGTTGTCAATTCTGTGCAATATATTGTTTCAGTACAATACACTTTTTTCTTACAAAAATAGAGAAAGCATATAATCTATTATCTGAAACTATATGGCCTTTTTAAATAAAATATTTGATGTGTACACCTTCCCTACTATTTTGTTATACTGGAAACTGCTTTGCAACTCAGGACAGTGCGACTGCTCAGGTTTTAATTTATCACTAGCGCTCATGACCACGAATACCTTCCTTCTTTATTGGTAGAATGCTATACCTGTCAGATTCAGTGAACCCCAAGGCCTATAAGATGGCTAATCTTCTCCTCAATTATAAGAAGAAAAGCATATTCATATTTTCTTCAAAGATTCTGTTTTAAATTCTGAGGAAAAGGCAAAAGTTTCATTAAGTTACATATATTTTTTTAATTTTTTTAACATTTATTTATTATTAAGAAACAGAGAGAGACAGAGCATGAACTGGAGAGGGGCCGAGAGAAGTGGAGACACAGAATCTGAAGCAGACTCCAGGCTCTTAGCTTTCAGCACAGAGCCCGATGCAGGGCTCGAACCCACAAACTGAGAGATCATAACCCAAGCTGAAGTCGGACGTTTAACCAACTGAACCACCCAGGTGCCCCAAGTTACATATAATTTTAAAGAACATATAGACACATGTCATGCTTAATAATTCTAAGGCAGTCATTATTTCCATTTGTATTGGAATAAACACATGAAGGGTCAATATTTTAAGGTAGTTCACATATACTTAAACATTATGATCTTTATTTTTCTATATTTCATGTGTTTAAACACTACACATGCGTCATGTTTACACTGTATCTTCAAACATTTAAAGAAGACAATGAGCAAAGGAAAACCTTTTCAGTAAATGATACTAAAACAACTGAATATTCAAATCCTAAAAAAAAGGGAAGCATTTTGACCCCTATCATGACACCATATACAAAAATTACTTCTGATTATACTTAAAGGCTAAACCCATAAAGCCTCCAGAAGAAAATATTGAGAAGACCTTTGGGACCTTGGGTAGGCAAAGATGTTTTAGAGGGTACACAAACAACACTAAGCATAAGGGGAAAAATGATAAATGATAAATCAGACTTGGCAAAAAATTAGTAACTTCTCTTCAAAAGACACTTAAGAAAATTAAAAGCTAGGCCACATATTGGGAGAAGGTGTTTGAAGTACAGACACTTAACAACAGATGCAGAACCAGCACATACAAATAACTCCTACAACAATAAAAAGATCAACAATCCAATTCAAAACTTGTCAACATTCTAACCAATCATTTATAATAAGAGAATATGTACAAATGGCCAAAAAGCACATGAAAACATGCTCAACATCATTAATCATCAAGGAAATGCAAACTAAAGCCACAGTAAATCAGCACTTTAAACCACTAAGGTAACTATTGTTAAAGACTAAGAACTTCACATGTTGGCAAGGAAGCAGCACAACCAGAGTTTTCATACATCATTGGTAGAAGACTGAAAGAGTACAATCACTGTAGAACACTATTTGGCAATGCCATGTAAAAAGGCTAACTACATATATACATTCTAAGACCTCGAGATTCCACCCCAAGTAAAGAGAAAATATGTTTGCAAAAAGATTGCAAAGGCACATTCTTAGCAGCTTATTCATAATACACTAGCACTGAAAACAGCCCAAATGTCCATCTTCAAGAGACTGGATAAACAAATTGTAACATACTTATACGATGGAACACTACTCTGCAAGAAAAAATTTAATTATTGATAAGCGCAACAATATAGATGACTTTCAAAAATACCCTGAACTTAAGAAGTGTATGTAGTCTATAATTCCATTTATATAAACTGAAGAACATTCAAAGTAATCCGTAACAGTAGAAATGAGAACTATGGCTGGCAAAGGAAATGAAGATTAATGGGAAGGGGAAATAAGGAAAGTGTCTGGACTGATGGAAGTGTTCTCTATCATGCCAAGAGTACTGCTTATACAAGATTACAGAATTATCAAAAGTTATTAAATTGTATACCTAAAAACTGCATTTCACTGTTCATAAAATATGCATCAATTTTTTAAAGTAAGCAAACCAGGCAAAATGGGGTAAAGAAAAGAATCTTTACTGATTTCTGCCATTGGATAAACACTGCACATACTCATAGGATTCATGAGATGATTGATTCATCTATGACATAATTGACAAGAGCCTGCTTATTTGATAAGTGAGGAAATACAGGTTCAAAGAAATTTAGAAATTTGCCCACAGACACAAAGCAACTAAGTAGCAGATCTAGAGCTCAATCACTACTATTTTGACATCACTTGATGTGTTCTTTCTACTATAACAGTAGCTCTCAAACATGTTTTACCACATTCCAGAGTAAAAAATACCATATAAACACCCAAATGATAAATGTTTCCACAGGAATGTTGAACCTTAAAAGTGATAATTCAAATTTTGCATAAGCACATGTACTCTTTCAGTTCCAACATAGCGAATATTTCCTTCAGTCTGAAACAAACCTATCAAAAATAATCCATGTATCTTTTCACATTATAATGTCACTCAGTATAGAGAAATGCTCATAGTACAAGCTTTAAAGATTTTAAGAGTACAGTAGATTTAGAGATCCATTTCTTTTGTTTTTAAAATTTTTGAATGTTTTTATTTATTTTTGAGAGAGAGAGAGAGACAGCGTGAGCAGGGGAGGGTAAGAGAAAGAGGGAAACACAGAATCTGAAGACAGGCTCCAGGCTCTGAGCTGTCAGCACAGAGCCTGACACGGGGCTCGAGCCCACAAACGATGAGATCGTGACCTGAGCTGAAGTCGGACGCTCAACCAACTGAGCCACCCAGGCGCCCCTAGACATCCATTTCGTATTCATTGTGGATTATAGCTTTACTGATTACAACAAAAGTGTTAAATTCTTATATTGTTGGTAGAATCGCAATTCAAGGGGAAAGTATATCAAGAAAGTGGCAATGGTCAACAAAGTCATATTGCCAAAAAGTCAATAGGAACTGTCAAAGAAAAAAATAGATGCGTGCAATGGATTTGGGATAAGGAAATACTCAAGTTCAAAGTCTTAGAAAAGGAGTAGGGATTAATTTGACAGTTTCTGATATGAGATGTAGTTTTGTATAAGGATGTTCCATGTAACACTAAGAAAGGGAGTAAGCTAGAAGCAGAAGGAATGGAGAGCAGTCTAGGAATCACATTGTAATTTCAAGTGAGCAAAAGAAGTAATAATGCTTGGCTGTCATTTTCTTGTTAGTTTAGAACTATTAGTGTCTTCATTTTACAATTGAGGAAAAGAGGCATATGGAGGTTAAACTAACTCACCCAAAATAATACAGATTTTTAATTGTAGGAACAAAATAGAACCTAGAGACTCTAGTTCCAGTACCTATGCTTTTAACCACTACCCTTAATTATCTTTCTTATATACATTAAACCATACAAAATTGCTGGGGTTTAGGTCAAAATGATTCAATATTATTGATTTCATGTGGTTCAACAAATTAATTACTCCTAGCTCTACTCCTCAATGAAATTGAAGTTGTTTGAAGAGTTTTCCAACCTCATTTTCTCACAGTTTCACACTATTCTGTTCTCAGCCTGAAGAAATTTGGGATTTTCTCCAACATCTCTCTCAATGTGTTCTTTGTTGCCAAATCCATTAGAAATGTTTAATCTTTGCTATAATTGTCCTATCTACAGCACTTGAAAATATTAAGCAAATCTTTCATCATTCCAATACTCTATTTACCTGACACTGAATTTACTTGATCTTTCCTACCTATATTCCAGGAAACTCCTTTCAGTCAACTTTGAAGACTACTTTTCTTCTGTCTCTCCTGAAGTGCTAACATTCCTCAGGGTTTTATCCACAGTCTCCTTCCAGTTGTACTCCATTGTTTGTGAGCTCCAAGGTCAATTTATCACTTAAATGCTAATGAAACCATTACAGGTAGCACAGATTTTTCTCCAAACTCAACTCTTCAAGTGTATTTTCATGCCTTTCGATGTATATCCAACCAAACTGAGCATTAACCTCTTTTTAATTCCTATCTTAGTAAACAATACTACCTTTACACCATTGTCCAACTGACAGCACCATTACTAAGGAGGAACTCAGACAACAGCCTTAACCACCCTTTATTTTTCATCTCTTCTATGCAATCCAATCCTCTTTATTTTACTTGCTAAATTTCTATTAGTTCTGTCCACTTCTTCATGTCTGCACCTCATTACCTGAACTCAAGTCACCATAACTTCTCTCTCTGGTTGCTGCTCTAGCTATCCGATGGCCTGCCCATGTCTTATAGCTGTTGAATTCATTCTCCAATAGTGCAGCCACATTATGCTTTAAATGAAACTCCGACATCACACTGGCCCTTTTTAAAAGCTTTAAATAATTTACCATTACTTTTCACATAAATCTAAACAGTTTCTAAGATATGTGTAATAAGCCTCTACTATTCTCTTTAGACCCACTTTTCTTGATGCCTTCTCTTTTACTGTATTTTCCAAACATACTTAATCTTTTGGATCTCTGGACCCAATTCCAAAGTTGGGGGGTGGGGGTGGGAGTTCCTTCCCACACAACACAAACAATTCTGACAGTATAACCAGAGATAATATCAGATTCCACAGGCTAGGGGTTCAGTCCTATAAGACTCCCCTCCCCTCCCCACTTCAGACACCAAGTCCAAGTTGTTACCTGTACTTCTGACTGACCTGTAGATTGGGGATTCCAATCATCCCTTCCTTGGACTTCAGGTGCCAGTCACAAATCTAGGTTGCTACTTGTACATCTAACCGACTGGCTGTAACCAGCAGTTGTCATGGCCTCAAGTTCCTTTAATTTGCTCACAGAACTCACAAAAGCATCATTGTTATTAGATTACCAGTTTATTACAAAGGATATAAACCAGGAACAGCTAGATGTAAGAAATGCATAGGGCAAGGTACAGGGAAAGGGCACAGAACTTTTCCATGTTCTCCTTTAGTTCAGTGCTCTCCCCAAATCTCCATGTGTTCACCAACCAGGAAGCTCTCCCACCCAGTCCTTTTGGATTTTTATGGAGGCTTCACTACAAGACTAAATCATTGGCTGCTGGCAATTGATTTGACCTCCTCCCTGTCCCCTTCTGGAAGGTGGGGAAGTGTGCAGGTAGAACTGAAAGTTACAACCTTCTAATTATGTGATTGGTTCTCCTGACAACCAGCAGATTCCTTAGGCAGGGTTGAAAAGCCACTCATTAACATAACAAAAGACAACTTTATGGCTGTGCTCACATAAATTTCAAAAGTTTTAGGAGCTGTGTGAAAGACAGGGAAGAAGATCAAATATATATTTCTAATTTTAAAGCACAATATCACACTTAATTTATACCTATTCAAATAAATGTTCTCTTTCTTTTCAAGCTTTGCAGATGTTTGCTGTATGCATGTATAATTCTCCAAAGTCCTTCTTCACTGAATCTTGGCCATTTATTTAATTGTCTATAACTCTTGTTCCCTCCTCAACCTAAATGTAAGTCTCAGATGGTAATACAGACCACAGATAATAAAAAAACAACTGAACCAAGTCTGCACTGTTTTTCATTGATTAACCATGTTTAGTATATGCTAAACACACACACACACACACACACACACACACACACACACACACATTCTATTCATTTTACTCAGAGAAACCATTTGGCTTATTACAATTTACTCCAAACACTTACCACTTCCATCTAATTCCATTAAGTGGCTTTTAATTATCATAATGCTTTATTCTACCAGATTTTCCCTATGTGGATAGGACACAATTTCCAATATTTCACTAATTTCAGAATACTAGTTTAATGCATAGCTGTCTATCATTCTGAAGTCCATTCCAAAACAATATCATATAATAAAATGCCATCTGTCTCAGCACACCAAATGTTCTTTCATCTTCACATAATTCCTTAAAGGCCCTCTTTTCCACCAGATCTTGGATGGATAAAAAGGCAGCTTCTAGTTTTTGCCTTCCAGAAAGAAAATCTTAGACTCTCTGGAGACATGGATGGTACTTAATAACACTTGCTTAAATTTCCGATTTAAATAGCATTTAGGTGCCTAAAAACATATAAGAAATGTATTTTATTATGTATTCATTCATCTACTGTTTGCATTTTATAGTCTTTTATACAATGAGTGTACTGCTGAATGTAAATCAAATTTCTAATCAATCAAATTTATTAAATTTCCCTGAGAAAATTATTTTAGAGGAAACAATAAATTCCACAGTAACAGGTATAGAATGCTTCAAAAAGTTTTTCAAACCATGTTTTTGGTAGTCCCTTAAACAAGTAATATTCTTCAATACTGGTTAATGCTTCAATGTTTGATGGCTACTCTTTCACACTCTTTTATACTGTAAGTAAACATTTATCTAACCTCTAACTTATTGCTTAAAAAACCCAAATTAAAGTATGCTAGCCTCTACTCGGCCTCTTCATCTTTCTCCAAAAAATAGGTACAATATTACCTGCCTTTGGGATATAATGTGAGGAACTGAGCCAGGGTGGATGTTTAATAAAAGTATTACCTCAGTCATCCCTTTCTTCTCATATTAACAAATTCCTTCTCCTTCAGCCTCTTTACTGAGTTTTCTGTCACAGAGGCTCCCTCTTCTGAGTTGTAGCCAGGGCCCATCATTTTCTGACATACAATTCTATGAACCTCTAAAAATATCTACACTCTAGAGAAAACACATTCATTCTGCTTTTCTATTAGAAGAGTAAAATCTAATCTTTAATATTTGAAAGGAAATGGGCATCAATTGTGCCATTTCTGATAACAGTGTAATAATACCAACCAATCTGTTTCAAAGTTATTAAATCCTAAAACCTCGGAACCTATAGATAACATTTTAATCAAGCCATGCTGCTGAGTTATCTGTTTCTGACCACATGTGAAATCTGCTCACTTCCAAATTTTAAACAAAACCAACACTGCCTCAAGACACCATGAGAGGGCCTAGAGTTGTTCTTTCTCCCTAGAAGAATTCAGCAAATGTAAGCAGTTCTCTAAAAGACACAGAAAGAAAAAATGCCTCAGCAAATCACACAAAGTTCTCCAATCACTTTTTGGGTTCAAAAAGGGCGGGGTGGGGGAGGTGGAAAATGTTCTCCTGTCCCTTGCCATCTCATCATCAATGTCCCTCAGAAACCACAGCGAAAATAAGACATTCAGAAAAGTTCAGCTATCTCAATCTCTAAACCAATTCTATACTTTGGAAAATCTCCCCATTTATAAATTTACTAACCTTTTATATATTATACTTATTTAAGAACTTTGTGAAATAATTCATTCAATACTTGCATTCAGGAACATATTTCAGAAGTTAATGGCAACAACCATGCTGATCTCCTAGACATACTCTGCATATTAATATCTGCCTTTCCATCAAAGCCTGATTAAATTGTGTCTCTTTCACAATGGGCCACATGGTGGAATGGTTACATGTGATCTCTAAGCAAGAAAGCCTGGGGTTCAGATTTACAATTTATCTGCCCTGTGACTTGAGATAAATTGACTTCTCTAATTCTAAATTTTTCTCATTTGTAAAACAAGGATAATGGTACTAACTATCACATAGGCTTCGTGGATGAACTGATTGTGGTAATATGCATGCGAAACGTCTAGTATAGTGCCGGACAAAGGAATGATCTCCCAATAAATGTTGACAGCAGTGACAATGATGATGAAGAAAAAGAACCAATGACAACCATGAACACTAAGAGTCATGATCTTCTTTGAATTCCCACGATATCACTGGTTTGTAAAACCTAGCAGATCTTCCCATACACTGTTATTTATATCATATGTTTATGTTGCATCCCACACAGATTACTTAAAAACCAACAAAGTAAATATCCAATACCTCTTCAAATACCAAAAGCATATATTGCAGACAAGTGTTACCAACATACAGTGAAGGGCATGTGTGATCATGTAGTTAAATGTAGCAGAGTCCTAACCCAAAGAGATTCATCCATCACACTAGCTAAACTATAATGGTATCTATAGTAGATAGTCCCAAACTGTGTCATTCTGGTGTTCTCGAATGTTTATTATCTCTCTCCACTGCAGAATCTTTTTGGATATAGTGTTCAAGAGGCAAAGGTAGGCAAAGGTAGGCAATGGAGGATATGCTACAAAGGACTTGTTTCCCAAAATAGTTAATAATGATTGAGCAACAAGATGTTTGGCTATGGTTTCTCAAGTTTTTAACAAATAAAGCATGCAATCATGTTTATTAACAAAACATACAATATTGAGAAAATGAAGAAGTCGTATAGCACAACTATTTGCTAATTTTCATTTGGGAGATGACTTATTAACCAGTATTTTGTTATTTTTAATAAATCTATTTCTATATCACACTTATTTTAGTAAAAGTAACTATTTTTGTGACAAAAGGGATCATTTTTCATTCTCTGAAATGTTAAACCTTTCACTGTTTATAGCTTTAAAAAACAAACTGGTTCCAGAATATAATTCCAATTAAAATACATTTCTTACATATTCATACAAAAAAAGGAGATCAAATCAGGTGACAAAGAAGTGTATAAGAAAAGCAGGAGCTACTATAGAGTTCTTTCCAAGAGTTTCTAAAAACTACCTCTAAAACTTTTTTCCCTTCTATAGCTGCTATGGGAATAAGGAGTTTCAGTCTAGATTGTATATTCAAACAGAAACTAAGAATAATGGGGGCGCCTGGGTGGCTCAGTCGCTTAAGTATCCGACTTTGGCTCAGGTCATGATCTCACAGTTCGTGAGTTCGAGCCCCATGTCATCAGCTCTGTGCTGACAGCTCAGCTCCCATGCTCATGCTCTGCCTCTCTCTCTCTCTCAAAAATAAATAAATATTTTCAAAAAAAAGAAACTAAGTATAATGATCAGACCTCGCTTTATTCCCAGTTTCATGTATCCTGTCACAAAGTCTCTTTGAAATAAGGTCAAGAAAAACATTGTCCCCATTATCCAGAAGAGTTTATCCTGGTCATTTTCATTCTTAAAAGTGTAGTTAATAAAATATGAAAGTAAAATGCATTCACAAGAAAATTTTACAAAGAAATAAATTAAAATTCACAAATGAGTAGGGACTGGGTATTACCTATAAAAATAGAATACTCTGAAAGTGAGCTCAGGTGTATGCTTCTTCATTCATGTAGTAAACTTTGTCTAGGTTTTTCCTCCATTATAACCCCACGCACTGCACATAGATATATTCCTCCACAGCCTTGCAAGAATTATTAACCTTGTTCTTTGTTATTTTTATCCTGTAATACCTACAGGAACCAGGGAGGGAAGATACTTGATAATGCTTGTTTTGCAGACACAAGTGTAACACACCAGGACTCCCAGATGGAGTCCAAATGTCCAAAACAGCACACAATCTCAGAAATTTTGAGCCTTCCCTTGTCTAGAAGCTTAAAGGCCCATCCAGTTCCTGCCCTAACTCACACATACCTTGCTAGCCCCATAGTTCCTGGGCTCAAGACAGGGCAGATTTGGGACCGATCTCCTGCCTTTTCTGAGAATAAATTTTGTCTGGTTTAGCAGGGTGACTCAGAGATTGGCTTACTGCAATCAGACACACAAATCTGACTTCAAGGTTCAGTAACAAAAGGAAGAAAAAAAGAAAGCAGGCTAGCTAGGTACCACAAGACCGATGAGATAGGAGTAGTTTCCGTAGGGTTTTTTGTGCCTCATATGCACCAAAGTAGGTACTGGAGAAGCTGGCAAACTAGAAAAGTCAATAGAAGCAGACAAAAAGAAAAAAAAAAACCCTCAAGAAAAGCCTGCTAGCCAAAGGACTAGAAAGAGAGCAACTAGCAAGAAAGAAAACTTTTAGACAAACATCTTTCTCTAGCCAAACAATACAGAAAGAAAAAAAAAAAGTGTCTCATGTTCACCTCTGTCAGGAAAGGTTAAGCAGGGAACTAGACTTCCAGCCTCATTCAGCTGTAAAGAGGTATGTTTTCCACTGTGGCTGTAATCAGAAAAGACTAGATAGGACTTCATTCCCACCCACAGTAAGGATGCCTCCTGCTGTGGCAGCAGAGGCCACAGGGAAATCCTGGACATCCACACTCACAAACAGCAACATGGCACCCTTCTCCCTCCAAGCCAGGGTGGTATGAGAAATGTCATTCTGCTGGAATCTTCATCATGCTCCAGCAGGAATGAAGCCACCCCACTACTACTGGTGTCCCTGGAGACCACATAAGAAGCAGGAATAAGATGTTCCTCCCCTTCCTGGCCAGATAGTATCAATGATGCCTAGTGAGGAGCCTGGACTTTCACCTCCACCTCCAACTATGAAGACGATGCCCCTCTCCCTCTGTTGGTATGGTCTTAGAGGAAGCCTGGCAAAAGAGAATATAATTAAAAAGTGTGACATGGTCAAACTTTGATTTTGAGTGAATCACTCTGGCAGCACAATTGGGAAGGGGAGAAGAGGGATAAAGGATGTTGAGGGTAAGAAACAGAACAGAACAGGAAAACGAACAGCACTGTAGAGCCTGGAAGCTAAGGCAAACGCCAAGAAATTGGAAAAAGACCAACAGTGGAAAGTGCAGCCAAGAGACCTTATAAGAAGTCAGAAAACTTTTATTGGATTTGGCAATTAGGAGATGATTCTGTCTCCAGGTCACGGTTTTAGTACAATGATGAGGACAGAAGCCAGAATGAAGAGTTTTGAAGAGGTAAACTGAAAATATTTTATCTTTTTTAAGTTATTCAGATTGGCTCATGCCTACAGGCTGCTACAATAAAAGAGTGAATAGGGAGGAAGAAAGTGGAGATACTGAAGAAGGGATATAACTACAGAACAAATCTTGAAGACATGATGAGCATTAGTATTAAGGATACTGGTGTACATGAGTCAGCCTAGAACAAAAAAGACACACTTCACCTTCTGGAAATGAAAGACAGTAAGAAGGATTATGGAAATTTTTAGGTGATAGGAGGTTGAAAAACATCAGAAGAGATAAATCCATTTTCTACTAAAACAGAGGATGAAATCAGCTGCCAAGAGTGAAGGACGCATGGGTTTATGACAAGACCTGGGGAGGTTTGCAATTACCCTAGAAAGACACAGGACAAGGGCTAATCAAGCACAATCACTGAATAAGTGACCAGTGACGGAGGGAACATGATATTTTAAAAACTCTCACTGGAATAATTTTTCATAAGATAATTTATTTTATAATTTGGTCTATGAGTTCAAATTTCACTCAGCAGTGATTCAGAGAGTAAAAACAGTGTTTATTTTCTTAAAAAAATCAAGCATCAAGTTGAGGTCAAGTCCACAATGCCATTAAAATGTTAAGGAAAATCTTACAAGTATCATCTTATATTTGTGTAACTTCTGTTTATGTTATTTTTGTATAAAAAACTCTATTTATGTTTGTATAAAATATGGTTTACATTATTACAAACAGAACTGTTTTAACCTTAAAAGACCCATGGGTGGCAGATACTACTTTTCCTGTTTTACAGTTGACAAACTGAGAATCAGAGAGGAGGTAAATGACATATCTTATATTTCACAATAGACAAAAGTGTCAACATTTTGTCCCAAATGTTTTGTTTGCTAAAGCAGAATTTTTCCACTATCTCATAAATGTGTTTTAATTGAAAATCAAAACTATCTTGTATTTTTTTTGCCAGTTTTGTTTTTATTTAAGAACATAAGCCAGATTATCCCAAAAGTATTAGGAGAAAAAATGGGTTACATTAATCAAAAGGAAAGGCACATGAATATTATTTTTTAACAGAAGCTAGTTTTAGACATTACACCAATACCGTTCCTTAATTTAAGAACTCTCCATGCTCTGTGGAAAATACTTTAAAGAATACAATCTAAATTAAATAATGATCCTTATTGAGAAATCTACATGTAGTTAAGTCACTGCAAGTCAGCATTTATGATAAATATTATTCCCAGTTACTCTCATGGTTTTAAAGGTTCATTCTATATCCACAAACATGAAAGCCAATCCTAGATGGAAGGTCAAGCTTTTCACCCAAATTTAAAAATAGTACCTAGTGTTTAAAAAAAAAAACAGTTTAATTGTTGGGATATTTGGCAATATTTGACTTCTTCATTTGATGAGTCAACCAAAACAATGATGAATCTACCAATATCTGTGAAGAATTCAGGTTAGAAAATCTTGCAAACCAGAGAACTTTGTAATTCTAATTAAGTCTGGGACTACAAAGTAACCTATACATCATGTAGTCCAATTCCTTAATTTCAGAGACAAAGAAACTGGGCCTGGAGGAAGGGAAGTTTATCAACATTCAGTTTAGGCAAAAGTGGAATTAAAATCCAGGTATCTGGATTCACAGTTTAGTGCACTTCCCAGAAGTAGCATAGATAGAAATAACCTCATCTAATTTCATCTGGCAAGCAAATTCAGAGGCTGAGTGGAACCTTAAGGATCATGCTGAGTTTGCTGTTTTATCATATTCAAAAGCACCTTCCATAACAAATGGATAATTAAACATTATAATCACAGGAGGAAAGTTATATTAATTAGTCAAACATATTATAAGCACTCTTCAAACCATATTATTCAAGATCTTTGCTAAGTAACAATCAAATGCATATAATGTATGGGCTCTTCCACTAGCTTTCTACTGAAAACACATAGAAACAAGTGAAATAAATCGAACTACAATAAACATAATTAAAATAATTAACAAACTACTACTTTTAACCCCATGGCCTTATGAAGTAGTTGCAAATGAGCACTGATTAGCATCTATCGCCAATCAAAAATGCAAAACAAAGCACTGTGAAAGCTCATTCGTTTACATAACTGACCTTATATATATATATTAGCTTCCAGAAAATCATTCTGAAGAACTGAATCATCTGGATCATTTTTATTGCTCACTCAGTCTTGAGACTGTCTGCACAGTACTGACTGAAATGTACTTCAGTGTGCACCTTCTCTCCAAATGAATATCTATGTCAGGTTTATTTATAGCCACTGCCTTCAATCAGTGCATTTCCAGGTAAGAGAAATAAAATCATCTCAACATATTCTCCTATAGAGATCTGAAACAAAACCTGGAAATCTTGGCAAATCACCTTTGAAAAAACGATAAAAGATCTATAATGTAAAGTGTACATTAAGATTTATTAGAGATTCCAAAGGACACTCACCTTTTACTCTTCAATAAGTATATATAAAAAACTTCAGGTACAAATAAAGAATTAATATAAACCTTGTGCATCTTTTTAGCATATCTCTTTATATACTCCTAGATTATAATCATCACTTCCTCCATTCTCTTTTCCTCATTATGATTTCTCTGAAATTTGAACACCTCTCTTTGTTTCTTAGATATTTTTCTATTTAAGAGCTTTTTCCTCCTAATTCTTTACAAAAGCAGGACATGCTTCCCCCTGCTGGGAAAAAATTAAATTACAAGGTACTCTGGAACATGTTCCTAAATATAAAGAAATCAAGTTCCTGAGAAAGATAAAATGTTAAGGAACCAAGGGCATAGCATTTTCTGACTGTTTCACCAGCCACAGAAATACTTATGCACTCTACTAAGAGTTTCTCATATGCATTTATTTAGTTTGGCAGTTTTGAAATGTACACTAACTCCACTAACTCTCATCAATTAATCATTGAGCCTGCTGTCCCAAAGAGAACTCCAATTAGCAGGTCAGAGAAAGTGATCAATTCCAAACTTTTTTTTTCATTTTAAAGACGTTATCAGCTTAATAAAGACACTTCTGGAAGATATACTGAAACACATGATTTGAGAAGGCTTAATTGCATTTTAATCGTTTTAAACAATCTTAATTTAAGCATTTATTAACTCATTATTTTTCAATATTCCTATTATTTTTATGCAGTCATCTTTATTTTTAATAAAGTCAAGGGAGAGTTTAATTTTTAAATTGACTTTACTTTTCATCTGAATTTCTAGCTTTTTCATTCAGTAACCAAGAAAATAGTAAGCATCATTGCTTTTTACTTTTCCAAATCCTCTAAAAAACTAACTTGTTCCTTGAAAAGCAGTTTAGCTATTTTGCATGTTCAAGATTTTGATTCTATTTTCTTAATTGTTTAGTATGCAAAAATGAAAAAATACTTTGCACTTTACTGTTGTGATAAATAATACTCCATCAATAAAATATTTAAACAAACCAAATGGCTATTTGAGTCATACATAGAGGATTACAATTTTTCCTTCTATGTACAACTAAGTCTCAAAAAAGAAAACATTTCATTTAATGCTGAAGGGAAAGGGAAGAGGAAGTTGGCACTTTTAGTTTTGCTATAGGTAAGTCCATAACAACCTAAGCTACAAAACTGCATTGTAGTCAATTTGATGATGAAGCAATTCATTATTAATGAAGCATTCATCAAAAAAAAAATACTGGAGATGTTTTTAAAAAGGCATGTGTAGATTATTACAGATATTGTGTCTTTAGCTGATAGATGGCATTATTTCAAGATGAATGGAGTAATTGGGCGAATATTTCTGTCATACATAAGTTTGTGTCTGTGTGTGTGTGTTTAAACAAGCTTTGAAAGCAACACAAAAGACAAGACATATATATGTTCCTCTGGGAATGAAATCTTTAACATTACAGGTACACAAAAGAAAATGCACACTTGGTAAAACAGTTGATCAATTGCGGAGTGTTCCCAGGGGCCAGTATCTCGCAGAGTACCCAATCATCACACTTCAAATAAATTGATGAGCACTTTAGCCTTTGCCACATTCACAAACATAGACGAACATGCATAGTTTCACCTATGTTAATTCTAAGTCTCTCCATAGGAAAGGTTGTATTAGATAAAGGGTATCAAAATCACTTCCCAAATGCAGCAAAAAATAAAATAAAATAAAAAATAAATGCTGATTTGTAGCTAAGAAGCTCTTAGAACACTAAACTGATCACCATTTACTTCCAAACTGATTTCCTTTTCCTCTGCAAAGTGAAAATATCCCTGTTGACCGCGCTACACTTTATGGTTTCTCCATCAATGATCCTAACAGGTCACATCACCACTGCCATTACATCTCGTAGCTTTGGTCTTCCCCCAAATTAAGACGTAGAGAAGGAGCACTGCTGCCCGCCCCAAGAACTGGCTCTGTCCGCCCGAGCTCCGAAGCGAGCATCTTCAGGGGGACAGTTTCGGCGAAGGAGACAGGCGTCCCTCCCCAACTTCACTCCCCTACCCAAGCCTTGGGTGAGATGGGCGGCCAGTGATTTGTGCCCATCTGTGAGAGCAAGTCCTACCTTCCGCCAGAAGGCGCGATGCATGCACAAAAGATGGATCCAGGCTATCTTTCTCTGCCATCAGCTCAGGCAAATATTTCTCCTCTTCCATAGCGCGGACTTCGGACCGTCCCCGGGCGAAGCGCAAGGTTCCGCTCGCTCGGACGCAGGGTCGCCAGGCAGCGCCTTGCTCCCGCTCTGCTCCGCCTTCGCCGCGGCGAGGGGATCTCCGCGCGTCCTCACTGGCCCATGCACCAAGTGGCTGCGACTCCCGCCGTCGGGCTGCGGGGCCCCGCGCCCACACCTGCCCGTCCCTTCCGTCGTCCCCGGCTAGCGCCGAGCCCCGGCTCACACCAGCGGCCTTAACTGGAGAGGCGGGAACAGGGCGCGTCCCACCTCCGCCAACCATTCATTGGTGGTGGCGCAACGAGAGGCCGGGCCTCCGCGAAAGCTGCGGACCCTCATTGGGCCGCGCGGCACGTCGGATCGCCTGACTGGCAGAAGGCAGCTGCAGAGGGGAGGGGAGCGCAGAAGGTGCAAAAGCTTTCTTCTTGCAGCCGAAGCTTTCCCTGGTTATTAGGCATGCCCAGTTGTGTGGAGCACTCTGTTCAGCTGAGGTGCGGAGAAAGGAGAGAGCGGGAAAAGCACCCGTTTAGCAAAGAAGCGCGGGTCCAAGGCAGCAGGGAGATGAAGATGAAGAGTGAGCGGCTGAGGAAATGAGAAAGCACCAAGGAAAGTATCAGGAAGGTAGACGGGACTTCACCTGCGTCCCTAAGGTACAGGTGTCCCCCTCTCCATGGTGCAGCTCAGACGCACTCCAGTGTGCAAGAATCAGCAGCGCACCGGGTCTGGAAATATCATTAAGACTGCTTGTGATCTGCTGCTGATATTTCCAATGAGCCTGACCTACATCTAGGAGACGCAGTAAGATGTTCATTGATAAACAAAGCGGCTCTGGGGCGATATTGTACAGCAACATGCTTCCAGTGTACAATCATTAGGGTATTGACTTAGTTCTCGTTTCCTTCCCATCCATCCCTCCTCCCCTAATCCGTATCTATAGGAGAGATTCTGGGAGGGGCCTGAATTTTAAAACTGAAAAGCAATATAATCAGTTAGCCAGAGTTTGTGAAGGAATTGGGAAGACAGTGGAAAAAGGAGGAGACTAGAAAATAGGTAACCACGGTTGCTCTAATTTTCCCCTTTCTCCTTATTTTAGATGTGACAGTGTGTTTCGCCAGGTGCTGTGGCTGAGCTACTTTGTATCTATCCCACCTCTATTTAAAGGAGAGTTTAACCCTGAAGATATCACCAACACTGGAAGCAGTGCCCATCCTTCTCTTAATAATGGAGCCTGAAAATGCAGCTTGCATGCTTCAAGTGTTACAAAACAATCTTTCCACCGTGTCTTTTCATATACAATCATTTTCCAATTTGCCTCTCCTTCACTGTTTTCAGTGTAGAAGAATGGGGGCTAATTTTCCTACAAATAAAGCATGCTTAAACTTTTCCCAGTTTTCCTACTGTATTCAAATCTTTTCTTTATTATTTTTCAAGATAAGGTTGGGAGAGTATCTTTCACTTATATAATATTTAAAAACCTCAGTGTGTCATCACATCCATTATCTCACTTTGTCCTCACAGAAGCACTCCGAAAAACATGGTATGAGTGTTACTTTCTCTGTTTTATAGGTATGGAAATGACTGGCAGAGACAGAGAAGTTCAGTGACCCAGAAGTAACAAATACTATCTCCTTGGCGCCCTCCATGTTCATCCCACCCAGAAGCTGAGTGTATGCTACCATGGGGCCATGGTAAGGAAATATGTGGCTAACAAATGTGATGGGACTGTTAAAAGTGCGTGAAATAAGCTGTGATAGTGTTGTGATATCAAAGTTCATGACGCTGATAATTTTGTTTTCTGACAGTAGGAAAAAATGTCACATTTCTTTAGGATTCTTTTTAAATCAAGAGCTTTCCTATGTAAAAACTAAACACCTTAAATTAGTCTGTGCTCCCAAAATGTTGTTTCTCTAGCCCTATAAAAGTATCTTATGATAGAGGGATGGGCGAGATTCATGAAGGTAGTCAAAAGGTACAAACTTGCAATTGTAAAATAAATAAGTTCTGGAATGTAATATATAGCCTGATGACTGTAGTTAATAATACTGATTATATATTTAAAAGTTACTAAGGGATAGATCTTAAAAATTCTCACTGCAAGAAAAAATATGTTTAAGGCTTATAAGTAGTTAATGCTAAAGTTGAGATTAAAATTTGAGTCCATTTAGCACCATTTAGCTCCAGATTGTACTGCTTTAGTCTACCTTTTTGTACATTAAATATGTAATTTATTTATGTATATATGCATTCAATAAGTGATGAATATCAAAAAGAGCCTAGCATATCAGAAAGATTATTTTCTTTCTTTTTTAATTTTTTTTTGATGTTTATTTATTTTTGAGAGAGAGGAACATAGCACAAGCTGGGGAGGGGCAGAGAGAGAGGGAGACACAGAATCTGAAGCAGGCTTCAGGATCTGAGCTGTCAGCACAGAGCCTGATGCGGGGCTTGAACCCAGGAACCATGAGATCATGACCTGAGCCGAAGTCAGACACTCAACCGACTGAGCCACCCAGGTGCCCCAGAAAGATTATTTTCTAATGAGGAAAGAAAAATAAAACTAAATACACAAGAGAACTGGTAATTAGTAGTTGCTGGCTGCAATAAAGCCCAAGAGGGGACCAAGCAAGGAGTTAAGAAAGATAATGCAAGGAAAGACCTTTTTTTTTTTTTTTTTTTTTTTTTTTTGCCAAGGTAGACTTGCAGTCTTGCTAAGAGTTGACATTTAACAAAAAACCTAATGGAAAAAGAAGAATCTATCTGTGTAAATTGAACAAAGAAAAGCATTCCAGGCAGGTGAATTTGACCATGAAAAAGCCATGTGACTAGAAAGAATTTGCCTATCCATAGAACTGACTGGAGTCGATGTGACTGCAATGCTCTGGGAGAGAAAGGACAAATATTAAAGGTGAGGGATGGACAGGGACAAAATACCTAAGATTGGTGGTTGGAAAATAACTCATATTTAATTTTAAGTGTTAGGGGAACCACAAAGGATTGTCATCACTCTGTTTGTATATGCTTTTCAAATGATCTCTTCTGGCTCATATTTTCAAAGAAGAAGTTAAAATGTAGAATTAAGGATATGTGTAGAGAGTACTTGTCATTTTAGATGAGTATGGGTAGAATGTTTCGTAGTTGAAGTAAGTTGTGCATTCTGAACCCGGTTTGCTACAGAGACATGAAGGGAAACACGCTACCAGTCTTCAGAGAGATGGCCAGGAACTACTATAGCAACGGAGGGCAGATAAGATGCTAACCACAGCTAATAAATTGAAAACATCTTGGAATGGATATAAATTAGAAAAATTATTGTGCAATAATTACACAAAGCATTTTGCTTTGTAGCATGTCAAGAGATTAAAAGCCTATGACGTTGATGGGGACATGCACAAACGCGGTTTCATGAATCAGAAAGATGCAGTAATTCTTGTCATGTTCAGTAACAGCAATTACATTAGCCATTTACAGTGTTTTTTCCCATGATTAAAGGTGCACTAAGAAGATACTTTGGAGACCTGTGATTTTATTACACAATGTCTCGGGCTATCCAGGTCATTAAAAATACGGTAAGTTAGCTTTTACTTTTAGTTATTACCGAAAGGATTTATAATTTTATTATCCCAGGTAAACTCTCAGCAAATGCCTAAAATGTATTCTTACAGACATAAAAGTGTTAATGTAGCTTTAAAAACATTTTTTTAGTGAATGTTAACCTAATCTTTAGGATCATTTGTGTACTTACCACCTGACAGACATCTAAAATAACAACATACACAGTACATAACCCTTAAAAACCAGTATGCTTCCAAATTGACTTGAAAATATTGCCTGTTTCCAAACAGGATATGGCTGAAAAAGGCAAATTCTCCAAGTACCTTATGCATACACTTATCCGGCATCAAATCTATGTGTTTTATATAAACGACTCTATGTCACTGTGTGTTTTCCATTTATTCATATATAAATATTTTATAGATACAAATATTTAGTGGATATTCTCAGAGTAACCTTATTAATGCAAAAATTTAGTAAACAAAAATGTAAATCAATTGAGATCCTTCTATAGATGATTGTGGAATAGAGTATTATGTGCCAATACATGAATAAATTACAACTACTGGTAAGCCCTCTTCTAATGGTATAAAAACTTAACCAAAATTACTATTGAATTGATTTGTATATCTTAGAAAAGATTTGTCCCATTTTCAATATGAATTCTAGTCCTGAAAAAAAATTTATGGTATTTTATTTACTACAGTATTATTTCAGCAATGATATATTATGGAAAATTTTGCACCAACTAAATTTGGTTTTGAAGTATGAATAAGGTATGTGCTGTAGAATATATCCTGTAGTTAATGTATAAACTGTGTATTCAATACTTTCACAAAGCCTTAAAAGAAAGGCCAAGCTAAAGGGTATTTAATCAGGCTTATTTTTGCAGACTAATAAAAAATGCCTAATTGTATTATTAAATAAAACACACAATTTCTACTTCAAACTGCTCATCAACTTTAGGGGTACCTCACCAGCCTAACTACTTACTCCAAGGATTTAGTCGAAGACACTAACAATAAGAATCATGGGTTAATAAAATTATAGCAGCTCAATCATTTATGCAATGATAATGGAGACTTAAGGTATTAATATTTACTGAGCTTTCTAATCCCTTGGTGCCTAGGATAGAGTATAATTAAGGGCCAAAATATTGACTGACATATTTTCATCTATGAAGACTCTGGCAGAGCCCACTAATAAAAGGTACTGGTTTAATATTTCTATTTATTTTAGTTTCACTAACTAGCTAATTGAAATCAGCTCCAGTTTCTTTTTTCACTTCCATGATATATTTTAGGGGTTCAAGAAAGGGAGAAGGGGATTGAGACTTGCCTGTGCAATAACCAATAGCAGTAGCAGCAGGAGCCATGAGAAATCTTTCCTATGTAATGCTACAATGTATGCTATATGCTAATATGCCACAGCATGAAATGAAAATTCACCACTCAAAGCTGGTCTATCTATATACAGGGGAAAAGTGTTTTCTGATTGGGAAGCTTTCAAATTAGCATATTGGATTTAAGCTGACACAAATGTATAACTAGCTAAAGGACAGCAGAAAAGAGACAGAGAACGGAAGTGGTATATGTTGAGAGCCTACTCTTGTATTTGGAATACTGCTTTTCTGAATCTTCACAAATATAAGGAGGGAGGCCAAGAATTGCAAAAGACCCCAAATATCCAAAACAATATTGAAAATGAAGAATAGAGTTGGAGGACTCACGTTTCTTGATTTCAAAACTTACTACAAAGCTACAGTAATCATAAGTATCTACTTGCATAAGTAAAGACAGATAATCAAATACAGATAATGGAATAGAATTGAGAATCCATAAGAAAGTGATATGTCTAAGGCCAAATGATTTTCAAAAAAGATGCCAAGACCATTCAAAGGGGAAAAAATAGTCTCTTCAACAAATGGTGCTTGGACAACTGGATATCTAAATGCAAATCAATGAAGATGGACCCTCGTCTCACACTATATTCAAAAATTACCCCAAATATGGATCAGTAGCCTAAGTATAAGATCTAAAGCTATAAAATTCTTAGAAGAAAACATAGAGGTAAATCCTCATGACCTTGGATTGGCAATGGAGTCTTAGATGTGACACGAAAAGCATATGCAAAAAAGAAAAAAATAGATGAATTACACTTCATTCAAATTAAAAGCTTTTGTGCATCAAAGCACATTTGGTTATCAAACAATGAAAATATAACTTATAGAATGAGAGGAAATACTTACAAATCAAATATCTAATAAAGGCCTTGTATCCAGAATATATAAAGAACTCTCACAACTCAACAACAAAAAGACAGCCCAATTTAGAATATTGGCAGAGGACTTAAATAAACATTTCTCCAAAGAAGATACACAAATGGCCAACAGCATATGAAAAGATGTTCAACTTCACTGATCATCAGAAAAATGAAAATCAAAAGTACAGTAAGGTACAACATCATTCCCACTACAATGGTTACCATTTAAAAAAGGAAAATAATAAGTTTTGGCAATGATATGAAGACAGTGGAATTCTCATACATTGCTGATGGGACCATAAAAATGGTGCAGTAGTTTGATAGCTTCTCAAAAATTAGCATAAAATTACCATTTAACCCAGCAATGCCACTCCTAAGTATATATGTAAAGGAATAGTAAACTGTTACTAGGGCAAATACATATACTCATATATTTATTGCAGACTATTCCACAAAGATGGAAACAGCCCAAATTCCACCATTCATTGGATAGATAAACAAAATATGATATATTCATACAATGGAATATAATTCAGCCACAAGAGGAATAAGGTGCTGATACGTGTTACAGTGCAGACAAACTTGAAAACATTACACTAAATAAATAAGGATAGGTGCAAAAATCCATATATTGTATGAATCCATTTACTGGAAATAGCCAGAACAAATAAATCCATAGAGTCAGAATGCAGACTGAGAGAGATGTCAGGATTTGAGGGGAGGTGGAAATGGTAATGGGTTTCCTTTTGAAATGAGAAAAATGGTTTTCAACTGGATGGAAGTGGTGGTTACACAACATTGTGAATCTATTAAATGTCACTGAATTGTTCACTTTAAAACAGTTAACTTTGTTATGTGAATTTCAGCTAAATAAAATAAAAATATAGAACATTTTTGAAAAAAGTCTTTAACATTTATTTATTTCTGGGTGGGGAGGGGTCAAGAGAGAGGGAGACAAAAGATCCAAAGTGTTCCAAGCTGACAGAGAGCCCAATGTAGGGCTCGAAACCACAAACCACAAGATTATGACCTGAGCCGAAGTCAGAAACTTAACTGACGGAGCCACCCAGGTGCCCCTGGAATAAATTTGTATAAATAAGTTTAGAAGCAGAAAATGCTGCTGTAAGACCTCAAGCTTGGAAATATGTAGAATGCATCTTTATTTCACTTACTGAAGGAGATTCCAGGGCTAATAAGTCCCCTACATTGTTCATTTATTCTCTGGTTAAACCACTGTTCTCTATTTTTCATTCAATTCTTTTCTCAAAGTCACTACATAATGATATAGCAGAATTGGAGTTTTACTTAGTTGAAAGGGATTTATGCTTCTGTGTGTACATGTATAAAGAATAAAGAACTTAACTTTATTCGCTCATGACATCAAGCTATGCTTGCTAATTACATGAGAGGGCTTGGAAAGTTTCAGATATTTCTTAAAAAATATAATAGAAATGCAAATAGGATGGCAGCATAATCTGGTCAAATTGACCAGAGAGTTGGAATTTTAAAGGAACGAAATCAATCTTGTGTTCATTGGGAACTAAATAACTTAAGATTTTAGTAGCAAGCAGCATCATGTAAGTGAAAAATTAATAAAATAAACAAGGCTATCAGTACTTTCCAATTTAATCTAATTTGCTCTAAACCAAGAATAGACAAATATTTTAGGCCCTTAATATTTATTAAATATCAGTTCCTTAGAAACCTAGCTCATCGAAAGCTACTTACTCAGCAAATCAACAACCAATAATTTTTGAAATAGATTTCACAATTAGACATTCAATGAATTTCATTTGGATCTAAACTTGTTCTCCTATTTAATTAACAGATTCTCAAAATTTTTTTGCCCTGAGTACCAACTAAGTAATCCAATTCTTCACAAAATGTTGAATCCTTACTGCACTCACTCACTGTACACACGTGTGCACGTGTACACACGCACACTTTATCCTTCTCACTTGTTAATTGTGAGTTTCTCCATGCAGTTTTTTGTTGCCCTCATCCGTCCACTTACTGGCAAGCCAAACCAAAACAATCATAATCTAACTCTGCAGGCAGAGGTCCGGGACTAGAAGTGTGATCCTGACACTTCTAAGAAGCAGACACAAGCAGAGCCATAAGGAAATACCAGAGACACTAACGAGCCTATGTGAGCACCATTCTAAAGTAACTAGATTTGATTATTCAACTCTCCTGATTTGGGGAATTCCATCAGGGACAGGTAGATGAGATAAGACACATATATATTCATTTGTCCTTAAGAGAAGTATATCAATACCAGTCATTTATATAATTCTTACTATATGCCAGACTTACATCAATTTTTATATTAGTTATCTACTATGCAACAAGTCAAGAATTTAGCAACCTATAAGAATAAACATTGATTATATTACACAATTTATGAGGTTCTGGAATCTGGGGTTAATTTAGCTGGGTGGTTCTGGTTTAAGATCTCTCATGAGGTTGCAGTCAAAATTGTGCCTAATGCTGTAGTCATCTGAAGCCTTGGCGATGATATAGCACTCATCCAACATAGCTGTTGACCAGCGGCCTCAGATTATCACAGGTTTGGTATTTTAAGACAACAAAAAGTTATTATCTTATAGTTTCGTAGATCAGAAGTCTCACATGGGTTTCCCAAGTTTCTCATGGGTTAAAATCTATGTGTGCAGTCACAGCTGTCTTTATACCATTTTTATGGGAGGTCTGTCTTTTCCCGCTTCTTTCTTTATCTTCAAAGACAGCAACAGCAGATTGTGTCCTTCTCACATTGCATTATTCTGGCCTACTTTACTGCTTCCCTCTCTACTTTCAAGGACCCTTACAATTTCATTGAACCTACTTGCATAATCCAGAATCTCCCTATTTAAGGTCAACTGTTTAGGAATCTTAATTCCATTTGCAGTTGTGGGAGATTGTATAATGCCCCCCCCCAAATGCCATGTCCTCATTCCCAGAACTTGTGACTATGTTACCTTACATGGGAAAGGAAACTTTGCAGAGGTAATTAAGGGAAGGACCTTGATTCAGGAAGATTATTCTGGATTATACAGATGGGGACCCAGTGTCATCACAGGGGTACTTATAAAATGGAGGCATGAGTGTCTGAGAACAAAAAGGGAAAGGGAGAGACAGAGACAAAGAGACAGACACAGAGAAGGATAGGGAAGAGAGGGAAGGAAATTAATAGAGAGGGAGATAAAGGAAGGAAGAAAAAGAAAGAAGAGAAAGTGAGAGAATGGGGAGAGCAAGAGAAAAATGTGAAGCTGTTATTCTGAAAATGGAAGAAGCCACCAGCCAAGGAATGAGTGTGGCCTCTAGAAGACTAAAAAAGACAAGGAAACAGATTTTGCCCTAGAGACTTCAGAAAGAATGCAGCCCTGCAGGGCCATTTTATACCTCTGACCTCCAGAACTATCAAATAATAAAGTTGTATTGTTTTAAGCTACTACATTTGTGGTATATTGTTAAAACAGCCATAGGAAACCAATGCAATGCAATCCTACATATTTACACGGTCGCGGGATTAGGTTGCAGACATAGATGGCGGCCATTATTCTGCCTACTATAGCATCCATATTTTTAGGCACATGAATTCCTAAGTATACATTCCTGTAATTATAGTAGTCAATGAAGAATTGTCTTCTATTTAAATGAAAATAATTTTCATGTATGATGATGTCCATTATATCAAAATTGTATTGACTTGCTGATGGCAGGGTAATGGTTTTCAAAAGCTTTTTCCTTTCTTAAAATTCTCTGATAAATTTCCCATAAAAAGAAAAATTATTTCTACAAAGCAGCCAAATGGAAATGTGACTGAGCTCAAAATATATAATATTCTTCCATGAATACTAATACATCCTTTCATTAAAAATAAAATACAGCTCAGCTAAAAGTATTGGCAGTGCACTGTTTCACCAATGTTTATGAAGTGTTCTTTGGCATAAGTTAAAAAAATGAACTAAAGTCTCAAAGATGGCATGTAGAAAGTAAAATGAGAGGTAATTTTAATTTCCTACAAGGCAAACCAAAAGAACAAGTAAAACCAGATCAATGATGAAAAAAATAGAGAAAATCCAAATGGTACACCAACATCATATGACAGAAAGTCTTTAAATAAAACTAATCAAAAGTAAAGACTAGAATAGCTAAGAGCACTGAGAATTATCTAATGTTATTCAAGATAAACATTGATTTCAATTAGTTTTCTATATTCATCACTGAAGGCAAAAGTGTCATTCAGGGAAAGGCAAAACAAGATATTGCTATTGACAATTAAACACAAACCAAGTTTAAGAGAGATGTTTAGGATCGACAAACTTTCATAAGGTATTCAGGGACACTTAATCCAACTGGATTGATTTCTAGGAAAAATATGTGATTTTATATTCAGTAGAACACTTTCATATACATTATCGTACAGGCAAAAGGCCTTTTAATGTATTTTTACATCCTTACAAATAATTACAGCATCAGAAGGAGCACTTTATAAGGACTTTGTGAATTTAATCCCTATATTTTTGTGCCTGGACTTGTAGAGAGGTCTGAAAATTTTTATCTAGCAACGCGATTCCAAAAGCTATTCAGATTATTTTCTTGGGAGGCAATGTCTAAACATGAATTAAAACTTTTGAATTCAACCTGTTCATTTTCACCTGGAAAGTAGAATCCGGTGAATATAGATTTCAAAACATTATTTCAAATCAGAACATTTTAAGAACAATTCTGATTGTTTTCATATTTGTGATAAAGTCTAATCAATGGGTATTTGTTGAACGGAATGTATTTCTTCTGAACTGTAACTGAGACAAGAAAAATGGAAAAATGACTATTAGAAAGATGAAAGCCAAACCATCAATCATTCCACAAAAATATTGGCATCCCTGGGTTTTCAAAAGAATTTATATTTCCATCTCCTTTCCTTAATCCTTCCCTTCTTTCCTTCCTTTTTTTTTTCTTTCTAATGCTTATTGAGCATCTACTATGTCCAGACATTGTACACTGAGGTAAAAGAACTATGGTCCTCACCTTCATAAGCCTTTGAGACTCATAGATAAAGTAAGCAGATAGAAATCAAACAAGAAAAAAACAGATAAATGTCATCGGTAGTGTTATGAAGGGAAAATTTGAATCTTCTGAGAGAGAAGAACAGGGGGTTGATGGAAGAGGCAGATTTGTTTGGATTATCTGGAAGATGCATCCAAAAAAGTGACATTAGGGGCACCTGGGTGGTTCAGTCAGCTGAGCGTTCGACTTCAGCTCAGGCCATGATCTGGCGGTTCATGAGTTCGTGCCCCATGTCAGGCTCTGTGCTGACAGCTCCAAGCCTAGAAGCCTGCTTCGGATTCTGTGTGTCTCTCGCTCTCTCTTCCCCTCCCCCGCTCACACTCTGTCTCTCTCTCTCTCTCTCAAAAAGGAATAAACATTAAAAAAATTTTTTCTTAAGTGATATTTAAGTAAAACCTGAAAGTTAAGGAGTTATGCAGGGGAGGAATGGAGTTAGAGCCCTCTAGGCAGAGAACATGGTGTGTGTTAAGACCAGGCAGTGGGAAAAGTTTAGTATAACCTTAGATAACTGATGGCTTATCAGGAATGTACTGCAATGTTAAATAGAGAGGCAGACAAGAACCAGATAAAAATTTTAGCTGGTCACATTGTTCGAAGATATTTTACAGGACCTCTTGTAAGTAGTAGGCCATGGGATTAATTTCATAATTTCGACAAACTTTCATAAGGTATTCAGGGACACTTAATCCAACTGGATTCATTTCTAGGGAAAATATGTGATTTTATATTCAGTAGAACACTTTCATATACCAAATTTATGCAAACTAATGTGTCACGTGCATTTTTCCCCCTCTTTCCTTTAAAGAGAGAAAACATCCTCCTGCCCTCTTTCCTCCATATGGTCCTTGTGATGGCTGGAGCTGTTGCAGTCATCATGGACCATGGGCTAGAGAATCATACCAAATGGTGAATGGGAAGGACTTTGGTTTTCTAACAGCTTCATAGAAACATCATCCCATCTCTGGATTACTTAACTCTACATTTCTTTTTTTTTTAGGAAGGACACAACAAACTTTTTAAAGCAATCGTTTTTGAGGGGATTTCTATTATTGCAGCCAATACCTAATGCAGGAGACTGATGTAACAGATCAAATGAGAGAAAGCAACAGCCTGTACTATAATAACAGTGGATATGGAGAGACAAGGACATGTTCGAGATATTTTTGAAGGTAGAGAACAAAGGAGTTAACAAAAGACTGGATATGTCAGGGTAAGGGAAATAGAAATGTCAAAAATTAATCCAAGATAAGTGGCTTGAACAACCACGAACAACCATCTGATAGATGGTGTCGTCATTACTAAATTGGGACAAACTGAAGAGGCAAAACTTGAGAAGAAATTAAGACTTCACTTTGGATGTATTTTAGAAATACTAAGTCCTTCCATTATATATGTTTTAAATCTGTGCTAAATCTATCAAGCAATATATATACACCTTCAGAAATGAATAAATTCATCATAAAATTCATAGTTACAATTTCACCAGAAGATCTATAGCAAAGAGTTTAGGAATTATCACTGAACCTGAGCTGTTTCTTTTTTTTTTTTTCTTTATGTTACTCATTGGTAGATTAAGTTGCTGTGCAAATATGCTACTTCCTTTTGGTTGTTATGTATTCTAGAGGAAAAAAAAGATCACCCAAAGAGGACCTATATTTAAACCAGTAGATTCTCTCATTTTTCTCTAAAGGGAATACTAATGTTTTTGAAGGCTAGTGATTTACAGTGTTATCTAATTCAAACCTTAGTCATAGGGCTTGTCATCATCATTTTCCAGATGGGTAACTTAGGGAAGTTAAGAAATGTCACCAAGGTTACAAAGCAAGAATAAAGCAGAACAAGAATTCAAAGCTAATCTGCCACATCCCAAGGTCTGTGTTCTTACTGCTAAAAATTGCTTCTTTCTTGCATGTTTATTCTATTAAAAAAGTCAAACGGATTCCAAGATACTGTCTTAATACTAATTAACTATAATAATGAAAATTCCTTTTGCAAATATATTTATATATTTGTCCATACAAATATGTAAAATGTATATTTAAGTATATACACTCTGAACATTTTCCAATAAAGAATAATATATAAAGAGTTGAACCAGAGTAGAACTTCTCATTAGAAACCCTATATCTCTTGGTCGCCCCTGGCATTGATTAAATTGAAGTTAAAAAAATTATAATTTAGTTCCATCTTCAGACAGTCCATTATCAAAGCATAATGCCTTTTAAATGAGTTGAAAGAAAAGCCCATAGGCAGTAAAAAGTAGTAAAATCAGAAATGATAGTCTAGTGCATGATATTTAAATGAGAAGTTAGAGGAGTAAATAAAAGGGCACTGCCAATTCTAGCCAGGAAAAATTACAATACATCCACTGGGGAAAAGCTGGAATACATCTTTATAGAAAAAATAATAATTTAGTGATATAGGCAATTCTTTCTCCTAGAAAATACCCTTCTTCCCTAGAAAATGTCTGTCTTTTTAAAACACCCTAATTTTCTTTAGCATAACAATTATTCAATGTCCTGGAGTTTAGTTATTTTACAATCCACATAGTATAAACCATCATTCAAATTGCTTGTGCTAAGGATTAGAATCAAAGGGAAAGGGGTTATATAAAAACACAAATTATATCATGTTTACAATCATTGGGAACTCATTATATGAAAGGATTTGCATTTGAGTGGTAAGTGGATACAAAAGAGAAATTAATAGTGTCTCAAAGAGTTCACTTCCCAGTGAAAGTAATATACATACACATGGGTATATATGTATATGTACATGTGTGTATATATATATATATATATATATATAACTGTATTTAAGTAAAGGGTCTAATTATATGCATGCTATTTCTTTTTTTTTAATGCTTTTTTTTTTTTTGAGAGAGAGACAGAGCATGAACAGGGGAAGGGCAGAGAGAGGAAGACACAGAATCTGAAGCAGGATCCAGGCTCTGAGCTGTCAGCACAGAGCCTGACATGGGGCTCAAACTCATGAACCATGAGATCCTGATCTGAGCCGAAATCTGATGCTTAGCCGACTGAGCCACCCAGCACCCCATGTATGCTATATTTCTAGGTCAATAAGATAATCTTCACTGCTCACGAACTCACTTAGTATATAGTTCACTACTAATTGTTTGTGAGAGGAATAAAACAATAATTTAATATATACGTAAATTATATATCTTTATAACTGGTCTTCAATTTATACTCAGTTGGCATGTTTGAACATTGTGTTTGGACTACCCAATCATTTTAAACTTTAAATGAAGACTTTCAAGCTGACTACAAACAATTAGAGCAACACTTTACCCCCTCTCCTCATTCAGTACTTTTGTTTCTCAGTGATGTATTCTAACTTATTTTGGGCTTCCATCAGGCCACCTTCCTCCTAGTCTATGCCCTCTTTTAAATCAGGAAACTAAACTTTCAGTGACAGACACTTTTCATCTGCATTGTTTGCTGTCCCAATCACTTGGGCAAGTTCCTGTCTTGGCTCCTTCTGGTGTTGGAATACATAAGGCGGGACAATGGCTTGCCACCTGGGGATTCCCACATTACCTGCTTGAACAAAGGTTAGTATCCCTAGCCCTTTTCCAAATTTAACCGCTGGTTTGTCCAATCTTGCCCCAAATTTTCCAGATAGACACTTTTTTTTTGGTATATTTGAAGTTACATTACTGTTTGATGCCAATTTTACATTTAAAAAGTATAGTCCTGGAGCACCTGAGTGGCTCAGTCGGTTAAGCGTCTGACTTCAGCTCAGGTCATGATCTCGTGGTTCATGGGTTCGAGCCCTGCATCAGGCTCTGTGCTGACAGCTCAGAGCCTGGAGCCTGCTTCTGATTCTACATCTTCCTCTCTCTGCCCCTCTCCCATTCGGTTCTCTCTCTCTCTCTCTCAGAAATAAATAAGCATTAAAAAAAATTTTTTAAAGAACAGTCCTCATAATATCTTTTTGTTAATAAAGACTTTTCTCGAACTTTCAACTTTTTCTATTAATTTATCTTTTTAATAACTTTTTTTTTTCAACAGCAAGCATTTGTTTCTTAGTTCTGGTGGCTGAAAGTCTAAGATGAAGGTGCCGACAGATCTGGTATCTGGTGAGCTATGTTTTTCTTAAAATACGTATATTTTACAGAAATGTATTATTTTGTTCAAAACAAATTGCAATGTTTTTTAAAATAAATAGTTAGAGCTTACTGCTATTTTTAGGGTATTTTAAGGCATTGGGAAATGAAATAAACTTTAAAAGACTTTTGTAAAAGTGAAATTAGTGTACATAAACATTCCTTTTAAGTATGGTGGCAATTTAATACCAATAGATGTTTTAAAAATTTTTGTACTTGTCTGACATTTGGATGTATTTTCCTTATAGTGCCAAAAAATGCCTAATTGAAAATATAAAAATGCATTTTATAAACTCAATAAAAAGGAATTTTTAATTTAAAATTAAGTTTGTCGGGATGCTTTGGTGGCTCAGTCGATTAAGCATCTGACTTCGGCTCAGGTCATGATCTCATGGCTCATGAATTCGAGCCCTGCATCAGGCTCTGTGCTGACAGCTCAGAGCGTGTATCCTGCTTCAGATTCTGTGTCTCCCTCTCTCTCTGCCCCTCCCCCATTTGCACGCTGTCTCTCTCTCTCTCAAAAAAAAAACAATAAAAAATTTAATAAAATTAAGTTTGTTTTATACGTAATGTATATAGCCTTAAAGTTAAAAATTTAATACAGTGGACTGATAGTAATATTTCCTTATGTGTTAATATGGAACACAAAGAGCAGATATTCTGAGAGGCTTCTATGTATAAACTATTTTTACTCTATGAAGGCAGATAAAAGCTTCCTTGAAGCAGAGCATTATAGTCTCACACTGCATACCCATTCAAATAAGAAAAGATCAAATTACAGGTAAAAATTATCATTTTTCCAAAGGAAAAGTTCCTGGTATATTGGCAAACAAATTCTAATTTTCCTATAAAAATATAGGTTCAGAATAATTCTATGCGAAAATATATTTTACCAAATGTGACACAAGAAAATTTTACAATCTGAATGGATTATTATCAGGTAAGAGAATGAAAATGATTAAAATAAATACCTCCTGAAATCTCCAGTCTGAAAGTGTTATACAGTAGAGTTCAATTCAAATTTCTTAGTGCAGCCTTATTCATATTCTATACCCTGTGTTTTAGAGTAGGGAATTAGGCATTGCCATCATTTTAAGAAGTTAACATAAGTGGCCAAAATTTAATTTTTAACATTCCTATTCCAATTATAGATAAAACTGTAAAAATCCTAAGTTAAATATAAGTAAATATGCTCATCAGTATATTAAAATAGTTTCTAGTCATCCAAGTGTGATTGATTCTTAGGAATGGAAAGGTAATTTAGTAAAAGAGAATTAAATCTATGTTTAAGGTCAGGTTTGAAGACTAACTCAGCTACTTACTGGACATTTAACTCTGTCAGGTTAATGAAACTTGCCATTCCTCACTTTTCCTTATTCATAACACAGGGCTAATATTATGTATCTCAAACAAGTGTTGTGAAGATTTAGGTTGATTAATACTGTTAAACACTTAAGATAGTGTCTGGAAAATTATAAGAGTTCAATATTTGTTAGCTAGTAGTAGTAGTAGTAGTTATTAAGTTAATATATTTATTAGAAAAAGGATTAATAACAATTTAACACAGTATATCATTAGAAAGAAATAAACATAAATATAAACTGAAAGGCATTCCATAAAAAATGCAATACCTATTACTGCAAACTAAAAGCAATAGGAAAATGAATTAATTTACCTTTTGAAAGAGAATATAGGCTTAAACTAATGATTTATATAATATTAGTGTAACATTCTTATTTATTCCAACACCCTCATTCATCTACTTCCCGTGCTCATAGGGCACTACATTTTCAATACCTATATATAGGTAGAAGAATGGAGGATTTGGGGGGAGAATTTAGAAGTCAGGCACATCACTTTCTCACATTCCTTTGACCCAGGGACTCAGCCACCTGGTCCCACCTAATAATAGGCAGAATGATAAATGCAGTGTGACAGAGAAAAATAGGATAATATTGGTGAGCTCACATAAAATTGTGAGTGCTGCTACACACCTGCTAATGCAAATGTTGGGATGTTTTCAATATCTTAAGAATATAAACAGAGTAAGTTAATATCATTTTTCATGTATATGGACACATCTCTAAGATAACCTTTTACAAGCAGAGCACAGATATTTAAAATGTTGAGAGATATTTCCAAATCAGCCTCCATTCCTTTTTTTTTCTAAATAAAGATTTTTTTTTTTAAAGAGAAGTTAGGGTCACAGTAAAATTAAGAGGATGATATGGAGATTTCCCATATGCCCCCTGGCTCCACACAAGCACAGACTGTCCCATTACCATCATCACACCAGAGTGGTACATAAATTAAAAGGACATACATACATTGAAGCATCATTGTCACCCAAAGCACGTAGTTTACATTATGGGTTCACTCTTCGTGTTGCACATTCCATGGGTTTGGACAAATGTGCAATGACATGTATCCATTATTATGCTCTCATATAGAGTCTTTTCACTGCCCTAAAATTCCTCCGTGCTCTGCTTATTCATCATCACCCTTACCCAACTCTTAAAATCACTGATCTTTTTACTGTCTCCACAGTTTTGCTTTTCCCAGAATGCCATGTAGTTGGAACACTACAGTATGAAGCCTTTTCAGACTGGCTTCTTTAACTTAGTAATATGCATTTAAGCTTCCTTCATGTCTTTTCATAGCTTGACAGCTCATTTCTTTTTAGCGATGAATAATATTTCATCAGGTGGATATACCACAGTTTACTTATCCATTTACCTATTGAAAGACATCTTGGTGGCTTTTAAGTTTCAGCAGTTATGAACGAAGCTGTTATAAACATCTGTGTGCAGGGTTTTGTATGGACATGTTTTCAACCCATATGGGTAAATACCGAGGAGCATGATTGTTGGACCATGTAGTAAGAGTGTGTTTAGTTTTCTAAGAAACCACTAAATTATCTTCCAAAGTGGCTGTACCATTTTGCATGCCCACCAGCAATAAGTGAGAATTCTTGTTACTCCACATTCTCTCCAGCATTTGGTGTTGTCAGTGTTCTGGATTTGTGTCCTGATTTTGTTCTGGTAAGTGTCCCCATATTCCTTTTTTACTGACATATGCTGCTGTTAGTAATGTATCAAGTCCCTGTTTATTCAGACGTTCATAAAGATAGTGTATTATCAGACTTTTCGATTGTTGCTAATTTGATCATAGATCAAACATTTAGCAGTGTTATTTGAATTTGCATTTATTTTATTATGAAAGAGATTATCTCAATATTTATGAGACATTTTTATTTCCTTCTTTATGAACTCTGCTAATGTCATTAGTGATGATAAAAAGTTTTTGGTGTTTTTTTTTTTAATATTCATGGGTACACTTTATATATTTAAAAAATACCCACTATATTAGGAAATGCAAATACATTCCCAGTTGTTAGCAGTTGCTTTATATCTTAACTTTTTATTGGTGTACAATCTATATAGAAAAAAGGTTACAAATCTTAGCGTACAGGTAAATAAGTTTTCACAGACCGAACACACATGTAAAACCAATATATAGGTCAAGAAACATAACTGTAAGAAATCTCAAGAGAATCCATTTTAATTCACCTTCCTGTCTCTACTCAGGTTCTACAGATAACCATTATCTGCTTTCTAATATTATAGAGTAGTATGCAAGTTTTAAAAATTTATGAAATTTAAGTCAAATTATATGTAATTTTTGTATCTTGTCTCTTATGTTTGTGATACTATATTTGCAATATTGTTTATAATATCATGTTTTTAAATTTCCTCCATGCTATTTGGGGTAGCAGTTCATCAATCATTATTATTACTGTATAATATTGCATTATTTAAATGATACCATGTTTTATTTACCCATTTTGTTCTTGATGGATATTTGGGGAGTCCAGCTTGGGGCTGTTAAAAATAGTCTTTTGGTGAATATATGTACATATTTCTCAAAAGTGCCCAGGCAGGGGACACTCCAGTCTGAAGATCCTGAAAGCGTCCTCTGCCTGACTCCAGCCCCTTTACAGCCACAGTCTGCCATCAGTCTTGCAGTTCCGGAGACCCAGAAGGAAACAAACACTTTCATTTGCCACTGTGGAGATCCTCATAGGGTCCTTCATTCAGTTCAGGCCGACTCACAACCACAGTGTGCCCGCAGTCCTGAGGATCCAGGGTACCAGTGGGAGATACTCCCATCTGTACCCCTAGAGATACTGAAAGGACCCTATACTAGTACCCAGCCCCTCCCCATCTGCAGTCCACAGCTGTCCTGCATGTACAGGGACCCAGCAGGAGGCATTTCTAGCTGCACCCCCTGGAGCTCTTGAAGGGATCTAGATTCCAGGTCTTTCACAGCCATAGTCCTAGGGTGGTTCTACTGACCTCGGGACCAGGTAGAAGACATTCCTGGCTGTACCCCAGGGATTCTAAAAGTGACATACACTAAGCTCCTGTTCCCTCACAGTCAACATCCAGGAACAGTCTTTTCGGCATAGGGAACTGATGGAAGATGCTCACATCTGTGCCTCAGAAGATCCTGAAAAAGCTCTATACTCAGCTCTAGCCCTGCCAGCCATGGTCAAGGAGCAGTCCAGCCCACCCAGGGACCTGGGAGTAGACGCATCCATCCATGTGTCTAGAGTCAGGTCTGCAGAATTCAGACTTATTATTATTATTATTATATTATTAATGTTTATTTTATTTTTTGAGAGAGAGAGAGAGAGAGAGAAAGGGCATGAGTGGGGGGAAGGGCAGAGAGGGAGACACAGAATCTGAAGCAGCCCCTGGGCTCTGAGCTGCCAGCACAGAGCCCGATGTGAGCCTTGAACCCACAAAATGCTAGATCATGACCTGAGCTGAAATCAGATGCTTAACCCACTGAACCACCTGGGGGTCCCCCAGAATTCAGTCTTGGCTGTGGAAACTGAAACAGCCCTAAGACTTTTTTGTAGCCCCTGTAATCCATGGCCCAGGGCCAGTTCTACATACCCAGGGACCAAAATATATAAGAAACTCATACAACTCAATAGTAAAAACAAACAATCCAATTAAAAAACAGAAGATCCGAATAGACATTTTTTCCAACGAAGACATATATATAACCAATAGGTACATGAAAAGATGCTCAGCATCATTAATTATCACGATAATGCAAATAAAAATCACAATGAGATAACACTTCATACTTATGAGAATGCTATTATCACAGAAACAAGAAATAACAAATGTTGTCAAAGATGTGGAGAAAAGACAACCCTCATGCAGTGGTGGTGGGATATAAATTTATACTGTTACAGTGGAAAACAATATAAAGTCTCCCTTCATATTAAAAGTAGAACTACCATATGATCTAGCATTCCTCTTTCTGGGTATATACCCAAAGACAATAAATCCTCTATCTTGAAGAGATATTCTTCAAGACACTATCAGTTCATTGCAGTATTAGCCAGACATGGATACAAAGTCTTGTTAAATATAAAGTATATTTAAAATATAGGTTTTAAAAATACATAATGGAATATTATTCAGCCATGAAAAAGATGGACATCCTGCCATTTGGGACAACATGGATGGACCTTGAGGGCATTATGCTAAGTGAAATAAGTTAGAGAAAGACAAATAGTGTATAATTGCACTTATGTGTAGAATCTAAAATAAGCCAAACTCATAGAACAGGAGACTAGAATGGTGCTTGCTAGGGGCTCGCAGAGGGGAAAATAGGGATGGGGAAATGTTGACCAAGGGACAAACTTCCAGTTATAAGATGAATAAGTTCTGGGGATCTAATGTATAACACGTGACTATAATTAACAATACTGTATAATATACTTGAAAGTTACTAAAAGAGTAAACCTTAGCTGTTCTTACCACATACACGCAAAAGAAAGTAATGTTTTGAGGTGATGGATGTGTGAACTAATGCTGTTGTGGAATTTAAAAACTTAGAACTATTGGTGCTGTGGTAATCATTTTGCATTACATACATGTATCAAATCATCACATTGTACAGCTTAAACTTACACAATATCATATGTCATTTGTATCCCAATAAAATTGGGAAAAATAAAAAAATGAAAGCACACTCTGAATCAATCCAATTCTGTGAAATTTGTTTAGGCTTTCCTTATCACTAAGCTTAAGATTTTTTTGTGAGAGTCTATGTATTCTTACAAAATCTGTGAATTCTCATTGTTGATTTCAGTGTCCTAAAGATATTAATTATGTCAAATTTGTTCAAATCATTTGTATTGCTTACTATTTTTATCAGTTTGTTATATTAGCTCTTGAGAGAATTCTCACTGATTGCAGGTAACTACAATTATATTTCTAGTTCTAGTTTGTTTTTCCTTTATATGTTTTGAATTTTATCTTATGCGATTTATTGTAAGAATATAAATTTAGGATTATTATATCTTCCTGATTGACTGATGTTTTCATATCACACATTTCAATGTTTTTGTGTGGAGCAATTTTTATTCTAACTGAAAAATTCCATCAGTTTTTTTTTAATTATTTATTTGAGAGCACACGCAGGAAAGAGGCAGAGAGGGAGGAAGCAAGAGAAAATCCCAAGCAGACTCTTCACTCTCAGCACAGAGCCTGATGTGAGGCTCGAACTCATGAACCACAAGATCATGACCTGACCTGAAAAAAGATTGGACACTTAACTGACTAAACCAACCAGGTACCCTCCATTAGTTTTTTTTTTTATTCAAATCTTCTGTAGATGTTTATTTGAAACTATTCATTGTCTTTCTTCTTAAAAGATATTTCAGTGAAGGTGGTACTAACAGTGGTAGGGTTTCTTGTCCAGAACTTCAAATATGTCATTTCAATGTTTTTGTTGTTATTGCTTTAAAAAAATTATTGAAGTAAAATTTATATACAAGAAAATTCAATGGCAAAGTATTTTATAAAGTGGTTTGTACAATTTTACATTCCCTCCAGGTATGTATACGAGTTCTAGCTGCTCTAATTTCTTGTCAACACTTAATACTGTCACTTTTTACTATTAGCCATTTTAATGAAAGAGTAGTAGTATCTTATGCATTTAAATTTACATTAACTGATGACAAATGATGTTGAACATTTTTATAAATTTACTCACTATTTGTATACTATTTGTGTAGTGTATGTTCAAAGTTTTTGTTCATTTTATTGATTTTGAAGCTTTATTTTTCTAATATAAACATTACTAAACAATGCTTTAGTTGAATCTTAACAAATATTATCATTGCAAATTTTATACATTGTCATTTTCATTTCACTTCAATTATTTGTAATTTACTTCAAAATTCTTCTATTCATGATCATACAGAACTATTTGTGTAGTGTATGTTCAAAGTTTTTGTTCATTTTATTGATTTTGAAGCTTTATTTTTCTAATATAAATGTTAAAAACTATAAACCTACTAAACAATGCTTTAGTTGAATCTTAACAAATATTATCATTGCAAATTTTATACATTGTTATTTTCATTTCACTTCAATGATTTGTAATTTACTTCAAAATTCTTCTATTCATGATCATACAGAAGTGTGCTATTTAAAGATTGTTAGGATTTTTTTGCTATTCATTTTTAATTTTAGTTCATTGTTATAGAGCACTTGGTATAAACTAAATCATATTAAACTTATTGAAACATTTTATTTCTAAGTATGAGGTCTGTCTCTGTTAATGTTCCTGAGTTTTGAAGTGGAATATGATGTAACGTATATGTATCATTGGAGATAGATGATCGATCGATCGATAGATAGATATCACATCTATCATATATATATATGATATGTATATACATAAGATGTGGAAAATGGATATAAACATGATAGTAAATGTGAAGAAAAATGTGGTACATATATATTTTTTAAGATACTTAACTGATACTTTTTAAGTTATATACTTTTTAAGATACTTTAAGATAATTTTTCTTCTATTAGTTGTTGATAGACTAGAGTTGAAATTGTAGAATTTTCTATTCTTTAATTTCTACAAATTTTCTTCAAGTACTTTGAAACTCAGTTGTTAAATGCATACACATTTAGGATTTTTATTGCCTATTAATAAGTTGATTCCTTTATCATTATGAAATTATTTTTTATTGCCATATTTTTATCTTTATAATATTGCTATAGATTTTTTATAATTAATGTTCTCATAGTTTATCTTTTACCAAACTTTCACTTTTAGCATTTTTTTAAATTTAAAGTTTGGTTGCTTACAGACAGCATAAAGTTGGGCCTTATGACTTTGTTCTCTCTGATAAACTCTTTGAATTGGAACAATTACACTATAGTTAATAAAATAATAAATGTATATGGGTTTATATCTATCTTTTTGCTATTTATTTTGTTTTTCCATAATCCTTTTTTCCCTTTTCCTGCCTTTTTTTTCTTCTATAATTTATTAGGCAGTTCTGGAACCATTGCTCAGTCTAGGAATACCTATTTTGAATTACTGGGGTGAGACTTCCCAAGTAGTATACCCTGTAAGCTGTAAATTATGAGGTTGTGTTTTGTTTTGTTTGTTTTTTCAGTCTAGTTCATTGAAACTGGCACTATTCCTGGCTCTCCTAGATGCTGGACACTGTTCCCTTTAATACTTCCAGAGAGTTCTTTTCCCAGGCCCTGGGCAGTTTCCTCGCACACATGAACTAATCATTTTTTTGTTAAACACTTGAGGGAGATCCTTTGCAGGGAACTATCTGGAGCTCTTTCTGTGTGCAGCTTTCTCCTTTTTGGTACTTTGTCACATGAACTCAAGTTCCCTTGATCTCTCTTCACTGTCACCTCCATCTCCAGCTGGCTGCTTTCTCTGTACCTTGGCTAGGAGGCTCCCTCTCAGCAATCAAAGCAATGGAGTAATCAGAGCTCATCTTTTTTGTTTTCTATTTCTCAGAGATCATTGTCCATTATTACCTGATGTCCACTATTTTTTTTATGTTTTCAGAAGGAAATATATATTTATATTTATATTATTTATATTTATATTGGTGCAAAGAAAATTTCCACAATTGCAATTTTAAAATAAAAATGAAACATACCTATTTCAGTCTGGATCCCAAACAGAAGTGAATGGCTAACAAATTAGAAAAAATTTTTAAATATTTATATTCAGAAGGGTTATTTATAGAGATTTGGTTGCACACAGGAAGGCCATTATAAATAGTATAACAATCCTAGGCTAATAGCAGCAGAGCTGTTACTAACTCTGGTGCCTTTGGGCCTAGGACATAACGTGTTTACTAGAACTCAGAAAAAGAGAATCAAGTAAAGAAGACTTCCTTGAGAAAATGCATAACTTAAAGTAAAACTGAAGGGAAATGCATAACTTAAAGTAAAACTGAAGGGAGGGACCAGAGAGAAATACTGATCTCACTTTCTTCCATCCTTTCTTCTGCCTGTGGGCTTAACCTAAATCAGAAGCCAAAAGGTAAGAGGAAATATAGAATAGCTTACATAAGTCAGCTTCTTAGAGCACAGAGAAAGGTGTATTTGCAAAGGAAATGGAAGATATCCAGCACATGATACTTTTTGTCATACCTCTATCCATGCAGTTGTGTAAACCCTGAGAATTATGTTTGATTCTCTCATCCCCCACCTCCCCATTCCAACTGGCCACCGATAGTATAGATTCTACTTTTTAATATGTTACATATTTACTGCCTCCTCTCCAACTTACTAGTGCCACTGTTTTAATTAATGTTGTCACCATGTTTCCATGGACTTTGCCATAACCTCTTACTTTCCTGACCTCCCACTTTTAGTCCCTCCTCTTCAGTCTATCCATTCTTTAGAAATAATGGGATTGTTTTTTCTTTCTTTTTAATTCAAATCTGATCACACCATTTCACACCTTTATATTTTCCAGTTGTTCAAACGTTTCAGTGGGAATTTCAAAATAATCCATTTTCTGGCTTCTACCATTAATGCCATCTTAAGCAAGAGGAAGTCATTATAAAATACAAAATGTAAAATTGGTTCTTTTCCATAAATTTCTCTTGACAACTCCTATTCTCCTAATCCTTCAAATGTCATGAATCTCTCATAGCTGTTACTAGGTTACCTTTTTTCCACAGTGCTGCACTAGCTTCCTATTTCAACCAATTGATGCCTCTTTATCACTCATTAAACTAAGAATTACTTCTATTAATCTTTGTATTATTTCTCTTAAAAGACTGGTTTTTATGTAGGGCATACCTTGTATCAACTTCAGATGTGAATTAGTTACTCATTCTTAAAGTATTCAGGATCAATAATTCACTTTATTGCTTAGTGAACTATCAATTAATTCGGTTTCTAATCCAATTTTTATTTTATATGCTCAATGAAACACTTTATATAGTGTCTTAACATTTTAAAATCTTGGATACATAGAATCTATTTAAGCCATTTTTATTTCAAATAAATACACAGAAATATTGTTCAAATGGCATTTCATTTATCTAAATCAGTCTACAACTGTAGAAGTTGTTTGCTGTGTTTAGAAGGGAACATATAATTTGGTGAACAATAATGATAAAATTTGATTGCACTTACAAGGCTCAGCTTCTCATTATAGTTCCTTCTTCAGTAAAATTTTATCTTTACAATATTACTCTTCTCTTTACATTACATTCCCTCAAAATTTAATCATTTCTGAAATGTCTGGATCTTCATCTGATTCTACCACTTATTAGCTTGTGACCTTGGACATGCTTCTCTTGGGATGTTTCCTCATCTGTGAAATGTGAATAATAACTTGTACTTTAAGGCAATTTTGTGAGGAATAACTAAGTTAATGCATTAAAAAGCTTCGAGCAGTGTTTGGAGTACTGGAAGCAATCTACAAGTGTTGTTGTTGTTGTGAAATCAGATAGAAATGCTTAGTCTGTCTCCTCCTCTCGAAGGCCAATCAGTTAACCTGATTTGCACTATTCCTCCCCATCCATTTACATCTCATCAAAGACTTCACTCTCTCCATTATCTTATTTTTCTTGGATCTTCCATTTCTCCCTGTCACTTGTTCTTTCTTATCTGCATTTAGACATCTTTGAATATTTGTTTGGCTGTAAACATGCCACTCAAACATATTCTGTGAGGACAAGTTCTTGTGTTCATTTCCTTTTTGATCACAATATCTCAGTACCTGATATGTAGTTGCATTCACTAAATATTAATTAAGTTAAGGACTGGAAAAATCACAGATTAATCATTTGAGGGCCTGAATGTTTTAGCTCTCAACCTACCTCTTGCCCATGTTTCACAGACCAACATCTATGAACATCTGTTTTCATTTCCCACTCATTTCTTATTCCTCAGCAAGCTGATCTCCACTTCCTCCATTTTACTTAAGTGATCCTTATCAATTTAGTTAAAATATATGCTGTATCAGGGGCACCTGGCTGGCTTAGTCAATAAAGCATGTGACTCTTGATCTTGGGATCACATTGGATGTGTAGAGATCATTTAGATGTATTTGCATCTAACTTTTGCCATAGAAACAATTGTTATTCATTTTGCCCTTAGCTTCCAATTCAAGTAAGACAAGTTCATTCTTTCTAGGAAGTTAAGTTTTAAAAATCAGAAAGCTTTCACTGTAAGGCAGACATCATCAAAAGTGCTTAATTAATGTATTTCAGAGGTTCAGAGCAAATAGGATCTGATGCTTAGACAGATACCATGAGTAGGATGAAGAATGATAATGTGAGAAGAACAGAACAGTGGAAAAAGTAGAGATCAATAAAAGATTTGTGCATTTACTGGAAAAAAATGTAGATAACATAGAGCATCAGTGGGTCTGGCAACAGGCAATAGACAGTGATTCAGAGAGTTGTTATTGGTAAAAGGCTGTTTCCATACCTAATATAGGATAGGAATGTACCTACCTATAGGGACAAAATCCTTGTGGCGAATGGAATAAATGAGCAAGAAACCCCAGAAAAAATGGGGAACCACTTCCATTTATAGCCATGGTAGGTTAGATGGCATTGAAACCCTCCCATGCTAAATAATGACCAAGCTACATATTTTAAAAATGTATAACAACAGTTTAAAAGAGTTATCCAGTAAACAATGAAAGGTTCTTATCCTAACAGCAAAGAAAAATGTAAGTTTAACAGTGTATACCTCCCAGGTTTGTTTGTAAGGATAATTTGCACATTGCAGCTAAAGGAAATAGAACCTAAGAAAACAACAAGATTCTCTGAAGGGAGAAGATAGAGATTGTGGTTCAGACACTTAGATCGGTGGAACAGAATAGTGAACCCAGAAATGGACCCACAATTATATGGCCAACTAATCTTTAACAATGCAGGAAAGAATATCAAATGGAATAATTAGAGTCTCTTCAGCAAATGGTGTTGGGAAAACTGGACAGTGACATGCAGAAGAATGAACCTGGTCCACTTTCTTACATCATACACAAAAATAAACTCAAAATGGATGAAAGACCTAAATATAAGACAAGAAACTATCAAAATCCTAGAGGAGAAAGCAGTCAAAAACCTCTTTGACCTCAGCCACAGCAACTTCTTACTAAACATATCTTTGGAGGCAAGGGAAACAAAAGCAAAAATGAACTATTGGGACCTCATCAAGATAAAAATCTTCTGCACAATGAAAGAAACAATCAGCAAAACTAGAAGGCAACTAATGGAATGGGAGAAGATATTTGCAAATGACATATCAGATAAAGAGTTAGCATCCAAAATCTATAAAGAACTTATCAAACGCAACACCCAAAAAAGCAAAAAATCCAATGAAGAAATGGGCAAAAGACATGAATGACACTTTTCCAAAGAAGAAACTGAGATGGCTACCAGACACATGAAAAAATGTTCAACATCATTCATCATCATGGAAACACAAATCAGAGCCACAATGAGATGCCAACTCATACAAGCCAGATGGTTAAACTTAACAATCAGGCAACAAAAGATGTTGGCAAAGATGTGGAGAAAGAAGAACCCTTTTGCACTGCTGGTGGGAATGAAACTGGTGCAGCTACTCTGGAAAACAGTATGAAGGTTCCTCAAAAAATTAAAAATAGACTACCTTATAACCCAGCAATTGCACTACTGGATATTTATCCAAAGGATACAGGTGTGCTGTTTCAAAGGTGCACAGACACCCCAATGTTTATAGTAGCACTATTGACAATAGCGCAAGTTTGGAAAGATCCCAAATGTCCATTGATGGATGAATGGATAAAGAAGATGTGAGATATATATATATATATAATGGAGTATTACTCATCAGTCAAAAAGAATGAAATCTTGCCATTTGCAACAACGTGGATGGAACTAGAGTGTATTATGCTAAGCAAAATTAGTCAGTCAGAGAAAGACATATCATATGAATTCATTCCTATGTGGAAAACAAATGAACAAAAAGGAAGGGAAGCAAAAATAATATTAAAACAGGGAGGGGAACAAAACATAAGAGAATCTTTAATATAGAGAACAAACTGTTGCTGGAGGGATTGTGGGAGGGGGGATGGGCTAAATGGGCAAGGGGCATTAAGAAAGACACTTGAATGAGTAGTACCGTGTGTTTTATGTAGGGGATGAATCACTGGTTTCTACTCCTGAAATCATTATATTATATGCTAACTAACTTGGATGTAAATTTTTTAAAAAAATAATTTAAAAAAACCATACTAATCATTAAGACTTTGTTTCAAAATATCTCTGAAGACCAAGTAGGAAATTGATAAGGTGGCAGTTAAGGTACAAAGAACTTTAGATACTGATCTATAATATCAGAAAAATTACAGAGATTGTATAGGAATTGTGATGCAGGAAAAATAGCAAGTAATAAGGAGAAAACTGTAGATTATGCTAAAACATAAAAGTTCTGGAATTGTAGGGCAGAAATTTTTACCAACTTGTATAGGTAATGAACAGCCATTGTAGGTTTTATGTGAGGCTGACATAAATGAAGTTTCACATTATCACATAGTTTTTCTGACACCTATGTTTAGGATAAATTAGTGTTGAGGGCACCTGTGTTGGAGACGAGATTCAGGTGACAGTCTGTTTAAACTGCACTTTAGAGTTAAACTGCACCTTCCATCTCCATGGAAGGCAGATGAGCACATGTGTAACATTTTGGGCTCTGGAGCTAGGCCGTTACTCAACTCCTGACTCCATTGTTTATTAGTTTGGTGACTTTAAGCAATACTTAAATCTCTTTGGGGATCATTATCCCCATCCAGAGAACAGAAACTACAATAGTGTTTCCCTTTTAGATTTGTTGAGGATTACATAAGGTAAATCGTGAAAGGCCCTGGTGCACTGGTGACACCTAGTAAATAAGCATTTACAAAATTATCACAGCTTTTGTCATCATCAATGGTATTAACTAAAAGGTGGTTGGAGCAGTGAAAACAGAAAGCAGGGTATGGAAGTAAAATACATTTTGGAGGTAGATGAGGACATTTTAACTTATCAAGGAGACGGAGGAAAAAGTAAAGATATCTCAGAGGTTTCATTCTGGATAAGTTGGAGACTGCATGTGCCATTAATCAAAACATGCAGGTCACCAGGAGTTGCTGCTTTTGGAGCTGAAGTAATAAATTTGGGTTTGCTCATGCTGATTTCGAGGTACAAGTAGGTCATACAGGTAGAGCAGTTATTATGCCGTTGAACATGCATTTTACAAATCAGGGATAGAAATATAAATCCTGGAATTGCACAGACAGGCCTGAAATCTTGAAAAGAAAGAAAATCCCTAACAGAATTAATGATCGTTTCCAGAATGGAAGTATCGCCACATCTCAACCATTCCCTGAGGCTTCCTTCCAAATGTACTTCTCACACAGGTATCATAAATGAATCCTCTTGGTTTCCCTGTAGTGGTGCCACCATTGTCTGCTGCATCTTCTTTAGTTTGTCCACTCATAACTCATCTTTCTCTTAATGCCAAAAACACCCAGCCACCTGCATCATCTGTACGACTGTTTGCATAAAGCAACTGAAGGAACTGAGGACATCTTCCCTTCTTGTGACTGATGCTCTGTCAATGAAATGACTCTAAGGATTTGCTTCCCTTCACCCTGACGCTCACACCAAATCCTAAGGAGTTACACTGGACAATAATTCACATAACAGTCACTCATTCAGCACGCTCAGAACCTCCTTTCTTATGATAAATATTTTCCCACGGGATTCTGTAGTTCAGGCTATAATTTTTAATCTATCAATTCAAATAGACCCACTGGGCTGAGTGGAATTTTCCCAGCTTGTTTTTTTTATTTTGGTTTGTTTTTTTTTGTTTGTTTCCCATTTCTTATTCTTTCTAGGAATGAACTCCAAGATCACTTCCACGCTCTCTGAAAAAGAATGTATTTCTAAATTTTCATCTGCCCAGGTCTAAGGATTGTTCTTTTTCTGTTCCCAAAGATGTTTCCTCAGGAGTTCAGGCTGTCCAACAGTGTCTCTTGTCTCCTCTACCCATCTAAGTCTATTACCCTTGAGGCAGCCTCTGGAATAAATAGTTTCTTAAACTGAATGCTGAAGAAAACTCTTCTACAAGGTATGTTTGGGACACTCTATAATTGAGGAGTAGCAGTATGGAGACTGGCTGTGAACTATCTTAGTAAGTTGGGTGAGAAGCAAAAGCAGTACTAGGGGACTGAAAACATTAAAGCAAGACAAAAAAAACTGCAAGAAAATTAAGACTATTTTGAGATCTTACATTTCTAAGAAATATATATGAAGTTATTTTAAATAAAATTGACTGAAACTAGAGATTTTATAAGTCCCCTAGGTATCTGCTTGAGAAATTAAACAGTCATGGTTAATAATTTTTCTTCTTTTTAATAAATTTGTAACTTTTGTTCATTACAATCCTAGCAAGGATTTGTGTGATATGGAGACACTGGTGTATTGACAACCACAACTTTCTGTTTCTACTTCTAAATATCAATTTGATTCATTTTCCTTCTAGCCCTAAAGTGCAGTATTTAATCAAAGGGTAGCGTGGGGTCAACTCTTGCGTTGGACATTGTTGATATGCCTGAGGTAAGGGTCATCACCAAAGTAATGACTTCTTATAGATTTATGAAGAGCCTGAAGCTCTAGTCCAGCTTCAGCCACGGAATGAAAACACAAAAGGAGAGACATGACTAACCATTGCCAGTATTTTGCTTAGTTCACTTTGAAAAAGTGGATACATTTCAAAGTTGTGCATACTGTTTAATCTTGAGATTTGAGGGTCAGGAAAAATAATTAAAAAACAAGGAGAAATATTTCCAGATTCTAAAGAATGCCCCAAGAGTAACAGAGTGAATCACAGCATGCCACTGGGTATAAAGGTACATACAGTCAGTCCTAGAATACAAAAACAGTTAATTTGGGCCTTTTAAAATTTTTTCCTGGGGCGCCTGGGTGTCTCAGTTAGTTGAGCGTCCGACTTCGGCTCAGGTCATGATCTCACAGTTCATGGGTTCAAGCCCCGCGTCGGGCTCTGTGCTGGCAGCTCAGAGCCTGGAGCCTGCTTCGGATTCTGTGCGTCCCTCTCTCTCTGCCCCTCCCCTGCTCATGACCTCTCTCTCTCTGTCTCTCAAAATAAACAAATGTTAAAAATTAAAAAAATAAAATAAATTAAAAAAATAAAAATTTTTCCTAGCCAGTGTTATTGAAAGTGGGTAAAAGAAAAATAATCTATTTACAGTATGCTTAGCAAATGCCAAAACACCTGGTCAAATAAGACTTTTAAGTAATTCATATGCTCTATTTTAACTTCACTATAAAATACTTCTTTTGTTTTGTCTCAAGGGTATGATTCAATTTGCTACACAGAATGATGGCTCAATAAGTGTCATAATGTGGTGATTTACATCTGATCCATACTATTATAGCAGAGGACATGCACTGCACAATTATCTGTACTAATAGTTTTATAATTTTGATGTCCTGCAAATATTTACTGAGTGCCTATTATATGCCAATGGTATACAAGGCCTTGAGTATACAATAGTGACAAATATCAATCCCTGACTGCTTGGAATTTTGTAGTCTCGTATGCAGCTCATATGTGCATCTATACTACAGAGTGATCTGTGGAGTGAAGTACATTTTGCTCTCAGAGAGTAGCCCAGAGAAGCCTAATCTGCACTCACAGATCAATCATAGTTTTCAGTATTAAGAAATACACTGCCCACGGTGGGGGAGGGGACAATACATAATAAAAGTTGAATGCAACTTAGCTTTTCAGTAGGATTTTACATTTACAAGGCGATTCTCAAATTATGACACTTAAAGGAAAGGAAAAGATTTGCGCAGACACATAGCTATCTACTGCTAACCGTTAATGATTACTTATGCTCTGATTTTGTTTCTGGATTTATTTTTAGTTGGGACACTGTAATCTAAAATTACACCTCAAACATCTTGAATATGGTAATTTATTGCCTTCAATTCATCTTACTAAATGGTGATTCCTATGTGCCCAGTGTCACATGCTCAGTGCTGAGACTACAAATATATGAAAGACAACATTCCAGTTTTAAGGAATCAATCTAATATGCACACGGCCTTCTAAATGTCTCTAACAGTTCTTGGGTCCAGGAATAAATATTGAACCAATCCTAAAGATATGCTAAAATAAGACTACTTTATAATATCTAATGATTAGATATTAGGGAAATAGTAAATTCATATTGTTTATTACCATTAGATTTGTAGGAAAAGAAAAAAAAAAGACCTATAGTGGTATATTATGGAGATTTAATTAATTTAGTTTACTTATTTCAGTAACAGATTTGGAAATTACCTATAGATTGCTATCTACTTATTGATTATAAGCTAATTATTTTTTAAATGTTTATTTATTTATTTTTGAGAAAGACAGAGACAGTGAGTGCACAGGAGCAGGGGACAGGTAGAGAGAAAGGGAGTGAGAGAATCCCAAGCAGGCTCTGCACTGTTAGCTCGGAGCCCCACTTGAGGATTGAACCCATGAACCGTGAGATCATGACCTGAGCCAAAATCAAGAGCTGGACTTTCAACCGACTGTGCCACCCAGGCTCCCCGATTATAAGCTAATTATTAATAAAACTTACAATTGAATGCTGACATTTTTGTTTATTTATATTCAACTGTGAAAGATCAACAAAGGTTTAAAAAAAACACAGACACACTAATTAACTAATTACTTGAAGACTACCTTATGAAGCTCTTCCTAAACTTCAATATAACATTGACAGTTCTGTAATCTCAGTAAGTCTCTTTAAATTACAGAAAGCCTAATATCAATGCTGGATTTTGGCATTAGAACTCTGTTCTCATGGTTTAAAGATAACTGTATCTGTGGACTTAAAAAATTAAACAAGACATTAGGGAATTCCATTGCCTTGATAAGATCTGGTTATTTATTTTGCACTTCTGAGTGTTGCCCTAGGGCACTTTTCCTTAGGTTATTGCCTTAGTAGAATGCTGAGATATAATATATACAGATAGAATATATCTGTATATATATCTGAATAGAATGCTGAGATATAATATAAACAGAAAATGCCAGTTGTGGTGAGGGTATGGGGCCCTTACTTGCCCTGTAATGGATACAGCACATGTCTCCCTCCATTCCTGGCCTACCTGCTCCAGGGAACAGCTGTGGTAGGATGGGCAAAGCACTAGATGTGTACTCAATATGTTCTTGCTTATTTACTTAGTAAGCCTTGACACATGTATTATCTTGACTTGCCAAAATGTTAAAAGAGTAAAACAGTGGGGTACCTGGGTGGCTCAGTCGGTTAAGCGTCCGACTTCAGCTCAGGTCATGATCTCATGGTTCATGGGTTCGAGCCCCGCATCGGGCTCTGTGCTGAGGGCTCTGTGCTGATAGCTCAGAGCCTGGAGCCTGCTTCGGATTCTGTGTCTCCCTCTCTCTCTGCCCCTCCCCCACTCATGCTCTGTTTCTCTCTGTCTCAAAAGTAAATAAAAACATAAAAAATTTAAAAAAAGAGTAAAATAGCTATTTTTCTGAGGTTACAGGGTGTGGCAAAGATTAAATAAATTTGGCTATGTGATTGTATGTGGTGATCTTTCAAATGTAATACAAATACAATGCATTATTATGATTTCTTTTCTCATCGAAAACTTATCTTTGCTTTGTAGCTAATGTTGATCTAATATTACATCGCCCACAGTATCAGTACATGCCCTACAAAAATTAATGCAGATCTGTTACTAGCAAATGTTTACATTACATTTATGTCCACTCCTAATACCATGCATCATATATATTGATAATAGGAGTCTGGCAATGCAGTAAAATCTCTCAGCCTATATGCTGAGCCATCCTTCACATCTAATATTGTATCCAGAATCTCCAAGACTGACACAAGGAGGTAAGAAATATACCTTTAAAAAGCCCTACTCCCATTGCCATCACCACACCGCTCCCCAGGACCTGCCACTGCAGAAATGACTGTGATGACTTGCCTTTGGTCCCTTAAGTTCTCTTGGTATGAGCAATTATCAGTCCACAAATATGTATTAAAAGCAGATTCACTTCAGATATGCCTTTGAATCATCTCTCTCTTGCAAGACAATTGTGTCTTGTTGGTCCAGTTGACTCACTTAATATTACTTAAATTACCTTTCTCTCTCGGGAAAAAGAAAGACTATCTCACATTCCTTTTCCTTTCATGTACTTGGCATTTTCTCCTCACCAGCTATGCTCTCCCCTCCTCCCCAAGTTAAGCCAGGGAGTCAGTGCTCATCACCTGGTTCTCTCCATATGTCTGTCTGTCTCTCTCCTTTCTTTTCTTTAGTCCATTTCTCCCTCTGAATAAAATCTTGTGGGATATCTTCAAATCTTTGTTCTTCACATCAACAAGCAACATCAAAGGAACCTACAAGGTCTTATCTAAGAGATGAGGTTGCTGTGGATAATTTCATGGTAAAAGGGGATGGAAAAATTTCATACTAGTCTAAATACTACTTTTCCCCAAAGTACAAGAGAAAAGCAACCCAAAATTAAACTCCATATAGACATCCCATTTCCTGTTCTTCCTGCCTTGCTCTCAAAATGCAACTCTCTAGCACTTTCTTTTTCTGATCTCCTTGAGAGGACACTTTATCTATTATCCACTGTGAATTCCATCCCCCTTTCTTTTTAGTACATGCATCAGTCAGCTTGGGCTGCCATGACAAAATATCATAGATTGAGTGGCTTAAACAACAGAAACTTATTTTCTCACAGTTCTGGAGGCTAGAATTAGAGATCAAGGTGCCAGGATAGTTGGGATCTGGTGAGGGCTCTTTTCCTGCCTTACAGATGGCTCCCTTCTTGCTGGGTCCTCACATGGCCTTTCCTCAGTGTGTGCACTTGAAGAGAGATTTCTCTCTCCCTCTTCTTATGAGGCCAGTGATATCACCAGATTATGACCACACTTTTATGACCTCATTTAATTTCAGTTATCTTTTAAAAGCTTTATTTCCAAAGGTAATCACATTAGGGTAAGGGCCTCAACATATAAATTGGGGGGGGGGCACAATTCAATCCATAGCAGTATGTTTCTCCTTACATGTCTTACTCAGTTTTTTTTTTAAATATTTTTGAGAGAGAGAGAGAGCGAGCATGAGCAGGGTAGGGGCAGAGAGAGAGAGAGAGAAAGAGAGAGAGAAAGAAGGACAGAGTATCCGAAGCAAGCTCTGCACTGACAGCATCGAGCCTAATGTGGGGCTTGAACTCACAAACCGTGAGATCATGACCTAAGCCGAAGTCAGATGCTCAACCGACTGAGCCACCCAGGCGCTCCTCTTATTCAGTTTTAATGTGGGTCCAAATCTCCTAAAGATTCTAGAGAGAGTAGACACTCTGTATCAGGACCATTATGAGGTCTCCATAACAGTGAATGCTAGTTAATGACTGCACAGATCCCTGGATTTTTCTGCTCAGATTCTGCCTTCTGACATTGTCTCTCCTCAATGTCTGCCTTTAGCTTTCCCAAACTGTCTCTCTCTTCTGCTGCCTATATATCTCCCTTTAACATGCAAGCACTGATACAAACACACAAACATCTCCCAAGAACAAATATTAACTTCCAGAGCCAACACATTTTAAGCCAGAGGCTACAAATCCAAGTGCTGCCAGGGCCAGCTAGGTAATGTAAATATGGAATACAAGAGACAACATATACAATTTGGGGACGTGGAGGACTGGAGAATGTATGCTAAACTAAATGCATCATATTCAAATGCACTGTGCGAGGAAAGCAAAATGTCACCAAGCTGAATTCAATCTGTGAATTGCTGCTTTGTGACCCTTGGTGTGAAAACCTTTTTAAAATGAGAAATATCTCTGCAATCAACACACAAGCGATCAGGCTACCTATCTGCAGTGGGTTTGCACCTACCACCATAATGGAAAGCAGTGTTCTTTTCTTCCTTCACCTTCCCTTACACTCCTTTCAGTGGTGCCCCCTCAGGCCTGTGACAATAATAACATGCGTTCCTGTTTCACTGGGTTCATCCTGACACCCTCAAAGTGGATGAACACTTGCATATGTTCTGTTATATTCTCAACCAAAGACATTTCTCTACCCAGTCTAAGTCTGCGTGGGGGTTGGGTTGGTTTTTTTATTTCCCCAAGGAATCCTTATCTGTTCACAGAAACACAAAGGAAGTCAGTCACAGTCTTGGTCTGTTGAGAACTGCTTCAAAAGGCAAGGGCCGAGAGGTCACTGTGGAATCCCTCATTCTGGTCAGCAGCAAATACCCTGACTCCCAGCTAGATGTACCTTCATAAGGTCTCTGATCTTTGGGACTGGGGAGCAAGTCTATTCTTTTTTCCCTTTCTAGAGAGGAACTTATTAGAGAAGTGTCCTCCATACAGCAGAATAATTTCTCTCAGACTCTATGCATAATATGTTAACCTCTAGTCTTCATGTACTGTATTTTATAGATATTATTTAAGTTCTCAAACCTACTCCCCACCATCCCCCAGGCCTTCACTGCCACCCCTGCACACTTATATCCACAGACATGAACCAGCCCCCAACATTAAGGATTGGAAACAAGAGGACGGAGGAGGCTACCTACCGTATGTCTCAATATGTACCTATAAATTAAACTAATAATGTGAAATAAGTGTATCCTATCCTCCTACTTTCATAGCAGCCTGGAAGTCCATGTTCAAATTAAGACCTCTTGAACATTTTGGAATTGACTGTGGAAGCGTGGGGAGTACCCCATCTACACTGTACCCCAGTCCATGTTTGTGCCACTTCCCAGATATGTCCCAAATGTGAAAGGCCCTAATACATTTGTGTAGCCATTTTGATAGGTAACAATACAATTGAGCCTCAGTTTCTCCAGTACAAAATTGTACCTATAATACTTAAGGGATTAGATTGTTCAGAGGCTTAAATTATGTAGCGTGCTTTAAGTATTGAGTCTTGTACATAATAGGTTCTCAATAAATGGTCCTTTTCCTCATTTTCCCTTTCTTATGAACAATGTATTCACTATTTCCAATAAAATTGTGGTTATATAATTTACACTTCTCATTCATTACTATTCAATTTCATGATGGACAAAATGGAAGCAAGGATGGTTAGTGGGTCAGCCCACATGGAAAAACCTGTTCCTTTTCTGTTAGGCACAATGTTTGTGTGAGGCTGTAGTGAAAATGTTCTATGTCCAGGTAAAGAGAGCCTTTTTGCATTAATTAAAAACTAGAAGTGCAGACCTGTAAGGAAACCTATACATTTTTTCTCTAATCCTGCAGACACTAAACTGCTTTCCCAAGAAAGGTAGAAGTAAGAGGACAAGAGAAGAGTTTGAAAAGTAAGCAGGAATGATGAGAACCAGGTCCCAAGGTGTGTATGAGGAGAACTTGTTATAAGAGGGAAACAGCCACATTCATCCTGAGGTATGGGACTCATCTTTACGATTCATTTTTCTAGGAAAGCTGAGGTTTGGTATTGCCAAGAGAGAAAAGTCACATATCATGGAGAAAGCCATGAAGGTAACTTCCAACAGCTATTCAGGACCTGCTGGTAATCCCAGTTGTCAGGCAGTCAGCTGCCAAGGTAAGAGTCAGTGTAAAGAGAGGGAAATCCCACAGATTAACGTCCACAGGGCCTACTGGACCTTCTGAGTTCTGGCCTTGCCAACCCCTCCATCTGCAATTTATGTCATTCTAATTCAGCCATGAGGTGTTCCTTCTGTTCTTTCCCAAAGACTCTTTATTTCTTAAAAAAATTGCAGCTTTGTTGAGATATAATTCACAAAATACATAATTCACCCTTTTAAAGTACACAATTTCATGGTTTTTAGTATATTCACAGATATGTGAAATCACAACCATAGGCAATTTTAGATATTTTTATCACTTCACAAAAACCCCTGTACCCTTTAGCTATGACTCCACTGTCTTCTTGTCACCCAACCCTAGCCCTTAGCAACCACTAATCCACTTTTATGTCTCTATATTTTCTTATTCTGGATTCTCATATGAGTGAAATCATATGTTGTCTTCTGTGACTCGCTTCTTTCACCATAACACTTTCAAATTTCATCTATGTTATAGCATGCATCAATTATTCATCCCTTTTTATGGCCAAATAATATTCTATTTTATAGATATACCACATTTTGTTTATGCATTTGTCAGTTAATGGATATTTGGGTTGTCACTACTTTTTAGCTATTATGAATAATGCTGCTATGAACATTTGTGTGTAATTTTTGTATGGATATATGCCTACCTCCCTTGGGTATGTACCTAGAAATAGAATTGCTGGGCCTTATGGTAACTATATGTTTAATTGTTTGAGAAACTGTCAATCTGTTTTTGGAAGTGGCTGCATCATTTTGTATTCCTATAAGCAGTATGTGAGTTCTAGTCTCTCCACATACTTGCCAACAATTGTTATTATCTGACTTTTTTTAAGTGTCTATTTATTTATTTTGAGAGAGGACAGAGAGAGAGTATGAGTAGAGGAAGGGTAGAGAGAGAGGGAGAAAGAGAATCCCAAAAAGTCTCCATACTGTCAGCACAGAGCTTAATGTGGGGTTTAATCACATGAAACATAAGATCATGACCTGAACCGAAGTCAAGAGTTGGACACTTAACCAACTGAGCCACCCAGGTGCTGCTGACATTTTTTTTTATTACAGGTATTCTATTGGATGAGAAGCAGTATCTAATTATGGCTTTGATTTACATTTCTTTAATGGACAATGATGTCAAGCATCTTTGCATACGCTTTTTACCTTTTGTATATTGTCTTTGAAGAAATGCCTATTCAAATCCTTTGTCTATTTTTAATTATTTTGTCTTTTAAGTATTAAATTAGAGTTCTTTACGTATTCTATACACAAGCCCTTTACAGATATGCAAATATTTTTCCCATTCTGTATGTTGTATTTTTGATAGTCTTGATGGTGCTGTTTGAAGCAAACTAGCTTTAATTTTGATGATGCCCCATTTAACTATTTCTTTTAATTTGTTGCCTGTACTTGTGATATTATGTTTAGGAATCCTTTGCCAGCTCCAAGGTCATGCAGATTTATCTCTATTCTTTCTTCTAAGAGTTTTATATTTTAGCTTTTAATTCTTATTATATCTGCCTGGGATACTCTCACTTGGCTTGTAGAGTGGTTGGCTCTTTTAGTCTTTAGTTCTTGTCTCAAAAGTTGAATCTTCAGAAAGGTCTTTGCTGCCCACTTTATCTAATGTTTACTTTCCTCTCCACATACAATAATTATTTTCTTCATAGCAAGTTCCATAATTAGAAATCACACCATTCATTCACTTATTCATTCATTCATTTGCTTACTTACTCACTTACTTACTTATTGTCAGTTTCTACCCACTGGAATATGATCTCCCAAAGTGTTGTGTTGCTGTTGGGTTAATAGTGCTAGCACTTTTTAGGTGCTCTAAAAATAATACACTAGTGAATGCAAGTGATAAAAAGAAAATTGCTACAGGGTTCCCGATCAGAAACAGCAGAAAAATCTTGGCAAGTCTAAAAATGAGTAGGTGAGTCCATGTTGATATATTTATCTATTAATCAGATATGTAAAAGTTGAATTCTACCTGTATTCACAGGCCAAGATAAGCGATTTGGGTCAGTATCAAAACCCAAGTTTAGGGGGAAATATGTAAATAGCAGAAATCAAGATACAACCTGTTTTCATTTTCTTAGATTAATTTTCTAATAGTTAAAAAATAAGTTGATTAGAAAGCTAAAACTTGATATTCAAAAAGTGAGGCTGATATTTAAAGATCACCTTGAGACTATTGATCTAGTCACAAAAGGTCAACTATTTGAATACACAAGTGATTTACACAAATTAAGGGCATTTAAATGCATCACAACCTGAAATAATTTCCGCATTTTAATGTGTATGTCTCTAGAATTTTAATTTAAAAAATAAACTACTATGAAATTTATCTTTGAATACCATTTTATTTTCTGAGAACTTAAGAAGTTTCCTAGCTTTCAGGATTATGACTATAAGCATTATTTTTTGATCTTCTCCCACAAAAGCATACAATTCCATAAGGACTGTCAATCTCCAGATACATCATTCTCAAACTTTTGGAATTATTTTTTATTATATTTTATTACATCCTGCCAGTACATCGTTCCATCCAATATCATTTTAGGTATTATGTTTTCCTGATGTTTCCACAACAATATTTTCAGAATCATTTTTAGCTTTACTTTGACAATTACCAGCCTAGGCTGATATTCATTGGATTGTTATATATTTTAGCCAGTATTTCTGCCTCTAGATTTTCTCCACTCCAGTGTCTCTTCACTCTCACCTGAAACATCTTTCAGAAAACACCATTTCATTCCTTTATCCCCTCATCAAGGACCCAACATATCTCTTCTAGGTGTTTGAATTTAATTCTACCCCCTTGGATAGAATTTGAAGCTGTCTCATGTATTAAGCTCACATTCTCTCTCTCTCTGCTAATGAAGATTAATGACTTTACTGTCTATTGGACCTGCCAGGACCAGTTCTTCTCTGCCCATTCTATCTCCTCAATCTAAAATGGCCCTCTCCTAAGGCACCTAGTTGGTTCAGTAAGTAGAGCATGAGACTTTTGATCTTGGGATCATGAGTTCAAGTCCCATGTCATGCATAAAGCTGACTTAACAATAAAATAGCCCTCTCCTTTCTTCTATTAATCTCACCTCCACTTTGTTTTTATGACTTTTGCCATTTCAGGTCTTTTCCAGCCTCAGCCACAGTTGAGACCACAGATATCTTAATCTAAAGGTTCCTCAAAAAACTGAAAGTAAAGCTACGATACAATCCATCAACTCCATTTCTGTGTGTTTATTCGGAAAAACAAAAACGCTAATTTGAAAAGATATATGCACCCTCATGTTCATTGCAGCATTATTTATAATAGCCAAGATATGGAAGCAACCTAAGTGTCCATTGATAGATGAATGGAAAATAAGATGTGCTATGTATGTGTATATATGCATATATATGTGTATATATATATGTATACATACAGATATGTGAAATTATGTGAAATCACAACCACAGGCATATTATATACATGAATATATATATATATATATATATATATATATATATATATGAATGTATGAAATACTACTTGGCCATAAAAAATAAAACTTTACTAATTGCCACAACATGGATAGAACTAGAGGGTGTCTTGCTAAGTGAAATAAGTCAGACTGAGAAAGACAAATATCATAAGATTTTACTTACATGTGGAATCTAAAGAACAAAACAAATTATCAAACAAAATAGGAACAGATTCATAGATACAGAGAACAAACCAGTGGTTGCCAGACGGGAAGGGAGTGGGGAATGAATGAAATAGGTGAAGGGTATTTGCACTAGAGGTGCAAACTTCTAGTTATAAAGTAAGTAAGTCACAAGGATATAAAGTATAGCATGGGAAATACAGTCACTAACATTTTAATAACCTTGTGTGGTGACAGATGGTAACTAGACCTAAGGTGGCAATCATTTTGTAATGTATAAAAATATTGACTCACTGTGTTATGTACCTGAAACTTGTATAATATTATATGTCGATTATAATTCAGTAACAAAAATCTCAGTCTCCTTCTCACCATCAATATGATCCTACAAAGAGTCAAAAAGTTTTAAAGGAATAGTCCCAGTTTCAAAATAGCATAAAAAAGAATAGGAGACATTTAAGCATGCTTTTACGTGGAAGGGAAGGAACCAGAAAAGAAAGCAATTAAGCTTACAGGCAAGAAAGAAAAGGATTCAACACAAAGTGTATTAGAGGGGACAGAAATCATAAAGAAATGGCGGGCGGTAGTGTTGGTAGTATTTAACAGTAATAGGGAGGTAAGATGCATTTTTCCACTGCGGTAAAAGAAAGAAGACACCATATGTTTAAATTAAGAGAGAAACTGAGGTTGTGAGAAAGTTACAGACACTCTTGTCAAAGCTGTAAAGCTTAGAAGACTGGTGTAAGAAATGCTCTAAGAATTAAAATTGAGAAGATAATGTGTGTCAGGGCCAAATGAAAAATATGTCAGGGTGGTACCAGCTCTGAAAGTTTTCCAGAATTAGGTCTGTCACATTGATTATAGAGATGGACGAACCTGTATTTTAGTCTTATTATTGACTCTGTGGTCTTAGACAAGCTAGGTCACTGTGCAAGCCTCAGTGTCCTCATCTGTTGATCGGGTGATTGTGATGACTGAGTAAGGAAATATATGTGAAGCAGTTAGTACAATATTTGGCACATGGTAGATACCCAATGGGTTTCTCTGTCATTATTAATCATGATCTGAAATGCTGACAAGTCTCTGAAAATATTGCAGTTATTTTGATGAGATCCAAAGGAATCCAGCAAATGTAATTAAGATGTAAAATTAACTGTAATTAAATTTAAATGTAATTTAAAATGTAATTAAATATAATTTTCAAGGAAAAAATATCCCATTTGACAAGAGGTGGACAAATAAAAATATACATTTCAGTTTAAACTTCTGTAGTTATGTTTAAAATTGACTAATCTCTTCATTTCCTGGTAATTATATACATAAACCCCTTTCACATATAGTATTATTTGTCAGAGAAGTGTTTGTGAACATCAGAGGAAATGTTTCATGAAATTCGAAATTTCTTGAATTAAAAACAAAACAAAACAAAACAAAACATATGCAGGATATATTCATGACCAATGGCTCATGGACAAAATGTCAAGCAAAGAAAGAGGACTTAATTTTTAAAGCAGATGGCTTTGAAATTTTATCATATTGAGGTACTGTGATTCAATAGACCATGAGAATTACCAACAATGATATCAGGAAAATAACATTAATAGTTTACTTTTCAGAGAGAGGAACACTACAAGTTGACAAATAAGTTCTGGGAATTGTCCAAATGCTGAAAGCATTGTGCTAAGGCTCAAGATTAGCTAAAGCGGCAGTAAGATGCATCAATTCATTCAAAAGGAACACAATAAACAGATACATCTGAAGGAAAAATGCTGAAGATATCAGAAGAGACCCTGCGGTCAGAAGCCTCAATGAGGAAGCCATTCTCTAGGCTAAAATAATGACTTCGTTTTCTTCCCTAAACATTTGAAAATATGTCTCTCCAGCCATTCAGTGTCTGTTCGGCCCTGATAGTCTACCAAAGCTAAGGAAATGGTTGTGTTTGTTTGTGAGATATTAAAGATAATATTTTTAATGATATAGATTTTCTACTACAGTGAAGTAGACAGACGGTGAGGATGACTTTACTGAACATGATCACAAAACGTGGGATCATGTCTGTACATCTCTGCATCTCTTATGTTCCTCTTCATAACCTGCCCATCCACTTCTCAACTCCAGCCATTTCACTAGCTGCCAACTCCCATTGGCACCTCATCTGAGCCTGCACAAGACCTTTCACTTCCTGCACCAGTCTCTTAGAAAACCATCTGTCACCCACAGGGTGGCCACCCTAGACCAATGGGCAAACTAAATTAATTCTGAGGCACATTTTTGAAGATCCTTCAGAAGGACTGAATACCCATCTTAGAAGGTAGACCTTGGTAGACACGTGCTTGTATTTTAACTTCTATGTTTATTCATTTGTCCCTCACTCTTGCATCCTAAAATTACATTCTTCAATCAACAGTCTCAGGCTTTGCTTTGGGGGAGCCTAGGCTAAGAGACAGCAGTTGTTTCTGCCTTTGATGCACTAGTATTTCTTTTTAATTCCTTTTCTTTCTTGGAAAATGACCAAAGCTCCTTTACACAGGTGGTTGTAGAGCTCTACATCTTTTATTTGATTGGTTTATTTGTTTGCTTGTTTAAAAAGGCAAATAAGGGGTACCTGGGTGGCTCAGTGAGTAAGTGTCTGACTTTGGCTCAGGTCATGATCTCACGGTTCATGGATTCCATCTCCACATCGGGCTCTGTGCTGACAGCTCAGAGCCTGGAGCCTGCTTCGGATTCTGTGTCTTCCTCTCTCTCTCCCTCTGCCTCATTTATGCTCTGTCTCTCTCTCTCTCTCTTAAAAATAAATAAACAAACAAACAAAAAAATAATTCAAATCATACATATAAATATAGCCCCCCTTCAGGAGGGTGGGCTGGGCTTAATGACTCTTTTTCAAAGAGCTGAATAGAAAAAGGGAAAAACAGTAACTTCACAGTGGAGAAACCTAACAAATACTACATTAACCAAGGTTAGCATTATCAGTGATATCATGTGGATAGCATGTACCCTCAATGTGATATGACAAGAAAAACACTTCCCCTCTCTATTTTTCTTCCCCCAGCCATAAAGAAAACATCAGACAAATCCAGATTGGGAGTAATTCCACAGGACTCATGGATGGGGTTCCTCAAAATGGCTAAAGACTTGAAAAACAAGATAAGACTGAGAAAACATCACAGACCAGAGAAGAGTAGGGAGACTTAACAGTTAAATACAGCGTGGTGCCTTGAATTGAATCCTGGAAAAGAGAGGGGACATTAATGGGAAAATTGCTGAAATTCAAATAAAGCCTAGAGTTTACTTAATAATAATATACCAATATTCTTTGTTCTGACAAATTTACCACAGCAATGTAACATGTTAAAATGAAGGATATTGGATGTGAGGTATATGAGAACTGTTTTTATTCTCATTGCAAATTTCTATAAGTCTAAAATTATCTGAAAATTAAAAATTTGCTTTATAAAGAGAAAATATTTACTTACATTCACTGTTTACTTAGTTTACTTAGTCCTGACAGTATATGATAAATTGGAGAAGCATTTCTGACATAATTTTATTTCAATGGTAAAAATAGTTTTATTTAATAAGAAAAACACTAGTAATTTAATAGTAATGATAGTTACATTATGCATACAGAGAGAAAAACCTTCATATAAAAATAAAATTTTACAGTAATTGAGTATTCCTCAACTTTTAGGAGAAAAACTTTAAAGATGTTAAAATCAGAGAGAAGAATATCATATACATATATTATGACATTTTTCCTCTCATTTCATCTCAGTTGACTCTGGGAAATAGGTTCTAAATTGAAATTTTATGGATGATCATATAAATTCTCATATTATTCACAATTTTCAAAGATGATCTATAAACAAACGATAATTTTGACATATCTGTGCTAAATTTTGGTTACAAAATATTGGAAATAAATATCTATTTTGATACCAAAAGCAAGGCATTTGAAATAAAATAAGAAAAACTAAAATTTAATAAAATAGTAGTTATGTTTGCATCATTGATAATTCAACATGCATTGGCAAAGCATTATGTTTGACAAGGGAACTAAAAGTGTGTTTTGAAACATTTTCCCTTTTCTTTTATATCTTTATAAGATAGTAAGAAAAATCATACATTTTTTTGGTTAAATAATATTTACTTAGCTTGGTTTATTTCACATTTTAATCATAATATTACTTAAAAATATGTAGAAATAATATAGAAATAGATCACATCATAAAAAATCATTTCCATTTTACTATCTTCTAAATTCACTGAGACTAGATTCTATATCCCACTGCCCCTACCCCTGTTCTTTCTTGACAGGTCTTCACTTGTCTTTTAATTAATATCTTTTGTCTGCTGGTTTTGTTTAGGGCAATGTGGCCGGTGAAAATACTTATATCCCTCTTTGCCTTGCAGTTAGGGGCAGATTTGAGACCTCATAAGGTGCAACGAGATGTAAACAGACTTTTACCAAGAAGGGGCTTCTAAGAATACGGTGTCTTTAATAAGGAAGAAAGTCTCATCTAGCATGTAACTTTTGCTTTTTGCACTTTTCCCTTTTTATTCTGCCAGGAACATAGAACCAAGTCCTGGAGGTAGAACAGTCATCTGGAAACCATTGGGACAATGTGTCTAGGAAAGCAGAACAAGAAGCTTGAATAAATCAGAATCCCTGCTTATTTATTTAAGCAATTTAATCAGCTCTGGACATACTACTTTCAGATGTCATATAACTGATAAACTGCTATTTTGTCCAAATGGTATTGTTAAATTTCTGTTGTGTGCCAATTCTATCATCCTGTATACCGACTTCTGTGTCAGAAATTTATTATAAATCCATATGCTCATTCCTAATTTGAAATTATAGCCCATTTGGATATCAAATCTCTTGATCATTCAAAAGGTGGAAAAAAGTTTTGTAGCATCTCTCCTTGTGGTTGGTTAATTTGAGAATTATAGTGACAATCCTCCAACACATGTACAATCCACAAGTGCCATTTGAATTCTTTCTCAGTTAAAGGATGATTTCATTTCTCATGGAGAAATTTTTCAAAATTATCATCCACATTAACAAAAATTTTTTAAATTTTATTTTAGAGAGAGAGATAGAATGTGAGTGGGGGAGGGGCAGAGAGAAGGAGACACAGAATTTGTAGAAGGCTCAGGCTCTGAGCTGTCAGCACAGAGCCCAGTGCGGGGCTTTAACCCACGAACTGTGAGATCATGACGTGAGCCAAAGTTGGATGCTTAACTGATTGAGCTACACAGGTGCCCCCATCTACAGGTTAACAGTGTTTATTTATTGGTGTATATGACTGCATTTTACTCTCCCTTCTATAATGTTGTTACCCATTCCTTATTTAGTTGTATTTTTAAATGACATTCTTACATTTGGATAGCTATCCTATAGTTATATAATTTCATGCAGTCACAACAATTGCATATCTTTTTTTTTTTTTAACTTTATAGTTTATTGTCAGGTTAGTTTCCATATAACACCCAGTGCTCTTCCCCACAAGTGACCTCCACCAAGACCATCACCCCACTTTACCTTTTCCACTTCCCCTTCCCCCCTCAGTTTGTTTTCAGGATTCAAGAGTCTCTCGTGTTTTTTCTCCCTCCCTCTCCCTAACTCTTTTTCCTCCTTCCCCTCCCCATGGTCCTCTATTGGGTTTCTCCTGTTAGACATATGAGTGCGAACATATGGTATCTGTCCTTCTCCGCCTGACTTATTTCGCTGAGCATGACACCCTCGAGGTCCATCCACTTTGCTACGAATGGCCAGATTTCATTCTTTC